>JAOYFF010000081.1:8692534-8703751 GCA_025773925.1 Cryptomyrus ogoouensis
TCGTCTCAGAATCGACGTTATTTTGACTTGGTCTTGTCTCGGACATAGAGGACTAAAGGTTTTATTTCAAGACCAGTCAAAACCACTCATCAATACACCTCAGTATTTATCACAACGGCTTAATATTCATCTGTTTGTTAACCATTAGAACCCGTCAAATGCAAAATGTGTTTATTTTTGCCCCCATTAGTCTCAGGCTCGTAACTTTGAATGAATCGCATTTTTGCAATTGATTTAATTTACTCGATACGGTAGTCAAAGTTATCAAGTGATATCAAGACTATTATGACATATCTGAGTAGCCCAGAATGTTCTGAAAACAAAACCATAAAGCATATGTGGCTAACTCACGTACAATGTAATAATCCTAAAAATGGGGTAGAAATTGCTCAAAAATGGATTGGGTTCAAAGGGTACTGTGATTGGGTGTAAAACAGCCTGCTTCAAAGTTCGAATACAACCAATAAGGTGTGTCTTATTTGAAACAATGTTACATTTCTACAGAAGAATTTATGCTGAAATTTTAAGAAAAGAATGTCCGTGGTTCAAATTATACTGTAACTCAAATTGTAGGCCATACTGCCTAGCCCCAAGATGGTCTCTATACTCCACATTTTACAGTGTGTAGTGTTATGTAGGACTCAAACATTAATCTGTTTCTGACCTTGACTTGGTTTAGCCCTGCCTTGGTCTTGGTCTTGGTACAGTCTTGTCAAATTTGTACAGTACATAATAAGAAGAATAATTATACAGTAACAATAAAAGTAACTATATACAGAACTGTACTGTAACTTGACTAAGGCATAAGGTAGCTGTGAAATAATATGTGTGTGACAAGTAAACACGTGTACCAGGTGGTCTAAACTGCATCGGAGCGGCTGTTAAAATAGCCACTTCGACAGGGCTCCTTGCTTTGATTTATGTTTGCTTGCCGAGATCAATATCATGATGCTGTATTGTATGTGCATCTGTATGTGAGACAGTGAGAGCACGTGATAGGACATAGGGTCATGTCAGAGGTGAACTCCACCCTTTGCTAATTATAATTTCAGTTTAGTCTGCATGCGGGTCCATTTCTCAACGCGGTACAGTTTGGACAGTACTGTGAGCGGCCTACAGGTTTTGGGGGGGGGGGGGGGGGGGTGGGGTGTATGGCTGCACTGGGAGAATAAACGCCTGGTTAACACGTGCAGCTGATTGCTCTAATCAGCACCCTGCTGAGATCATCTGCGGGTATAAAATCAGAATCTCCAATATCAAAATTCTTCTCCTCCTTTTACATCGGCCGTAAGTTGTCCGTAAGTTGGCCATTCTTCACCCTGGGACTGCCTGTACTGTGTTTGACTGATTTTTGGGGTTTTGCTGTGGCCGGTAACTGCCAGCTCTTGTGGTTATTTGTACAGGGTTCATGTTTTTGGGATGCCTCGTGGTTTTGGAATTATTTCCCTCAGGATTTGTGATGTTTATCAAAGTAGAAAATCACGGTCTTACTCCAGTTCTGTCGCTTTCCCAATTTAGGTTGTCCTCAGGGTTGAGCTACTTGTAAAACTGCTTAAAAACACAATTGGTCAATTGTCTTATTAGCAACTGCAGTTAAACCACAAAAGTGAGGCAGAATTATATCTGATGCAAGTATGTTTCAACAATTTCTTTGCATTTCATACTTCTCAATAACAAATTAAAGAATGTTTTGAATTAACTATGCTTTCACACTACTTTGCTAACAAAATAAGTATGGTTGTCTATGTAGTTTCATCCTGTCAAAGCCTGAAATACAGTAAAAAATGTGTTTTATGTACAACTTGTCTGAAATGTAAAACATATTTGTAATATTCGACAGCTGTATATTTTACTACTGATATGTTTCAAATAATATAAGTAGCATATAGGCAGCCTTACGCTGTATTAAAGTAATGAAATGTTTTTGCAGTTATAAAATTAATTTTGTGCTATGAATATTTCCCCATAAATTATCATAGTGGTGACAGGTTATAGAAATTTAGTACCGATCCGTATCGGGTTATGCTATGCTCCATGGTCCTCCCACTGTAAGAGTATGGGTTACATGACTGATGATAATCTATCCATCCATTTTCTATATCCACTTGTTCTATGCAGGGTTGCAGGGGTCCAGCGGCCATCCTGGAAGCTATGGGCACATGGCTGGGAATAACCCAGGAGAGTTCAGTGCCTATAAAGAGGGAACAACATAACCTTCCTTTGGGGACTTAACATCAAAGACTGCCAATAGATGGCACATATCATAAGCACATGGCCAGTCATTAAACAGCCAGTGATTCTGCCACCATTACCCTACACTGCTGGACAGTAGCAGAGGACAATGATAAAAATGATTACTAAATATTTACTAAACATTTACAGGCTTTGGGAAAGGCAAGAGATTTACATTTGACAGAAATAGCTGATTTAACCAGAGCAATGAAGGTATGACTCTCTCTTCTCAGTGGGCTGGAGCCAGAGGGAGAGAAAAAAATATAAAAAAGAAGTCTGCGGCTATGGAGGGAAATACATGGCATCCAGCGCATACTATGTCACGTTCACGGTATATTTTCATTTGGGATTTTCCCATGAGCCATTGCATCTGCATATTTACTAACATAACTAAAACTCATCTTTTCTTATAATATGACTATGATGCGTTAGTTTCTTGGTGTAGTTATTAGCCCAGATATTGAAAGGATTCGTCTTTTCAAGGCATCATTACTCGTGTTTGTCACTACAAAACAGAGCAGCGATTTCTGTGGGACAGAGGTCAGACCTCCTCAGCCACTGAAATAGTTTTATTGAGGGAACCACAAAAGGTCCTTGTAATTTCAGAAATGTACGAAATTTAAAAATGCCTCATCACTAATTAATATTTATGTCAATGATTAATTCAGAAAATCTTTAAATGAGATGAACGGGCCAAAAATAATAACTTTAATTTAGCACTCAAGTGATGGAAAAATGGCCCATTCATGAATAAATTAATTTGAAGTCTTAAAAAAAAATAGGAAATCTTAGAAGGTGAAATGTCTCCTGTATAAGCCAGGCACCTCCTTTTTTATTGAACTGGGGCCCTATTCACAGATGCATTCTGGGAAGGCAGCACGGTATCCTCAAGGGTTGGCTTGTATTTTAAGTCTCCCTAAGTTACTCATTGACACCCTGAGTGACCCAGCCTTACCCTCTCCTGCCCCCTACTCACTTCAATAACAGTATTACATTTTATTGGCCACACTCGTTTTTTCCACCCAGTTACTCGTTTTCTTTTATTTCGCTTCTTGACTTCGTGCGGTTTAGTACACAGGCGTACGCACTCAATAATTTTTGGGTTATTTCATATTTGCCTTGACAGTCTGTAAAAAGAAAAAAAGAAAAAAAAAGATGAATGCTTATTTGACGTGAACAGGGTAAAAAAAAAATGCAAAACACTTTCAAGGAAATCCTTTCTATAAGCTTCTGAGGAAGCAGAAGTGATTAGTAAGGAATACCTTTTAGACAAAATAGAGGTTTAATTGTATCCAAAACCAATATCACATGTTTTTTAGGCAAACATAACTCAAGATTATGACACAATGCAAAGGTCTGAATCAGACAGGGATAATTCACATAAGCACATGCTTCATTCAGATTTGTATTTAATAGGCTGCTTTTCCACAATATTTATGTCTGGGCAGTTGAGTTGACTGTCTTTATCCTTCCTGCACAGACCACAGATGATGACAGCGCAGTCAAGCCTCTCCGTGTCTGACAGGCCAGTGCGGAGACGTATGTCACCTGTGCTGGATGGAGTCTGGCTCAAGCGGAGATGGTCCCTCCTGGCTGTAGAGAACAATGAAACGGGGATCAAAATATGCCATGCTGAGCGAGTGAAGGGCCCACATTGTATAAAATCTATCGTCAGATGCAGAGAGTGTTTCAGGTCATATTTACAGTACGACAATCCATCACTTAGTTTTTGATTTAGTCACTTCTGAACCAAGACATCCAAAGACATTCATCATCTTTAACACGAAACTAGTTATCAGTCACACGTTATGAATTTGTTAATTATCACCAAATAATACTTGCCAAGTCCATTTAGTGGTTTGGCTTGACTTCTTTTTACTATGAGAGCTACTTTTACAAAGAAAATACTTTGACGAGCTACTGAATGGCGATGGTATATTTCCCGACTGGGGGGGTGGTGCCCCCCTTGGGATCGAGATCGGTCAGCTGGCCACCAGTGACAAATGCATTATCCATTGATCATCTCGCGACTGGCCTGGAGACAGGCTATGATCGACTTTGACGGGTTGGACAACGCTGTTTATTGTGCTTCTTCAGCCTTTGTCTGCTTGTCTATGCAGAATGTATCACGACTACTTAAGCATTTAATTAACCACCATTTTAAATTAATCTAGATGTATATACCTACCTTAAAAGTTATAATTCTTAGTTACATCCCTTTGGACTTCATAAAATAAGTAAAAGATAATGGTGTGGAATTACATATTTGGAAAATTATATTTAAAAAGATTTTAAAACCAATCCAAATGCATGTTCGTACAAAAAAATGTGCTTTACTGCTTCATAAAAACCAGAATTCCTACCCACTGGCTCTCATGAGTGGGATATTATACACAACCAGCTTGAAATAGTATCCAGTCCCTAATTACTCTGCAAGTGGAGAACACAGGTGTGCGAGACGTTCGCCATCGTCTCCTGAAGAATGCCGTATTTGTCCCGCGAGCCGACGAGGAAGGCCGCTCCCGCCTTTAAGCACCTCCAGTCTATTTAGTCGTGCGAGGAAAATCTTTGCTCTGTGGAAATACATTCTCCCACATCAATCATTAAATGTAAGTGATAAATTATTCAACAGCCCACCACTGCTGTATTCCCGTGGAGGGAAAGGTTGGCTCAGGATGGGGGTCGGAGATGGGAGGGGGGGCACAGAGCAGCCCAGCAGGCCAGGCCGCTAACGGGCCAGCACGTGTGTGGTGTGGAGCAACACAACGCAGCCCCCCCTCTCGGCATCCTGCACAGACAATGGGCGCTGTGTTTTCACACTCCCCCCCCCCCCGGCTGGAATGGATCAGGACCCCAGGCTACGACCGTGCCGCTGTAGCGCAGGTCAGCAGCCTTCGCTGCCATCTGCCTCTTGCCTCTCAGCGCGGCCCCTTCATTCCCCTCGCATCTCGTAATTTAATAAGAGGGCCGGCTTCAGTTTCAGTCAAGCAGGAGTGCCGCTACAATGATGGATTGGCGACTAATTGAGTGAACAAATAAGTGCAATAACACAGAGATGGGTATGCAGGGGCACAGACTGGCACCCTCCCCACCCGCCGCCCATGTCAGACAGATATCCGAGAACCGATTAGCCACAGGGAAATTCGGGACGGGAGTTTTTTCCCCTTTAAATTTTTGGAAAGTTTTATTAGAGTTTACATTGAATCTAAAATCAAATATCAGAATGTTTTAGATCCAACTGTCCTTCCTCATTACACCTTAAGACAGGAATAATAACAGTACAAAATGTAATATAAATACATCCATTATGACATGATGACATGAAATGAAGGTGCTTCATAAATGTAATAAAATTTTTTAAATAAAATTTTTTTATTTTATTCCCTTAACTTGGAGTATTATAAATTTCCATGCCAACAACTGTGTGCCTGATGATGCAAAAATAATTAAAAAATGAAAAATTGGATACCATATTATTAAAAATTATTAATGTGTCACAAATGTTGGAGTCCAACAGCAATCCACCAGGAGCACCTTGGATGTGACCCCGATCGACTTTATGAGAAACTCTTCCCCTCTTTGAATATAGCCACCATGGCCGTATAACTCACAAATATTGTGTTTAGCCTGGAAGTATTTGGTATTTTTGTAACTCTTGTTCAGTGAAAGCAAGCATTCTTTGTCCGGACATATTTTCACTGTAAAGCAGCCTGATCACTGACACAGTTTCTCCATCTCCGAATCCGAGCTTTGCAGTTGTGTGTGGCCCACACAGGAAATTAAGAAACCTCGACTGCTTTGTGAATATTTGTATACACATTAAGTTGAACCATTTTACTTAAACAAACGGGAAACCAGGCTCGCTGTGTATTCATATTAGATATTTGTGGTCACAGAGACACATCTGGTCAACACTGTGCATTATCCACAGTAAAATAAGCTGACTTAAATTTCAATTTCCTTTATTAAGCGTCAATAAATAATATGTCAACATCTGAACATCAGACAATGTCAGAAAGAATAATTGATATATTTATTCTATACTTGCCAATGTTATAATATCTATCTTAAAGTGTATGAATTCTTACGATAAAGAAAATCAGATCTGAAATCGTCCATTTTTAGATGTTACATTTTTCTACATATTATGATTTCTATATTTATTATTGCTCATTTTTCATTATTGCTGCGTATAAGTGCGTCTTATTAGTGAAGCAGCAAGCCCCACTGCAAATGTACGCCTGGACTGTCAGCAGTATATCGGGAAATGTATGTTCACGTTAGATTGATGGCAAATTAAAGTGGTACCTACGACCACCTTTGAGCACTGGAACACCCAGCTGGCCACCTCAGACTGAGGTGTGGGGGAAACGTGGGATCAGAAACCCGGTTTGCAGAAAGGCCACTGATATATTCCTCTTCAGGCATCAAGTGTCCACTCTCCCCAGAGTCTGGTTTGCACAGATGTTTCTCATATCTGAGGCTCAGAATGCATATTTCCTCAACATGGGAACGGGAGACAATCTGAGTTTCATTATTTTTTAATTGGCCAGGCCCACGACATTGTATATTTATGTATGTGAAAACTTTAGTTGTTCTTTCATTTTGCCTGCATTCATTGAGTATTCAGTTCTGAGGCGGATCAGATCATGTAAATGTAACTAAATTTATGGTTTTCACTTTCCCGGAGGCTGGAGATTACAAATAATAATGAAAATCTTATTTATAAGATCAGGAGATGGCACAGTTTGTGAGGGCTGTTCATCTCCGTCTTAGATAAAGACTTATTTGGCGGCCTGGTATGTTTAATCCAAACCGTTTTAATCTCTTAAACCTGCCTCACAGAAACAAGGAAAACATTTAAGCAATCCCAAAATCAGAAACACATGCTACACACACAGGCTCAAATGTAATTAATGAAATATAGTCATAATAACTGTTACAATACCTATAGCATTTTAAAACCTGTCTGACGTCTGGATTCCAACATTATAACAGTTGCTGTTGTTACCATTTTCCAGTTTTGGGTTTTATTATTTAACTTTATGTGATCAAAGTGGAATGAAGCAGGATTTCACTTTTTTTTTATTTCTTTAGACTCTCTGACATTTCTGTGACTTGCTGTCGTTATCCGCCGCACGCTGAATAAGGTGGGCTCTGTGTGTAAAAGTCAAAGAGGATCATGTGAAAGCGTGTAGGTCAATTAATCACCACCAATGAGCTGGAACGCTGCAATAAGCTGCCCCTGATGGCCGTCTCCCACATGGCGCCGAGAGAGACGCGGGGAGGGATGGAGTGGGAGAGCGAGAGAGAGGGAGAGACAGAGAGAGAGGGAGAGACTGAGAGAGAGAAGCAAGGGAGTGCAGCCTTTACACCTTCCCCTTACTGAATTCTTTAGCATTTGCTATCACACCATTAAATTGACACACACAGAAACCTTTTAAATGTGTGTCCTTGGCGTGGATTTAAATTTAACCTTGGAAGATGCAGAAGCAGGATGGTCTACCTATTCACTTCAGGCGACCAATCACAGTACTGGTATTCCACTGACCCTGCCACACCCATGAAACATTGCACATGATGTAATGGATGAAGCGACTACCATAATGTTTATATACCACATGCACATTAAAAAGTACTGAGACCTTTTCTATGTTCTTCAGTTCCTGCTCAGACAGAAGACTTATAAGGACAAGTCATTTAATATCATTACCGTACGCTATTCACAGTATAAATATTCGGACCAGTAACATTTGGGGAAGAAGCAATTATGGCCATAAGTCTTTTGGATAAATCTTTACAAACTTGCATTCTTGCACTCTACTTTGCTGGAAATGTTACAGTCCTTTCGTTTTGGCAGATCCGCTGAAGTCCTGTCAAGTTGCTGGGGGATCACTTGTAGACAGCATGGTCGATGTTTCTCCACAGATTCACCTCCACCATTCTCCCCCATTATTTAAGTCAGCACTCTGACTGAGCCACTCAAGGACATTCACTTCTTTTTTTTTTATTTTGAATCGACTCTTTTTCAAATGCACTTTCATTTTTTGGGATCATTGTTCTTCCGAGGGGAGTTTTCACCCCACTGTTAGTGAGGAATTTTCCTATAATAATAGCCCCTAATTTACTCTGCCTTATCTATGTTGCCACCTTTACACCATAAATAGAGAGAAGGGTGCCGCAGTCACACCAGAGGGGCCTTGAAATGTCAAGGACTTAGACATATACAGGACTGTGCAGAAGTCTTAGTCAGTCAAAGACAGTGTTTAAGCCTAATTATGTGGGTAATAAGCATATATTTCCTTATAAAAACACAATTCAATGTTACAGTACATGCAAATGTGCACTAACACAATATAAAAGGAACAAGAATTTCTTGTGTTCTGTGAAAAGCTTTTAACGTGTTGTTGGACAGCTAGATAAACTCCGCTTTGGTTCCCAAATCTCTCCTCAACGGCACCCCAGTCCGTCCCTCTGTATTTGTTCAATTTAACCGCAAGCTGACTTAATTAATTAACTTAATTAGTTGCATATCTCGATGAGGTATCGATTAGCCAAACATGCATGAGGTCTGGTCACCAAATATATGGCTAAACTGAACGGGTACTGAAAATACTGGGGTGAAATGGTTCAATTAATGCACTTTGACAGACGTATAATCGTGGCTTTACACCAACATAAAGATCATTTTCATTGGCAGCCTCAGAATTTTATACCTCAGTGCCGGCGATAACTTAGCTGTTCACATTCGGACATCCAGTTGCTTATGGTGTGATCCCACCATTTTTTAACATTATCATTAACATCACGACAAAGATCACTAAACTACATCTGTATTTCTTTATACTTTTCTGCACCTAAGTTGATTTAGATTTGCCACTGCAAAGGTTTGAATTATTCTACATATTGTCTTGCTTTGATTATATTAATTGTTTTGAATGTACATACTCTATGATGTATATCGCAATACTGAGAGTATATACATATATTTCACTCCCCAATGTCATATGTTCACAGCAGCAATGATTGCTTTAATGATTATTTCTGTATTATACTGGAAAATAATAATCAGATTGAAACATAAATGCATAATCATAAATCAAAATTGGTGACCTTTATGGCATAAAACTAATCAGAGAAAAAAATAAATAATAATCTCCAGTGAAGTTGAGTGGCTTCAGATTCAGGCCTATATAAGTTCCAACACAAAAAATGGAATTTAAATCAAAATGTGGGAATTTGTTGAGAAATATGTGAGAAATGTCTGTAAAGCCAGTAAGACTCACTTTTCTATCAAAGATATTGCAAGTATATCGGGGGAACGTAGTCAGTATCAAGTTTTTTTTTTATTTAGCTTGTATGGTACCTTAGCATGTCATGACTACAAAGCATAAATTGACAAAATGCTAACTGCTAAATAAACTTTCTGAATGGGTAAGCAGCCCGCCACAAGCAAAGCCACAATAGTTTTCTGAACATATGCAAATTGGTCCGTATTTTCTCCAAATGTATAAACATCCAAATCAGCATCGCTCTCAGAGGCACGCGGCTGTTTCACTCGCTCGCTCGCCGTCTCAGAAAGAATGTCGCTGAACCGCGGCTAAAAATGTGTCAACAAGCAAGAAAAATAAGATGAGTAAATGAAAGAAAGCTGCTCATTGTGTGACACGTTGGTGAGACAGGAACGGAGAGAGAAAGAAAGAGACCATTTGCGTTTGCTAGAAGGACGTGAGTGGTGTCCTTCCTCAGCAGCAACTGAGCCTTAAATCGATACTGTGTCTTTGATCTGATGTTCGGGGACATGCTCCATTTTCCTCTCCTGCTATTTATTTTTTTTATGGTTTCTTCATAAACAACAAATTTTTTTCACGCTTGTCTGTATTACATGTATATTGTATGTATGATCGATGTTGCTTGGAAAACTTACAATAGCCTACATTTTGGGCAATATCAATAAACAAACAAAGCCTATTTTATAAAAAAGCGTTAAATATCTTACGTATTTTATTGAATAATCAAACCCATTGTAAAGTCGAAATACCGCAACATGGACCAGCGTAACCCGGGGAGTGTCTGTACTTCAGAATTGTTTATGCTTTCAAAGTTGCAGAAAACTCATACAAAACCCCGAATAAGCTATAGCTAGTTGTTTATGCCACTCTGAGAAGCATGTGAAACAACGCTAGAGTATTCAGTGGAGTGACAGGCATGAAACAGTTATCATTAAGTGTTGCTTGAACCTATAGTAATTATATTGGTGACGGTCAGCTCTGAGGCCTATACCAGCACCACGTGACATCACAATGACGACAAGCTCAGTCACAGTCAAATCATGTGTGTCTCATACTTCTGCCCGTTTCGGATTCGCAAATACACAACCCTGCAAGAGCCGACTTGTGTTGAAAGCTCTCTGCTGAAATGTGACGGAGTCAGACTGTTTCTTCCAGACCAGAGAACCTTTCTCTTGTTCTTCAGCTTAACTGAATTGGCCTCTAGGTCAGGTATGTTACTGCCGATGACAGAGATGTACGACAGTACAGATTCTTCACAGACTTTAGCTTTTCACAGCCAAGGTCATGATGTAACGAACCGTATGAAATCACTGAAATTGGTTCTAAAAACCATGAGACGAACACCTGTTGAGTCCTTTAAGGCAATTTTGTTTCTTATATGTAAACATTGCAAGGGACTGTGCCCTTATACCTAAATAAGACACTGAAAATAGCTCTTCGGGGCTAATGGCGAGGATGATTGAACAGCTTATATACCACTCACATTTTTCGTAAACACGTATGGGGCCCTTGGAAACGTATATGAATCAGATGCCATGTTCTTTAAAGGTAGTACTACACTAGACTGACTATACAGTGGTACCTCAGAACTCGAACTTAATCCGTTCAGAACTCCGGATCGAATCCTAAAAAGTTCGGGTTCTGATTGAATTTTCCCCATAAGAAATAATGGAAAACCAATTAATTGGTTCCC
>JAOYFF010000081.1:8716435-8737838 GCA_025773925.1 Cryptomyrus ogoouensis
CCACAGGAGGTAACGGGAGAGGAGGACGCGGCCGTGTGGGGTAACGGAAGCCACAGGCGGTAACGGGAGAGGAGGACCCGGCTGTGTGGCTACTGTTAGCCAACATGACCACGTCCTCCTCTTCCGTTACCAGTTATGGCACACGGCTAGTAGGGTCATTGAACACCCGCCTGAGCTTACTCCTGCTGAACAGTCACACTGAGGCTTCTACATCCTCCAAAGCACCATGGAAATCAATGGTCTGCATTCAGACCGGGAAGCTACAATCCTCAGAACACCTGTTTTTGGAATTTCTTGTACTTCCAGTCAAAATTCCAGTTGTCTTGTAAAATGTTATAAGCATGGAAGTCTATCGGATTTTACATGCATGTGTGTGTGCGTGCGTGTGCGCGTGTATGTGTGTATTTTCTATGAAAACTGATGCTTTTAAAACTATTTTTTCTATAAATGTCCCTGTTTAAACAATCTATCTACCACTTCTCCTGGTCAAGGGGCTGAGAAGGCCACAAGGCAGAGGACAGCCTGTATGGGATACCTGTCTGTTGTAGATCACATAAGCACATAGATGCACACACTATGGGAAATGTAAAGACAGCAATTAGACACACAGGACTGCAAGAGGAATCCTGAGAACCCACAGGATATCTGCCAAACATGGAGGAACACCGAAAAGTTACATGGTCTCCCTGTCTCTTCTGCAGTCCGCAGAAGTGCTGCAGGTATATTACCTTGCATCTCTATATTGACCATAGGGTTTGTGTAAATGTCTCAGAGCTGGCGGGGGGTGGGCATCCAGTTACCACGGCCTGTGCTGCCAGGGATAGACTCCAGGACCACTGAGAGCAAAAGTAGGACAAGGGCTTTGATATGTTGGACAGATGGAATTCAGGGTAAGGGTATAACAGCAAGGCACCTCCTGGAAATCGAACCTTCAGGCTACATATCCTTAACTAGTTTGCTACCTGCTGCTTGCATATCCAGATGTTAAGCCAGCTGTCTCGATTGTAATCTAAGTATTCCAGAGGAGCATGCCAGTGACTAAGTAGAGGCCTGGCTTCTATAACCAATGCAATAAAACAGAGCTAGGAAACGAGCCCCAGTGCTCGAGGAACACGGAATAACTCTGTTTTGCAATTTCGCTCTTAATCAGATTAGTGAAAATAACAGGATATCTTATGCTCCAGAAGTACACTTCCTAGATCACTCGTTTAGTCTGCAAATATTAAGGCACTTCACTGCAACACATGCAGTGCACATTCAGTACCAAGGCACTACATTACAGGCTGGTTTGGAATCCTCCAAACCAGCACTGTCCATATCTTTTCTCCTTTTTATCCAGTACACACTAGGCAGGGAGGTACATCCTGGATAGATTGTCATCAGCATCCTTGAGAATCTAGCTAATGATAGAAAAAAATGAAAGAATTACTGAACTATACTTCAGCTGAATTCTCTTAGTTTTTTTCTAGTAATACCTTTCTGCTTTTTCCAATTTTGCTAAGACTTTAAAGTAAAGTTTAACCGTTTGACACTTTAATACCAAACAGAGCTGCTAATTGTAAGAAAATGCATGATCCAGAATATGCGTTGCTTTGTGATAATCAATGGAACTTGTTGAGTTGGGCCGGTGCTATGCTAAGGGCTGTTAGCCCTGCGAGACAGCGATGAGGGACAGGAGTATGATCAGCGGGCCGGTGCTATGCTAAGGGCTGTTAGCCCTGCGAGACAGCGATGAGGGACAGGAGTATGATCAGCGGGCCGGTGCTATGCTAAGGGCTGTTAGCCCTGCGAGACAGTGATGAGGGACAGGAGTATGATCAGCGGGCCGGTGCTATGCTAAGGGCTGTTAGCCCTGCGTGACATCGATGAGGGACAGAGGTATGATCAGCGGGCCGGTGCTATGCTAAGGGCTGCTGGCTCCTATGAACCTAGAGGTAGCACTGGGGCCGAATAGAAGGTTTTCCCAGGAACAATGAGGTTTTTGTGCTCTTTCTCCCACACTCTGCTGACCTACCCTTTATAACAGCAGCAACTCTCACAAGCAAAGCAATAAAGGTCAATCTGCCCTATGACGAATGATTACACTGATTGGCACTGAGTATAAAATATAGCTTGGGTTAGTTTTGTTCAGTAATAATAACCCATTACTTACATAGGTTTCAGACTTTACATCTGCCAAGAATACTCATGACTGTAATAGCACAGCATGAACCTGGGGGAGGTACATGTATAGTCAGTCAGTTACTTCATTATTTAAGATCTACCTAAAGGAGATTACACTTTGACATGATTTCAGCGCAGTTGGGAAACGGGAAAATTTTGCATAATCAGGTTTTTCCTCGGGACCTCTAATTTGAACTTGTTACCATGGTGACTATCAAGATGGCACGCCTCGCCGATTCTGTAATTTGAATTATTTACTTGCCTCATGTAAACATTTTAACCCGGGTCGCCGGGCTCCCCAAGTTGCGGAGCAATTTCCCTGCCGCTCCGATGGCATGATTGATCTAGCAGATGACGGGGAGTTTCTCTGCCTCCCAGAGCCGTAATGAAATCAAGATGTTTTGTTTCCAACAGGCCACAGAGCCCAGGGCCTCAGCACTCACCCCTCAATAAATGCTGTAACAGCTTTCTTAAATATGTGACAGAATGTCTCCCAGGTTTATGGGGTAAGCGGGACCTTGTAAGTAGGGGTCAGGCAGCGGAGCTCCACCTGCGCTGAGATGGCGGCTGTGGCTCACAGCTCTCAAGCTTGCGGGTCGGGTCTCAAGCTAGCGTGTGGCTCTCAGGCTAGTGGGTAGCTCTCAGGCTAGTGTGTGGCTCTCAGGCTAGCGTGTGGCTCTCAGGCTAGTGGGTAGCTCTCAGGCTAGCGTGTGGCTCTCCGGTTAGCGTGTGGCTCTCAGGCTAGTTGGTGACTCTCAGCTTAGTTTGTGGGTCTCGGGCTAGTGGGTAGCTCTCAGGCTAGCGTGTGGCTCTCTGGTTAGCGTGTGGCTCTCAGGCTAGCGTGTGGCTCTCCGGTTAGCGTGTGGCTCTAAGGCTAGTGGGCAGCTCTCAGGCTAGCAGTGGTTCTGAAGCTAGTGAGTGGTACTAAGGCTAGCGGGAGGCACTCAGGCCAGTGAGGCTTTCGGGCTAGCAGGCCGCTCCCAGGCCAGCGTGCAATGCCGCATCGCTCCACGCTGGCTATGCCACGGCCCACCTGCTCTTCATTTTTCAATTTGTAACCAATCTTCTTGCAATTGGGGACAAAATTAAAAAGTAAATATGTCAGATATCCATCTTGTTTACTCCAGGGCCCAGGAGCCTCAGAGGGGGCTATGTTACCCCCAGCTGCCTCTATTTGCCCAGCATGCATCAATTGCAATCAGAGGGCAACGCCGTTTATTCCTCTGTTAAAGCCAAACATGCAATAGAGAATACAGCTGAAAAATTAGGCTGCATCTCTGGACTGGAATGGAGTTTGATTAACAGTGTTGTTATGATGTCACAATGATGCTGTTGTAACATGAAGGTCGCAATATTTTTCTGAACTGAACTATCTCTTACTCTGGCGCACTACTTTAATCCAGATCTACGGTTCTCAGTGGTAAAACTACTGTAATGCAGTGAAATCTGTCTATGACAAGCTTGTATTTATGTGAGAATTATTTTCCTTATGTGCACCAAAAAGTGTAATATTTATACATACTGTATATTCTTACTTGGTGACTAAGCTTAATGCAGTGTTGGTGAAAAGATATTAGCCAATTGGAATCTACTTCAGGTAATGCCTATTTAAAAGTTTCCTCTATATTCTATATTAGCGATGTGCATCTCCATCTCCATTGAGGCTGATGCTATACACATCTAGGTATACACATCTAGCTATACACATCTAGGTGCCTCACCAACAATCAGATACACTAAAGATACATATGAAGAAACTGCTAATGCGATTCAATACGATTCACCCCTGTGGCGATTTGCGATTCGACACGATACAATGTAACATGCAAAAGAATATGTTGCTATGTGATTCTGTATGGCACAAATACAGAAACAGTTTAGAGAGGGGGAATCAATCTAAATATAAAATTATTGGTGAAAAATTATTGGTCACATTTCTAAGTAACACAGGAATAGGACCTCTGCTTATAATTATTTATTTATATAATTTCCGATGCAAAGGCTAACGATGCATCCTGTGTTCATCCCAAATTGTATGCGGCGCACACTTTGTAAATCTGGGCAGTCGCGTCGTCAACTTTCATGCTGGTGCACCGATGCGAATCAGTGAATCTTACCCTCCCTACTCTACTGAATTCTCTCACTGAACAGCAAAGGATAAGCTGAAAATCCCATGAAAATGTAGATGTGCAGGCATGGGGGAGGCCTTAGGGAGCCGGGCGGCCGTCCCCACAGCTGGGCTCCCTGAGCAGGACTCACTGCTGTCTCATAGCTCCTGTGTGTCAGAGGGAGCTGTTTCTGGGATCTATGAGCTCATCTAACATATGTAGATATCCAGCCTCCTATATATTCTCAGCATAACACTGAGTGCAGGGAGCACAGATGTGATCTGCTTCCTTTAATTTACTTTTTCTTATTTCAGTCCATCCCTCCTTCTGGCACCGTTGACATGAATTCAATTCCAAGCCCAGCTACCATGACTTGTAGCTACTGAAAATTAAAAATCCACCAATCACAGTGGGAACGAGTGCCCTCGCTCTTTTTTAACGATTAATCATTGGACAGAGTTGGAGTAAATCTGTAAGCCGCACATTCTGATAAGGACGCCTTCAAATGCAAAACTGAACATTTTCCCAACACAATTTTGTTGTGTTGGGAATAACTCAATCATATTTTTATTTTTCAGATATGGTACATTAAACCTGATCACACCCATTCTTTCTACGAGTAACAATCTCCTCCACTTACAGTAAGATGGAGCCATCAAAAAGCAGTTAAGCAGCTGGTGATACTCAATACTTTTTGATACTAGATACTTCTTCGATGTTTGAGTTTTATGTCTTCCATGCTTTGTGTATGTGTACTCATCTGTCACTTTCCTTGTTTTGTACATAATTCTTGCATAATTAGTATTAACAAAATTGAAAATCTTGGCAAAATATCAAATCCAGTGTGAGATAGCTTAATATTTCAAGACAAACCTCAGGATTGCAGACCTATTTATATTTGGTGGTTTGACATTTTATATCGACTTAAAGTCACCATTTAATTGTACAATAGCGATATGTTTCTCCCTTTTTAGTATTGTGGGAAGCTTCAGGATGAATTGTAGAATAACGTGAAAGGGACTGTGAATTTGAATTTAACCGTTATTTACTCTCGAAAGACCATTTATTTATTTAGAAATACCAAATCCCAATATTAATGCATGTATGCAATTTGTACATATTTATTTAACCGTTTTCCATTTCCTCCTGCCCTGAGAAAAGCACGGATAATGTTACTCAGACAGGTGATTTATTTTTATTTTCTGTCTTTGAAAGCTTTTTATGTTCTGACCAGGGATTGTCAACCTGTCCGTCCACAGACAAACCTGTCCGTGGCAAAATGTTTTGATTGAGGAAAAAAAAACATTTATAAATACCATGTTTGTGGTAAAATTAGCATTTTGATCAAAATATCTGCCAGAATTCACCAGTGTGTTGACCCCTGCTTCCGATGGCACATAAATAAATATTAATCAGAGATTATAACAACATGCTCAGTTATTATAAATGTATTAATACAAAGCAGGTTCTTGTGGGCAGCTTAATAAAAAAGCCCTGTGTTAGTAATTAAAGAGAAATTCCTTGACTGGCAGCAAAATATACTAATAAATCCCTCCTGTCTACTTCTGCATTTTCACTCCAGGCTTTCAGCATTATGTATGTGATACTGTTTGTAAAACAGCATTCTCTCTCACAAGGAACTACCGGTGTATAAACGAGGTTTCACTGGCTTGTTGGAGAATGGCCTATTGTCTGATAATATCACAAGCAAACTGATCACGTCTTGTTTTTTCAGAAATTAAGTGCTGTGATAATTTACACCCTTCTGTCAATAAAGCAAAGTTCATATATATGTATAAAACTAATTTCTTCACATTAATATCGAGAACCAAGGAAAAAAAAAAAAATTCCTTTCTGAATTTCCCGTAAAAGGAGAAAAATCACATAACATTTTGCGATTAAAGTAAATCATTTTGAGATTAAAGTCAAAGTAAACCTTTGAGATTTGAGTAGGAAGTTTTGGGGTAAAAGCTGAATTTTACGGATAGCTTCTGGTAACACGGAGGTTCCCAAACTACGGGGCTGCGAGAGGATTTGTAGAAAATAATCCCATGTTCCATAACCCCAAAAATATGACATTTTAAACATAACTGCAACCGGTCAATTGAGATGAATCTACAGCGGGTTTTCCCCCAGTTGGCAAAACATACTGTCGAGGTAGCTTGCACTGTAATAAAGGTTGGAGACCATTAATATAAACCTAGTGGCGGTCGTGAGTGTCTGGGGGTGTTATTTTGGGGCTGTGGGCTAAAAAGTCTGGGAACCCAGGTCCTAGCAGCCAGGAGCCTTTATTTTGTTTAGAATGAACCCAGAAAGCAACTGAATGTCAGGCATCTGTACGATGTCATCATTTAAGACAATTCACTTCTTACAGATAATTCACAGCCACTGACAGGTTCCTACCATTTAACTTTCAACTGTTTCATGAAAGTTTATTTCAACTGTAATCTGGAAATGTTTTATTTTTCTTTCCTTTTACGTAAGCCCTAACACCCTTCCATATATATATCAGTTGCCCTCAGCATAAAAATCAATTTACAAAAAGCTGATGTGCAGTGTGTAATATTTGTAAAATCCCTGCATTTTATATAGGTATAATTTTATATACAAACCAAAAGTGACTATGAAGAGGATCAGTCCAAGGTCAGGTTTTCAGTGAAACCATGAAAAATATTGTCTGCATAGACAAAAATATTATAAAGGCATCCCATCATAAAATATATAAATATCCGTGCATTCATTTCTGATGTCCCTATAAGGAAATTTCTGAGCAATACCGATAGGGAATATTTTGAAAACTGCTCCCAGAGTACTATATTTTATACATCTGTATACATGTATACATAACCGTATACATCTTATATATTTATAACCTAAACTGCTTTCAGTTACCATTACACATTACAAATGGCAATTTATGTTACTTAAATTAATAACAAAAGAAAAGCATCTGCATGGGATTACTGTAATGTTTATACAGTAAATGCTACTAAGACGAGGAATAGAAATAAATTCAGCAGAATCCTGTAAACGCTCACAGGTATACATTCTGTAACTTACAGATGCGTTATTAATTGGTGAAAGCCAGTGTCGACTACAGAAAAGGGCCGGTCATCAAGTGCGATAAATTCCGCAGCTTTCCGAGTAAAATCTTTCGGTTTCATGCAGTCTGACCTGAATTTTCTTCTGCTGTTGATGGACTAGGGTAATTTGGCAGTTGTGCAGCCATCTGTACTGGAACGGATTTGTTTCTCAGAAACTCTTCATGCTCTTCACTGCCTTGCCTTGTGAAATTTTAGCAGAGCTTTGTTTGCAAATTGCATTTTGTTTTTGCCAACATTAAAAAAATTCCACACGGCAGACATTTTTCCAACTGTTTAGTACGTGAGTGTGCAAAGCAATAGGGGTAACCATTTTAAAGGGAATTATCAGCGGTACATATTGGCTCATTTTTAATCATCGGCTGATGGCCGATAGTTGTCGAATACTGATAGTTGGCCGATACGATCGTTGCATCGCTAGCATTTTTTATATGTATACATTTTCCACAAAAGGTGATGTACCCTCTCATCACCACAAAATTCTCCTAAATCAAGCAGAAAAGCTGACAGGGACAATACTTCCTTTCCCAAGACCTGGGTGAAGTTGACTGCAGTATTTGGCAGGAAGATCTGGCTGGCCGACGGAATGCAGATGAACATGCACTGTTGTGCATTGTGAGTCGTGCCAATCACATCCTTCCCATGTTATTACAGGCCAGTCTGAGTCTGGACTGACTGACATTTCGGTTCATAAAATAAGATGGACATATCTAAATGGGAATGGTTAGTCAATTATAGGTTATATCTATATTTTAATTAAATGGTAAATAGTTTTAATGCTGAAACCATACAACATACCATTTATTTTCTTTGTAGTCACACACAAGAGATATCCTTTTTTGAACAACCCCTTCCCCTGGACAAAAATTAGTGATGTAAAACCACAGTGTAATGAAGCACTTCTGTACCTGTGAAAAATATAAAGGTCTTGGTTGTTCCTTCCTGGGTCTGGTTCCTCCTCAGCGATCCTGACCACAGTGATGGATATATCTCTTCAGCCCAAGCCACAAACGGTCAGTTGGTGGCCTAATTAATCTGAATTAAAAAGCCTCTGTCTGCAACATGGACTGATCCACCAAAACCAGCCCATTATCTCTTCGTTTGCCATCCCCAAACAATCAGGTTCTTTGAAGCAGCAATGAAATCTGAATATATCTTACGATATGAGTATTGTTGGTGATAACTGACCCTTTCTGAATTTTTCTATGTCTACCGCATGCAAGACTTTGACCTTTTTCCCTCCTTTTGTCCCTGAGACGATTAGGGGTGGGTTTGTTTTGGGAAACTCTATCACTTATCCATTATCCATTATCTTTATCAAGTAATTATCCACATTCTCACTTCTGTGTTTGACCCCGTGACCTTTGGGTCAGGAAGGCCTAGTCCAGCTGAATCCGCTGAGTGGCCCCCTCACCTGCCAGGCTCCCCTGTGGGGGGGTGGGGGAGGGTGGAGGTATTTTAGGCCTGTTCTCTCCGCTGACCTTTCAGAGGAAAAGTGTGCGGTTCCTGCTTCCTCACCGAACAGGCCTCCATTCTCCTCCTCTTTGTCGGAGGGGAACCTGACCTTTCTGTTCGCAAATAACCTTTCAGGCGTGAACGTGTCGCACACTCTTGCTGGGGTTACAGGATTCCGGATGGAGAGGCACGCGCGTGCCGGTGCGCCCTGCCGCTTTTCCGGAGCCCGCTGCTGGGTCGGCACACCGTACCCATGGCCTGTGCCCTGTACCTCATGCCTTCATGCTGTGCAACAGATACTGCTGTCATGCGGATTTAAAGCAAGAGTCCCAAATCTGCTGTCAAAAGAGGATTATAGAAGGTGTCATTTCCCGGATATTGAAAAGCATGTTTGCACTAATTTCTCTTTTTCATCCATCTTCCAACCTGCTATCCTGGAGCCCGTCTCAGGCAGCATATGCCACAAGGCTGTCAAAGGCTGTCAAAGGCTCCATCAAGGGACACAAACACACAGAATGTCTTTGGACTGCAGGAGACGTCACCCTAACGCAGGGGGAATAAACTTCAGACATCCAGGACAGGGGGGGACATGGACCCCCATCCTTGAAGGCATAAGGCAACAGCACCACCCACTGCACCATTATTATTATTATTCTCATTATTATTATTATTGTCGTTGTCATTATTATCCACCCATTTTCTGTAACTGCTTGCTCTATAATAATAATAATTATTCTCATTATTATTATTGATGTTGTTGTCGTTGTTCCCACTCAGAAGACAATTCACATGAATTGTTTTGAGTGAAGCAACTGGATTCTCAGTATGACTACTGCCACCGACAAAAGCACAGCTATCATTTGGAAAAAAGGCCACGATTACTGCTAATATATTCTTTTTGGTGGACGACCAAAACCTGCAAAGATCTACTTAAAGTAATGCATGCCTTTTAAGATGAAGAGCAAAAACCACAAATAATAATAATAATAAATTCCAGTACATTTCACTTTTTTGCAGAAAGAAATTTCAATTGCCCATTCACATATTATTTTGACATCTGGCCATTTCTGTTTTTTTTTTTTTTATTATTTTAATCTTTCACTTACAGGAATCTCTTTTTTCCGTAATTTCCTTGGCTCCAGTTTCATTTGCAACTTCCCCAAAACTTGTCGGCTTGTGCCATGTTCTCTGCCAGTGACCAGCTATACACTGACCTCTGACCTTTGGCCTCTGGATGAGACATGTGCGGCTAATGCCGGGCCGTGTCTAATGCAGGCAGCCATGCAGACGGTGGGCTGGGAACAATCGCTTTTGATCCTCGTGTCACCGTAGAAACAAATCTATTTCCAGATGCAGCGATCCAGTTCACTGGCAAATTAAATGGCTGTCAATAAATACTGCTGTCGTCAGGCCCGTTACGGTTATTACACACTGCGTCGCGTGGCTCTGCTGGTCTCGTAATTGGCGCTTACTGTCAAAGGACCCGGTCATTTGGCTGCTGTGGGAAAGGAGAACTGCGCGAAATGCGCGTTTATAATTTGCGCTGTACCAAAGCGGAGCAGGCCGCAGCGGCTGCAGGCATCCCCAGGCCTTTCCTGAACAGGAAACCCTCCCACGGCCACTGGCGTGGCTCCCCCTTCCTCTGACCGGCAGAATGTCCGCCGGACCGGCCGGCACGTCCAGACGAAGCCACGTTCCTGCCCTCACTTGGCTCATAAAAGTCTTTTGTCAGATGCGGAAATGACTGGACCGATAAATCTGTACTTGTGGGACAAAACAAAACCTTAACTGCTCGGCCGTGGATGAGCCTCTGCTTCTCTGTCGGAGAACAGTGTCCATTTTTAGGTCAGAAACTGACACAGTTCCAGCATTCAGCTTCACTGATTCATTTCCACTGATATCAATGGCTTCTGAAGCGTGAAACATTTCCCGCGTAGCCTTTTTTCCACTGCGATGTGAGAAGGACATCTGGTAACCAAAAACAGCGAGATGCAAGGCATGCTCGCCGATGTGCAGTAACAGCCCTTTAAGTTCGTTATCAGTGGATTGGATCGACAAAGCCCAGAATGCCACAGTTGAAATTGGTAAAATGTGTTAGCCGAGAAATGAAAGGGAAACAGGAAATAGAGAATGACCTTTGAACTTTCAGCACGGTAGACAGCAGAAATAGACATTGATCTTTGAATAGGGAGAGGGCATATGCCAGTGTGGGTGAGAAGGGCAAACTGAGAGCCAGAGTCACTGCGGGCTGGGATTAAGGGGGCAGGGCATCACCTTTGATTTTAATTAAGTCCTCCCCCTCCCCACAATATTGCCCTTCCAGGAGGGAATGGGGGAGTGAATGTTATCTGGTGCTAACTCAGTTAACTGATAGCCTGGGGAGGGACAGGGAGATGCATGGGCGCCCCTGGGGATGTGACAGGGAGGATGAGGCATTCCTGAGAAACTCCGAGACAGACCCCCACCCCCGGGAGTGATGGGACATGCTGTTAGTGGGGGGAGCTAAAAGAGGCCCCTTTCCCACTGCCGCAACCCCACACGCAGCCATCTTCATGCAGCAACTGTCCGCCCCTCACCCACCAAGCTCTGTCGTTAAAATGCGTGATGTGACTCTATAAAACCTGTTGTTCTGGTCGAGGTTTCCCTGCATTTTTTGACTTATCCAAACATTTGGGCCTTCCGCGCTACCAGTATGTGCATAACTTATCCAGGACAGGAGCCGCGGCTTGGATGAACACTCGTAAATGTTTGACCACCGGCAGGAGATGATTAATCAGACTTAGCATGTGTTTTCTGAGTCGCCGTGATTGAATATTCTGTCCCGGAGACGCTCAGCCATGGAAGGGCTGCATACCTGAGCCGTTGCCTCTGAGGGTGAGTGATAGCATCTGACAGACATTGATGGAAGTAATGGTCCCTGGGGCCAGAGTCAAGTAAGAGGAAAGGTAATAGCAATCCCTCACTTAAAGCTCACGACTTTCCTGAAAACAAAGTGTCATTTATGGAAATACTTTCACAGTGTGAGTCATGCATGAGCACACCTCCTCTGTCAGTAAATGCCTTGCCTTGGGACTCCCATATGTCACATCCAGCATGACAGTCAACAGCAAGGTTTGCTTTTATATTACTTTCCATCCATCCATCCGTCCGTCCATCTATCCATCCATCCATCCATTTTCTATACCAGCTTGTCCTATGCAGGGTCTGGAGCCTATCCCAGAAGCTATGGATACAAAGCAGGGAATATCCCAGGATAGGGCGCCAACCTCGTCTAAAGTGTCCACACAAAGTTCACACAATGTTACCGCAACACAATAGTATTGTTACAGGATCACAGAAATGCTGCAAGGCATTTTTATTAATTTTATGGTCAGCAAACCTGCTCTGGAGAAATAGACTGTTTGGAGGAAAACGGCAGGCCAGTCTATCCCAAATGTGCAGGTGCAGCGGCCAGTAAGATGGGAGATGGCAAGAAGGTTAATATTCCACATTACTGCTGGATTCTAAGGGCTTTGTCCCCCGTACACAGAGCCAGACCCTGCATGCTGTATACAGAGAAACTCCTAGACAGTCTTTAGTCAGATTTAACGCCAATGACACAGAGGAGGTTCTGTGTAAACACCGCCCCTGTTATGTACCCCTGTCTTTATTATATTTATCCCCAGTACATTCATAGCCAAGAACGTTGTTTTCTTACTTTTTTCATAAATATAATTACATTCCTCTCTTTGCGGTCATCTTGAGACAGCATGGTCACGTATAAAAACCTGAATTTTCTGTTTAACCTAGCAATTATATTCATCATGAATTGCAGTCAGATACTCACCAGCAATGGGATCATCATCGATAAATGAAAACGCTGATGATAAATACTGTATCGCCTTTCTGGAATAACAGACAATAATAGAATGAAACATAAGCCTGTTCATGCTTAAAGCCCCCAAAGACCTTCAAGTGTGCTAGTGAAGAATGTTTGTTGCTTGAAGTGCTTTTTCAAATTGCAAGTCGCGGGGTAACTGACAGCCTTGTCACATATCGACGACTTGTCTTTCAGTGACTCATGGTGGAAATCCCCCATGTAGAGGAATGTGAGAGAAAAGCACACAGAATGAATAGATAAGTACACATGTCACCATCACTGCCAAGCATAATACAGACACCAAGTGAAAGAGACACTAATGCACTTGACTGAAGCAACCGTACACGATCTGGTTTGTGCCGTGAGGCCTATCATTCGTCATTAGGGTTTTTTTTTTCTTTTCCTTTTACGTTTGCCAACCGCAAATGACGTAACGCAGAAAAATGAATGCCGTCTTGCCAGTCATTCCACGTCCTTGTCTAACTGGTCTGAGATTTGGATCAAAGTTCATACTGTCTGATTCTCCCAGAAATCACTGGGCTTACCGGCTTTCTCGGTCCACCAATGACACGGCTAGCTTAATGTTTGGCGGAAGCACATTTATACTGTGCATTAAAAATAGTATCAAACGCGTCCTGCTAAAAATCACAGCTCCATGTGAGCCATCTGGCCACAAAATGTCTCACTAGGTGGGGGGCCACTGGCCTCGGTGCCCAGAGGAGGCACGGAAGGGGGGCGGCAGGGTGGATTAGCTGGGTCTGTGGAATGCAGCGGTCAGTCAGCCCTCCTTTGGTACATTTGCTGACCCATGGCTCAGACAGCCCTGTGTCCCCTGCCAGCCCAGTTTGTCTTGAGTGGGATTTGGAGAGAAGGACACATTTTAGGTCAATAAAATCCACACGCAGCTCCATGTGTAACTCGTGCTGGTCTGTTTTTCGACCATTTTTAATGATATGGCCATATTTTAGGTTGTTAATGTGTTAATGTGTTTTGAGCGGATAGAAAGCAAAAAGGAAGCCATTTTAAATGCAGTTGCAGCATTAGTGTTGGGGTGTTGTGTTGTGGGGGGGGGGTGTTACTCCCTGGGTTTCAGTGCATGATTAGGCATACCGCAGAGCATTTCAGAGACCTCTGCATTTCAGGGGAGAAGAAAGACCGACTGCAACATCAGATGTCTGTGTGAGGCTTCATTTCAACACCTACAGCTACAGTCATACACTTATAAGGATCTCTGAGAGTATATGTATGCTAAGCCTTTGCTGCAACTCCTGCGAGCATGCTTCTATGAGAATGCGTCTATGCAGATTCTTGTCTTTGCGTATTTATAATGCAGCCGAACACTTAGGTGCAGGTAAACTTACCTGTGCAATGACATTCAATGGGCCGTTTCCTTTGTGCTGTGCGCATTGTGATGATTCTGCAGATTGTTTTCTCAGGGCTCACGTCCCGACACTGAGCCTCCTGGAGGGGGGATTTACTGGAAGTGAGCAGGGCACAGCTGTTCGAACACGCGGCTTTGAGCGCAAACCAGATTCCTCGTAATAATTCCTGCTTTTGTTGTTATTACTAAACTTCGCCACATGTGTTACCAATTGAGTCTTTCTGTGGAAGCTCTTTGAAATATTTAGGGGTGAATGGAAACGCTCTGAAACTGCGGAGGATACGGGGTCTTTCCCACGTGTGCGGCCAGGACACTCTTGGAGGCTGGGAATCTGAGTTTGTGCAAAAGTTCTATAAGGAGGTTTCCTATTGGTCAGCAATCAGCAGAAGAGAAACCAGGCTCCCTGATGCATTGAATCTCTCTCATTTACCAATTTTTTTTTTTAAATTTAGTGATCATCATCGACACACCACAACAACGAAATGCGTCCTCTGCATTTAACCCATATGTGACATAGCAGGGGACAGCTAATTCAGCACCTGGGGAGCAGTGCTCAGGGGCGGTACCTTGCTCAGGGTACCTCAGTGGTGCCTTGCTGGTCAGGGGTTCGAACCCTCAATCTTTCAATTACAAGTGCACTTCCCTAACCATTAAGCCACCACTGTCCTTTATATGATCCCTTGCATACATGAATATGTACAATCCACTCTTCATCCAGCTACAGCTGGATGGATGGATAGGGTTCGCTTTTGCCCTTACTGCTTCAGATGTACCCTCGCTATTCGCTTCATTTCACCCTAAATGCAGGTAGTTCATGGGTGGCATGTGGGTCAGTGGGTTTGGGCTCTGAACCCATGATGAGAAGCTTGTCGGTTCAAATCCTGTGGTTGTGGTTTCATCACTGGACCCTTGAGCCAGCTCCTTAAGCCCCAGTTGCTCAAGGAACTTGGTCACTTGGTCATTTGGACGTTGCTTCGGATAAGAGCATCTACTAAATATCGGTACAGCATTGATAATGTCATGAGTAACTAATGAGTAGTTGCATCACTCAGAATGGTGAGCAGATCTATCTTGCATAGGGATGCGAGAATGGAATTGGAACTTTATTTGGGTTTTTGGATTTAACACTCTCATCTTGAAAATACTAAACTTTAACACACATTATACTCAGCAGAAGGACACTACAAATCCAAACGCTCTCTGAAGATCTTAAGAGAAAAGCGTTTTTATTAGGCAGCTGTTCACCTGCAAGTATATGGAACTGAAACTTGAAAATGTTCTCATTTGCAACAGATTTCCTCTTTAGATGACGAGCGTGTTGTACGTGAAGTTACACAGGTCAGTAACGTCAACAGAATGAGGTGTGGCGTCTCCACAGCTGCCGACTGACACAAAAAATCAGCACAGAATTATTTCTCTATGCAATAAAAGGCTCTTTGTTTGAAATCCTTTGGCACCAAGGTGAAAGTGTATAAGGAAATATTAAAATGAATCTGGCATTTAATGGCCGGTGTTCTCGTCTCCCTCTGAATTCACACCTTGTCTTTATTCCTCTGCCATTCAGTCTGTTATCATTCTTCCTCCAGTATAAAACAGTATATTAAAAATGGAAATGTGGGGACTTTGTGATTAGCTTTTTTTTTAGTGCCACATCAGATATATTTTGAAAATGCAATAATTCAAATCAGTATTACACAAAGATGCAGAATGCAAGAATGTGGAGAGTACAGCCCTTTATGATTCTTGCATAAAACCGCGTGTTTGTTTTCACCATGGATTCACGTGATATTCCCGGAGGTATCTCTGCCTGCTGACCCAGAACATTAATTCTGCCAATTTCCCTTTAAATATTAAGGCTGGTGGTGACACGTGTGACAGTGAGTTGGGTTCCTCTGCTTTATATTACAGCTTCAAAAGCACATGATCGCCAATCTCCTAATAAAAACCAAGTTTGCACACAGATCCATGCTACGCATATTTAGCTATGCATGACTGGTCATCAGAATAGGCAATAATGCCCTATTCCTCTCAGGACATGTGATTCCTACAGTAGGTCCCGAATGAGAAGGAGGCTGAGGTACCGTGAGAATGAGCCAGGCCTGTGAATTTCCCCAGTAGTTGCCCCAGGCAAAGGAAGCTGTCATCTTTATAGTTAAACTGGCTAACAATTAGCCCAGCTAACAAGCAGAGGTGTTCATGGGAGACTGAATGGTTAATGAGCATTGCAGATCGAAGCCCCACTTTGGCACTCGCAGGTTCTCTCTACAGTTATAGGTCTGATACCTTGAAACACAGAGGTGCTTCTTATGAGGGGAAAAAATGTCGCCAGCATGTGCTTTAGTCAGGTGTTAATGTCGGCCATTTTGGGAGCGAAGGTCAAAGGTCAGGGTCTAGTCTTCATTATTCAGTTATTCACTAAAAGGGACGGACTTCAGCTTTGCCAGGGCAATATGTGGACTCATTTGTAGATTAACCTTGATTTTAACCCCAAAATTACAGATGAGCCTACAAAGTGTCCTCAACAAGGTTAATAACTAACAAAGGGAACGTGGAATCATGTAAAAAAATGCCATAAAAAGTACCATAAAAATAGGAAAATTACCATAACATACTCCATTGGTTCTAAAAGTAATGTTTTCTTCCCAGTTTAAATGCATAGGTATGTACATATGCAAACATTTATATACATTTCATACTTTATTTTGTGCATATTTACCCCATGTTCAATTTTCGTCTTTTCTTTCAATATTGGCTGACATGCATTAAAGAATGTTTAGACTTATTTGATCCCGGAAGTAAGGCAATTGATCAATTAGGCTGTGGCAATCTCAGAGATTTAAGCCGGTGATATAGTACGACAATAAAACAATGGCATGCTGAATTAAAGTCAGATGTGTGCATAAGTGGTTGAAAGATGGACCTGGTTTCTGGGACCAGGTTTCGAGTCTCTGCTCTGGCTCTGCCTGAGTGAATGTTCTGCCCGTGTCATCGGGAGGGGGGGGGGTCCTCCAGGTTCTCCGGTTTCCCCCCACAATCCATAAACATACTGAGGTTAATTGAAGGTGCAAAATTGTCTGTAGGTGTGAATGTGTGTGTGAATGGTGTGTGTGCGTGTAGCCTGTGATGGTTTTGGCGCCCAGTCCTGGGTTGTTCCCTTCCATGTGCCTGTAGCCTCCAGGATAGGCTCCAGACCCCTGCATAGGACAAACCAGTATAGAAAATGGATAGATGGATAGCTTAGGTACCCTGAGCAAGGTACCGCCCCCAAGCACTGCTCCCCCAGCGCTGAATTAGCTGCCCCCTGGTCAGGTTTACTGGGGAAGAGAATGAAGGTAACACATCTTATGTTGGGCGGGGGCAGCGGGGAGGGTCCCAGGGCCTGCTGTGCGAGCAGGAAGGCAGGCCTTTGCCTGTTGATAGGGAGCGTCGCTGGCATGGCTGGGGGGGTGAGGTGGACATTTCACACACCTCCCACACTGGCCCCTTTGTGTTCGCAGTGTGGGCCAACTCCTCAGAGCATCTCGGGACCGCGGCTCGCCAACGCGGAGCAATTACCCCGTCATTAGGGCGCCACAATGGCACAATCTGTCTTCCCATTCAGGGACCTCACATGTTCTTCATTTGGCAGCTAATGGCCATTAATTATGTGTACGCTCGCCTGCACGTCTCAGAATCTGTCAGTGTGACTACAGGCATGTTCTGTGCATCTGTGTGGTCAGCCAGGAAATGCTGTGGAACTCAAGTGTGGGTACTGGAACGTCAACGGAACAAATGGGACACTCACTGCGTCTGCGGTGGTGGGGGGGGGGGGGGGGGGGTGAACCCCGACATCCCCCTCACCCTATCCCTCTCCTTTGGGGGAATGGTTTTTTTCTTCCCTATCCGGGTAATCTCCACTGTCGGGGGAAGCTTTATTCTAGAGTTAATGTAGGCCAGGATACACATTTATAAAATGCATGGCTACAGTACTGTGCAGAAGTCTTAGGTAGTTAAAGAAAATTTAAATGATGTTCCTGTTGGTAAAACTATATTATGTCTTTCAAAGTGTGTTAGCTTAGCCATTCCAACACCTCTGCTACCTAAAGTCACCCCAGAATTTGCAGTAACCATCCAAAACGCTAATGGATTTTATGACTTGTCCACTAGCACCTCGTATGGCTAATCCACACACCATTGACTTCGTTAAAAGAATTAATTAAGTGATGAAATGTAACGAATACCTGGAATGGCTGGGGTGCCCCTGAGGAGAGGTTTGGGAACTGTCATCCAGCTGCGATATCTGTAACTTTTGGAGAACAGAGGACATCCCTGTCAGCTATTGTGTCATTCATAATTTGTTCTAAGGTTGAAATATATTTTTGTACTGAGCAAATATACACTTACTACCCAGATAAATAGCTTTAAACATTTCCTTTTACTGCACATTTTTACTGCATATGTACATTTACGAGGGGCTGCACATGTACTCACTGCATATCCATCCGCAAAATTGGCATGACATTCATAAAATTCACACTTGTGGATGAAACAATAGAGTATACTTCAAGTCATCTAAAGCAAAGCAAGCAAAAGGTCCGAATGTGCATTTGCTCTAAAAGATTTGTTATAAGAAGGATTTTACCTGAGGTAAACATGCCGAAATATCGAGGTTAGCCGTTTGCTTGGCTCTTACAAATAAGGCAAAATCCAGAAATCCAGTATATAAAATAGTTCGATATAGTTGGTTTCCTCCACAGTCTGTGTGGGAGTGTGTTATAACCACAACAAGCCATTAAAACAGATTTCTGAGGATATTTCAGCTCATTTCCTCTTTCAGTGCCAACTGATAAATAGGGCTAGAGCAGTCTATTTATACAATGGAGACAGCTGATGATATATATTAATCACTAGCCTTTTTCTTCGCTGTAATATACAACAACAGACGGTCTACCTTGAGAAAATACTTAATGTAATTTACAAAAAAAGATGGGATTTGTGTATGCAATACTGACAAAATCATGTTAATGTGCAAATATGGTGATCGGTGATGATTTCACATAATTTAAATATTTTCTGTGTAACCTAAATACAAGGACTCTGCTGTAACAGTCAAGCCATTCATCCTCATTTTCAGAGCATTGCCTCATTAGGTTGAGACTAAACTATGCTGGTTGTGTGCTCACGTGTCACTGGGACCCAGAGCTGCGGCCACAGCGTTTGTCACCTGGAGGTCAGCTGCTGAGCCTGAGGACCATGGGAAGGCAAACGTTTTCTGTTACAGCGATCACTTGTACGAAAAGAAAATGGTGAAGCCCCCCCCAAGCAGTCAGCTGAATGACACTTTAAAAGTTATTGTCAAACACACTTTTGGGTTACGGTGCCCCTTCACTTTCCCCAATAGTCCATTCTGCCCTTTCCTTGTCAAATGCTTGTTTTCGCTGCAGGGATCTTCTTATGGAGCATGTTTTGTCTACAAGCCTCTTGCTAATAGACTACGATAATCAATACCACGTAAGCTTGCTAGCAGTGTGAACTGTCCTTTCTAAATGGTGTTCCTCTGTCATGATGACTGAACCCTCTTGGTCTAATTCAGTTAATCCTCTCAGTTTATCAGAGATGACCCTATCAGTGTAACTAAGCCACAATGATTTGACGTTGAAGTACTCTTAGATGAAGTAATCCTTTCACTATACACTTTCAGAAAAAAAGGGTAAAAATGTGTACCTTTGCTTGTTACTGGAGCTGTACCCTTGTAATTGTACCTCTTAAGGCACAGAAATTCACTCTGAGGAACGCCCCAAAGGTACAAACAGCATTAATGTTATCTCTACAGAAATGATTCTGTCCTAAGCTTTTTTATCCATATAGGCAGAATACACTATAATCGTGTGGTCACTGTATCACTGTAAGCAGGTTCCCCTGTATGTATTTACTTTAAACCTGAGTTTTCAACTCATTCATTTATATCAGGATTCTCAATTCTCAGCTGGAAAGGTCTTTACAGAGAAACAAACCTTCACTGTATAGGCCGATTTATACTTTTTCAACAGTGTAAGTACGGCGTAGCCTGACGTGTACCTCTCCAGGAATTTGACTACATGTCGCGGCGACGCAGACTACGAGAACTGTATGGAACGCATCCAGAGGCAAAATCCTCTGAAATAACACGTCAAATTTGTACCTTTTAAGATGTCAAAAATAACAGTGTTAACAGCTTCATTACATCTTAAGATGTTGAAAATGAACACGTTAAGAGACCATTAAAGGTTCCATACCATTGGTTGGCATCACATACTCACCCCATTCTGACATAACAGCCGTGTTGGGCTGTACGTACTCCTGTGTTATGGTCCTGTAGGCTCCACGTTTTGGTTATGCTGGATGGCTGGATGACGCTGGCTCTACATTTGGGTATGTGTCTTATGCGTAAATGTGACGTACATATTTGGACAAATGTTGAGCAGTCAGTTTGTGCGGGTAATTTTGAACTCTGGTGACTGAGCTGAGCACAGAATGACTTCCAGAAACTTCACTCACACATGCACTAAAAATATATGTAACGTGGCCAATTTTTTATATTAATTGCATGTGACACATATTGCCGACATATATGTCAAATACATGTTTAAATACACTACAGTGGAAACTGCTTACAGTAATCGATAATAAAGTAATTAGATATAAATAAAGCTTCAGTTTCATTTTCTCTCGCTTCTCCATAATTTGCGCTGAAGTTTGCTGTTGCGGTCTCTCTCTGCTAGTATAAGCAAAATCCGTGTACTCTGCATTATGGTGTGTCATGTTGGTGTTTGACCTAATTGCTTGGGTTAAGTGACATGCTGTCCCTTGACGCTTTAGCAGAACAGATCTTACAGCCTGACAAAATGCCGTGGCTTTCAGTTTTAACATAATGTTGCAATTACGTGGTATCGGACCTTGGTATCGGGCAATTTTTATGAATACGGGTATGAGTATATGAGTGCAGTATCGGCCTGATACCCGATGCCAATTTTGGTGCATCCCTAATAAACTAGTGTTTAACCAGTCACATAGTCAATCCTGCATTACTGTAGGCAGTCACTGTTGAAAATATTTCAGCTATGGAGTAAAGCTGAAACCTTAAGGTTTGTCACAATTGCAGAAAGATGACAGTGGAAACGCAAAAATAAAACAAAACCTTACAGTTTTTTCATGTACAACATGTAAGTTGAGAAACCAAATTGCCCATAGGTGTGCATGCGTGAGTGAATGGTGTGTGTGAGTGTGCCCTGTGATGGGTTGGCGCCCCATCCTGGGTTGTTCCCTGCCTTGTGCCCTGAGATGGGTCGGCGCCCCATCCTGGGTTGTTCCCTGCCTT
>JAOYFF010000081.1:8746827-8757447 GCA_025773925.1 Cryptomyrus ogoouensis
GCATATGTTTATTTATGTTTGTAGGCCCAGATACCACAAGTGCCCTCGACACCTCAGCTTCCTGCCAGCCCGTGATGCCGAGCTCTGTGAGACCTTCCAGGCGACCTTGTCAGCTGTCCCTCAAGGTCCACCTGGGCCCCAAATGGCAGTAACACCTCACATCACTGCGGCAGCTTTGATGTCGTACCTGTGTCTGACATGCACTTGGGTTGGGGCGCTCGCAGAAGGGGTATAATGTCCTCAAGGGGTATAATGACTTGGACGTAAGTGATTAATTTAGGCCTCCTTTAGTTATAAAAATTCATTATCTAAGGATGACAAATATTGTACAGGGAAAATTTTATTTCTTTCTCATCAAATCCACTTTGAGATGCATGTGTACTTCATTATTATTATTATTATTATTATTGTTGTTGTGGTTATTGCTGTTGCTGTTGTTGTTTTCGTTATAGTTGCTGCAATAACAGCAATTTTCCTGTCCTTTTATAATCTACTGCTATTTCTTGTTAGCTATGACAAGACGATTTACTGAAAATGTCAAAACTATGATAGTTCTATTCTATTTAATGTTCTAATTAGTCAGTTTTACGTAATAATATGAATCAGTCTTAAATAGTCTAGCAGAAAAAAAATCAAGCAGAAATATCGTATTTTTATTTTCAGTGACGTATAGGAGTGGCAGGGTTGTATGCTACATTGACTTTAGAGAATTTCATTGCTTAGCTGATGATTTGACCCTCATGGTGCTTTTTCACCATGTCCAAGAACTGAGCCGTACCTGAGCCGTACTGCAAATTGGCGCTTTCTATGGTAAAGTATCCGAATCGTAGCTGAACCGTAATCGCACTGATATGGCCGTGCTTACCATCATGCCGAAAGTGTGACCAATCTCAGCTGGGTGCATCACCACCGACTGGATTATCTGAAGGAAAAAGGGTATATTCTACTTAAAAAGTACTATAGAACAGCTAAACGGAATGGATTTGTAATGCAAATTGATATAATGTAATGCTAATTCCACTAGCGTTTGATGTTTGCATAACATGGCAATTTTCACAGATGTGCTAGAAAATTATGAAATTAGCACATCGTGAACCATGATTTACACTGTGTTTAACAGTAAATAAGCATCTCTTTGGTTCTTCGTTACTGTTTCTGCAGTGGAAAACCGAAGCGAGCTGGAACCGCACTGTAACTAGCGTCTTTCCGCAGTAGGAGTCCGGTTCAGCTCAGTTCCTGTGTGCCAGTGGCTATTATTGTTGGACATTCTCAAGGATGCAACAGGAAATACCTTCCTGGGGCTTTTTAAGTTTTTAAGTCCACTGCCTTAACTGCAATCCTTCATTTTTACAAGCACATGTCAAACTGAGACCCGAGCAGTGATGACCCAGGACCATCTCGGGTGATGGGCCAAGCCAACTGCCATTTTCCAGTACAATTCTGTAATTCACCACCTTGATTAATTCACTTTGATCCTACAAGGAGCCTGGTTTTATTCAATGAATTATCAGCAAACTTGTTCACATTGCACACGGCTGGAAGTGGGGAATTCAGTCTTGCTAAGATTTAACAACCCGCTCGTCTCAATAAGAAGTAAATGTTTACACAGTGCTGATAATGGCAGCTGAATTATTTGAAAATTCGTGGGATTCTTGTGTTCAGGTACTTCCATCAGGAGAGGGGCTGATCAATCATGTGAGGAGGATCCAGGATGTGACGATGACGATGACCTTGCACATGTGTTACGTCAGAAGGAGAGTTGCCAAGGAGCTGATGCCAATCATGTGGCATGTGTGAGGAAGAACAGAAGCAGGATTTTTGTTCTTATCCTTGGGAAAAATAACAAAATTGATGAGTAATGGAACACTGCAGTGCACGCAAACTCTTGCTTTCCGTGCCGGGACACGCCCCTTCGTGCAACTCAGACGACAACTTTGTTTGTGGATGTTGTGGGTGGAGAGGGACGTTTCTACATGGGAAGTTTCAATGAAGGAGATGCCAGCCCGGCGTCACGCCCTGGGACTCGCCAGGGAAGGTCGTGTTATGGCGAGGCTAAGGGGTGCTTTATAAACCGTTAATGCCACGCACCAGCCGTTAACATGACGGCCCAGTGACCGGGCAGAGGGCACGGCCTGGCCGGGGCGGCTTTGGACAGTGCAGCTGCAAAGGTCCTTATATTAAAGCGGATTCCTTTCGTTATTTAAGAGGCGCTCAGAAGGATTTGTTGCATTCCACCGTGGCCCTGGTCACTTCGTTTGGAGTGATTTTACATCTCCTAACGTAACCACAGAAGCCGAGAGCTCTCGGTGCCAAAAGGATTTCACTGGCCTCGATCACAAAATGAGCATCCTGGAAAAATAATCAGACTAAACTGTTATGAATAATCCTAGTGTGCTTCGTAATTCAGCCCAGTATGATTATATCTGCAGGTGTGACAATACAGTAAGTGAAATATAATGTATGCAGTTTACTATGCAAAATGCCTATCTCTGTTTGGGTCAACAGTTAAACCGATCAACGTGTTACAGTGACTGTACTCTTATTTTCTATGACAATGAGGAAAACTACTGATCCTTGTCAATATGACAATACTGATTTCCTACTCCACTAAGCAATACGGGGAGAAAACAGCACAGTGGTGTTCATGTCAGGAAGCTGAATAAAAACAGTAATAAACTCAAATCTTTGTATAGGGAAATCAGAGGAGCACTGAGAAAATAATCGTCACCTGCACTGCACTTTGATACTTTAATAGTCCACACTGACCTCCCCCCCCCCCCCAATGCACCCCCCCCCCGTCGAAAAGCACGCAGAATAGCTTCCCCGCATGCCCGTGTGACACGACTGTGACACCTTCAGCGACGACTCCGTGTCACCGAAGGCGTCCTCCACTCACTCATCATCTCCCGCGGATTGATATTTCATTACAGACGCCACCAGAGGGTTAAGGCAAGGTGCCTGAGCCCCCCCAGGGTCTTAGTAAATGTCACGCCTGCCATCATTACGCCTGTCAGTTTTGGCTGTTCAACAAGAAAGGATTCATCTCCTTGCTTGCAGGAGCCACTGACGCGGGGCTTGTTTTGTGGATGTGTGTGTGCAAGCAGGAAGGCATACAGAGAGATACAGGGCAGGCAGTCTGCCTCAACTCCCAGTCAGGACAGTTTCGAACACGCTGCTTCGTGGAAAAAAAAAAACCTCAGATGATTTACTGATATTTTATCCACTTGAGTCCCTGTAGCCGACTCCACCATCTATCAGCGCGACGTCCGATGTTATCTGTGCGTCTGTGAATATATATGCGGAGAAGCAATAAAGCCTGATTGTCTGTTTCTAATCACAGGCAGATGTTTGGGGGGGTGTAACATAACATCTGCATGGACAGGAGCGAGCGCCCCCCCCAGCTGTGCGGCCACCGTTGCTCCACAGGAGCGGGGGTTAGCTGTGGGATGGGAGGCCGACCACTCAGCCCACCGCGATGTAAAGAAGGATAGAACAAGGGAGGGCTATGTACATAGAGGCACTCGGCTCAGCTACTCTGCGTGTTTCCTTACAAAAGCAGTAAGCGAAGCCAGACCGTATTCAACGTCATGATTACACCGCATTTCTAGAAATTAGAGCTTTGGTTTATTATACTCAAACTGACCATTTACTTTAAAGTTATAATCACAATACTGTACAGTTTTGCTGAGACAGTATCGCTTTCCCTTGCAATTGTAGCTTAAATCGCTTTATTTGTTGTCGCATTAAGCTAAATAAACTTCTAAAGGTAAATAAAGCTAAATAAGAACGTCTTTTTATACCCATATTTTGACTGCATTTTGTTGTAATGAAGGCAGTATGATCAGCTATGCTTGTAACCACTCAATAGGCAATTAGTCAAAATTGCACAGGTTTAGACCTGCATTGGCCCCCAGGGGGTATTGAGAAGACATGGTTTGGAAGAGGTTCATGTGCAGCTCTGCGTTCTTCACCGTCTTATTTATTTCTGCTGTTCTGCTTCTTGTTCCAGATGCTTCAGTCCAGTTCAAAAAAATAATCTTAAGCTACGACAATGAGCATTTTTTGTTGCCATTCTTTCCTAAGAGCTTGGCCTCCGAACCCCCACTCAGAGAAAAAAAGATAATAAACAATAATTGTGGACAGTCATAAAAAAGACGCTGATTTGTCATTGTGGTGTTGCCCAAAAAATAAGCACAATTTTATAAGTACATAACCAGATATTAAAATCAGCTTTATGTACATATAAACTAGCATACACTTGCAGCCCAAGAATATTAAACATAATAAACATATTCTCAACTATTACTGAGTGGCAGTATAGTACAGAGCTTTGTCTGAAAGATTCTGGTATGTTGCAATACACTAACATTGTGTCCAGGGTATACCCCTACCGGGGATTAATTGAAGGAGAGTCTTCTAAAAGATCTCTGTTATTCATAAGACTGTGCCAAAGGGCTTTCCCTTTATGTCTTCAGATTTACTGTCCGCACTTAATGCCCAACTAGCTGTACAACATGACTCATGCCTTATTCCTTGTCCTTTCATTGACCTGAGACTGGCACTTTTTTAAAAAGTTACTGGGGAAATCATTTTGTGCTTTGCGAGTGAGTTTTATAACCATTGTCAGCTGCAAAAAGTGTTGTGTCACTATGGAGCTGTTTATGTCAATGTTATGATATTTCTGCTTGTGTCGCTCGCTCATCCTTTTCTTCAGACGATTTAGCACGACTTTTTGTTTCAATTGTCGGCTTCGTCAGCTGACTTTGGTCAGCGCAGAAGGATTCTGGGAAATTGGACATCCTCTGCATGTGGTTCAGGCTGGGTGGGCCGAACTTTCTTGTCATGCTCAGGCAGCCGTATGGCTCAGCGCAAAGTCAGTGAACAGGAGAAGCTCCCTAAGCTCCCTTGGAATTGGATTTTGGTTTTGGAGCTGAAGATCCCATTCTGAGAAAACATTCAAGAACGCTCATTCCACATCGCATTCCTCTCCGATGGTCTGTCTTTGTGCTCACGGTGAATCACTGGTTTCAGTAAGTGCCTGGGTGACAAGATGACTTTCTGTGCAATCAAACAGCGTCATCATGGAGATATCTGAGTCTTACAATACAAAGGTGCTGGCTTGCTAGATGCGGGGCGGGGGGAGTAGACTGCCAGAGGGGTGGCTGGCTTCCTGATGCACAAGAGACAGACAGGAACGTGTGTCCTGGAATGTTCTACAGGGGATGCACCTGCATGCTGAAATGCCAGGCTTGCTCGCCCAAGAGCAAGATCTCAACTTAAAAAATAGCTCTGAATAGCCTCCTTGTGTTCCTTTACAAGTTGAATCAGCGAGCATTTAAAGTGCAAACTTCCTCTTAAATAAACCGAATCAACGTGCTGGTAGTATAGTGAACTGAGTTAAGTGTGTAAGATTCAGTTGGGATCCCTGATACATTAGGCATGTGGTACGTTTACAGGGTTGTCATGTGTAAAAGTCCACTTACAGACCTGCAAATGAGATGAAATGGCAAATGCATGTAGGAGTTCTTTAGCTTTCATGTATCCCATCATGCTCTGCTTTGAGACATACATGTACGAGTGGGAGCATTGGGTGAGAGCATAGAGTCGGCCACTGATCCCCTATGTGCCCCTAGAGCATCTTTTGGGGGGTTAAGGGTGACTATGGGTCTCAAGCGATGACTTTCCATCACAGGCACAGAGGTCTATCCTGCAAAGGCGATACCACCCAAAACAGATAAAGATAAACGCAAGAGGAATTGCAGACAGTGATAACTGAGCGCAAGAAATCCAGGACTACAGTTCTTTAGTTGCTACGAGCTGAATTAAGCCCACGTTATTGGGATTTTTTATTAAAGGTACATTTATTTACATATAATATAATTGACTGGCCTCTCATCTAGGGTGTCCTGTGCCTTTTTGTATCCTATTTGGGATTAGCTCCAGGCTCAGCATTATCCTGCATTGGAAAAGAAATCATGGGTGACAGATGGATGGATAATATAAGGAAAGAAGAAATATTTTTCTCGTATTTTGCGTACATTTTATATCGTTCATGTTTGGGTTCTCATTTCGCAAACGCTGTCTATCACACCTGGTGGCTAACTGACTGCTAACTCGCATTGCCTAGCAACAAGTTACAGCACTCGCATTGCCTAGCAACAAGTTACAGCATTCATTCTGAGCCCTAGTCCTGGTTAGCTGTAGCTTTTTTTAAAAAAAAAAAAAGTAATTGAAGCATTCTACTCATGAGCTGAACTGGAAAACCAGCACTGCAGCCTGTCAGGACCAGAGCTGGGAAGAAGTGGGTTCAGGTATAAGTTGAAGAGTCTAAGGTTTGCTGGTGACAACTTTCCATTTGGTATTATCTTTCATTTTCCACCGCTGACTCTCCCAGCCCTGAATGGCTGATATCGCCATTTGTGCATATTTATGTGACACTTAACAGCTCCATTTTCATTTCCTCGCAGCAGAGCAGCAGGTGTAAGCGATGCCTTTTCTCGAATCGTTTCTGCACGCCTGGATATCCAGCTCCAGAGGAAGTCACTGCCATTTCCCCCGCTTTCAGGACCCCTTTTAATCACCTGCCTGAGCCGAATCGTTTTGCTCCAATAAAAATATTGGCACGTGCGATTTCCCAGCTTTTACTTTGGAAACGAGCTTCGCGGCGTGCTGTTCAGCCTGAGGAATTTGGACGACGCCCATAGGTACTATCGAACGTGCCCTTGTTATACACATAGTCCTTTTTAGTCGCTTCTTCATAAAAAGCCATAAATCGTGTTTTCATCCTTGGATATTCGGGAAATTTTTCAATATTTATTCAGGGGGAAGAGTATGTGCCTTCTTAGTGCTGGCATAATTGGTGGGATCAGGCAGTAGGGGAACGTATAATAAATCATATAATAAAACTCCTACTGTTACACTAAAATTCATGGTAACTTTCCATTAATTGCTCTCATTGCCTGACATTATTTAGATGGAGACTGTAACCTTGGTTCCTTGGCTCTCTCTACAGTCAAGCCTTGGTACAGGATCCCTGCTCTGCACATCAGGAGAAGGGATTTTGGATATTCCCTGTTGTTCCTGTTTTAGGCAAATATAAATGCAAACAAATTAGAACGTTATTTGTGCCCAGAGGCTATGGAGCACGGCTAGTTTATATATTTTATTATATATATATAAGAGAGAGAGAGAGCATATATATTTCATATATATGCAACCTACTGAGTGACTACCTCAAAGTCTGGACTCAGGCAATGCATGTCATTAAGGCCCCCTGAAAGAGAACATATCTGCTTATACCTCCTGATAACATACAGTCAGTAGTATTATTTATGACGTCCCACATCCATCAAGACAAACGAGGTGTTTGCAAAGATATCCTGACAATGACTTTGTCTTCCTCTCCACTTTTGGAGGCTCCATTCCTCAGTGAAAGGTCTGTATTTATCTGTGGAAGGAAGCTAAATCATTTTCACGACTGCGGAGCGGATGCTGTATCTGTGGCTCTGTGCTGGCCGTGTAAGGGAGGTCAGGCTGAAATATACCTGCCTGTTTGCCAGGGGGCGCAATACAGAAGCCACCCTATGTGTGCAACTGCTCAACAACAACAACAATGATGATGATGATGATGATGATCTATGAAAATGTTGCCATATTTAGAATAGTTTAAGATTGGAGATGATAGCTTTAATGCCAAAATACATATATATTTTTTTCTCTTGGGAAACAGTAATGTGTAGCTCAGGTTTGAATGCAAATTGAAGTCGCGGAGCTTGTTCAGTTACAAACGGTTCCTTTCGTGAAAAGTTTAACTACATAATTAATAAGTGTTTGGCATATAAAACATATTTATTGCCACAGATTCACACATCTTTGAAGGCAGCGTTGCTATGGGTAAATAATGACTATTTGCCTCACGGGGATGTAATACACAGCTGGAGCCATGAAAGATTTTATCGTGAACTCGGTCAGTAATGTCGCTGTATCTTCCTACATACAGTTAGTCAGCCCTGTAATTACAATGGATTAGAGGAGAAGCTTGACGGCTTGAAAAAAGAGAGACATATTTAGTGTAAGTTAACTCGTGACACTGTCAGGAATTGTTTCTCTAGCAGGCACTGAAAAAAAAGCATACTCTTTGAAGTACTCTGCTGAGGTACTCTGCTGAGGTACTCTTGCATGCAGTGAGGCAGTGTGTGAGTGTGTGGCCAGGGTGAAGTCAGGTAACCACTCCATGCGTTAAGCTCACCTGTCACATAAGACTGGATTCTGTTTTTTGGTATCAGCCCCAAAACATTTGCCCAGATTGAGACTCTCAGGCCTATACTCTCCCAAGCTAATAAATTATGCATTCAGTGTATCTAGCTATTTATTTATAGAACGAATGAGAGCCATCCAGTTGTCCAAGCATGCAAGGAGACATATTTTCATATTCTCCCATACGGGGAGTTCTTTAGCATATTAAAGGAGTATGTTGTACCGGTGCTTCATCTTGCGCCTGTTATACCTGTTGTCCCGGCTTTTATGTGAGCTAGGAGCCTAATAGCAGTGTGAGCACTGAGGTTTCGTCGGTCTGAAGAGGGTAAGAACGCAGCCAGTTCTCTGTAGTGAGCGCTGAAAGACAGCTGTAATTATGGCTTTTCAGGAGAACTTGTTTTCTTTGGATGATAAGAATCGGTGTTGCACGTGAAGGGTGTTGCTCTTCGAATGGGATTTTCAGACGGTTTATTTCAATACTCGTTTCTCCGACTGAATCCTCCTCTTCACTTCGAAGTATGTTTGGCATTCCGCTTTTGTCATTATTTTTGTTTCTTGAAGGGTTTTGTTTTTCAGTGAGCGATTGCTCATGTAATGACAGATTATGGATGTGTGGGAACGTATTCTGCTACAGTGTTTGCAAAGCCTGCTAACGATTTTAAATGCTGACCAACCAAAGTCCTGAATCCTGGAACTCCCAGGGTCTGATCAAACATCTCCACGTACAATGAGAAGAGGGCAAACATGCAGGCCGGAGTCCCATTGTTCCACCACACGTTTTCCATCATGCCACAGTTAGGTCAGGTCGGTTTGGCTGTCCAAATGAAGAACCAATGGGGAGGCAGTACTTCATTAGACGTTCCTAAAACAGACATATTGCAAAGGACACCATTTTCTGCAAACTGACACGCAACATTAGCTATGCTGGAAAGAGTAAATGAATAACTTCAATTAATAAATAAAATTAGTTGAACAAAATGTGGCATAGTGGTGTAACAGTTAGCACTGCTGTCGCCTATCTCTGGGGTTTGGGTTCGAGTCCCTGCTGGGGGTTCTGTGTCCGTGGCGTTTCCATGTTCTCCTTGTGTTGTTGTGGGACTTCTTCTGGGCGCTCTGGTTTCCTCCCACAGTCTGAAAACATGCTGAGGCTGATTGGAGTTACTGAATTGTGTGTGACTATGCCCCATCATGGGTTGTTCCCTGCCTTGCACCCATAGGCTCTGGACCCCCCATGGTCCTGAAGAGGATAAGCGTTTCAGAAGATGAATGGTTGTTAGCTTAATAACTGAAACAAAACTGCGATTTCTGACACTCTTATTCGTTTATATGTTCTTTTACGGGGAAATAACGTGCAAATCTTCTGAATGAATCAGTCTGGATCCTGCCAACAAAACAACGTTTAGCCTGCAGGAAGTGTCTGGGAGTACAGACGTGGATTCGGCATTTGGGCTTTACTGCCTCTGAGCTCTTCTCTTCCTGTCATTCTTCAGACGAGTGCCACTTGTGTACGGCGCAGCGTCTGGGAACAGAGAGTTAAAAGCTGGCAGCGATTGCGGCGGTAATCACAGAGGGTCACGGCGTGTGGTGGAGGCAGTGCAGGCGCCGGACGCCAGCCGAGATGCCGGAGTTTCCATCTCCACACGTCTGGTTATTTTTCACAAGATTTTCCTGAAAGGATGTTGTGATTTTCTCGATGTTTGGTGGCTGGTGATAAATGGGGCCTTTATGATGTCATGTGAAAGGTTGACTCATATCACTGCCCGCACAGAGGGTGGGCAGGATGGGATGGGGGGCTGGATGCCCTCTTTACACGCTGAGCCTATGGGGCATGGCTGTACCATGCACCCCCCCCACTCTGATTGATAGCTCTGTCCAATAAAGACGGGAGCTCTCGCCTTTTCAGACTTATCCTTACAAAAGAGGAGAATTACCTCAATCGACTGGTCAGGAAATCAGAAACAATCATTCAATAAATAAGTAAATGGATAAACTAAAAAAAAGACTTGCCAAATTATTATTATTATTATTATTATTAATGTTATGTTCAATGTATTAATTATGGTTGTAAAATTTTGCAGCTACTAGTATATTATGATAGAATTTCATGCGTAATGCTAGTATGAAAAGTTGAATTGAATTGAATTGAATCGAATTTAAAGAATTAAAAATCAAAAAATAAAGTGGAAGTGAGCAATGGAGTAAACAGGGGGACATTGGTATATGTCGAAAGGAGAGGCAACAGGGGGTGGGTGGGGTTAGCTGATGTGCATGATCCTCAGGAGCTGGCTGCTGTTCAGCCAAATGGCTATTTCAATATTAGTTTAAATACTAGAACTCGTGGCCATAAGTGGAAATTAGCAGGAG
>JAOYFF010000081.1:8757547-8779964 GCA_025773925.1 Cryptomyrus ogoouensis
ATTTTAACAACTCTGAGCTATTAGTTAAGTTCTCCCCAAACGAGCCTGATGGGCCGAATGGCCTCCTCTCGTTTGTAGATTTCTTATGTTCTTATGTTCACACTGAGGCGAGTGCCAGAGCTGCTTTTGATGCTCCTAAAATGTCCCTGTCACCCTAATATCTGATCATCCTGTCGCCTCCTCAGCCTGTTACCGTCTCTCACTGTTACCCTGCCTCATCTTCTCATCATCTCCCACCACTAACCAGTTACGCTTTCACTCCATCACCCAGTGAAATCCTATCCCTCTCTCCCACTCATTCCTTCAGCATTTACTCCTGTATACCTCCTGCCCTGCCACCTATCACACTCAAATTATCACTGATCCTGTCACTCTGGCGTCCTCTCACCCTCTCACCCTCTCACCTTCTTCCACCTGCCCTTCCCCCCAAAGCAAAAATATAGTAGTTAAAAAAATTGTGCCTTTAAATTTGTACATTTGTGTGCATTTCAATCAAATATCTGTTTGTGAGACATTCTTTGAGAAATACATACATAAATACAGTGACTGGCATGCATGGATACTATTTCATTAATGAACAGTCATTCAGTCATTTCAGCTAGTCCATAAGGATTAGTGGTAATGAATCATAAAGGTCTAAATAATACAGGAGGACAATATGAATTATGAATTATGCTCAGCGGTATGTTAGTTTAGGTTTTATTGTTTTGGAGGAGCGATGACATCACTGCCAGCTCATGTTTGGTGATTATAGGTATCATTCATATTTGTAATATGCAAATTTTACTTGCAAATAAAACATGTTCTTTATCCTTAGTCATGCATAAGTATAATTGTTTAAAATTCCGTGATGCTTTTCCTAGTTAAACCATTTACTTATCACTCAGGATAGAATCATTACTGAGACCAGCTTTCACATCCATGCATTTTCCATACCTGCTTGTCCTATGCAGGGAACAACCCAGGATGGGGCGCCAACCCATCACAGGGCACACACACACACACACACCATTCACACCTATGGACAACTTGGCAAACACAGCTCGTTTTTGGGCTGTGGTAGGAAACTGGAGAACCTCATCTATCGCAGCGCTAACTTAAAACGCCTCTGGTATACACAGGATGCTATTCAGTCGAACCTAATGCTGCTGTCACCAATGACGGAATGAGCACAATAACGCTGTCTTGTTTCAGGGTAAGGCATTTCCCAGTGCGTCCACATCACCAATGCGTCCACATCACCGTGCGTCCACATCACCGCGCATACCGTCGCATTGAAACAACGAGCTTGCATGCATTGTTTGTTTTAATAATGTGTCTCGCCCTCAGTTTCGATTGGCCGATTGGGCTCAGATCTCCTGCTTTGAAACGTGATCCGTGGGAGGAATGCGCATGCAAGCAGCCACTAATTTGGCAGCGGATTGTGAACATGGCTAAGATACGGCTGACCGATGTTGGGCCCCGTGCCAGAACACTCACCTTACTGGAAGCTGCAGCCGGGGCCTCACAGGGGGGAGGGGCTTACGCGCAGGGTGTGATTGGCAGAAAGAGGCAGGCATGCAATACCTATCAAGTGAAGCACGCAGTCCTTTATTTCAATGCCAGCATCCAGCACTTATTCCCAGCTGGCCGAGGGCTTTTCAGAGCTCTGATGCACTGATGCCCTCTAACGAGAGAGTAAGTTTCGACGTCGAAAAGGTGAGGGGGCTAGGGAGGGGAATTCAAAGGCTATGGCAATGTTTGTGGGGGATTTGGGGGGGGGGGGGGGGGAACTGAGAGGACAGTACTCATGGTAAGGGGACTGGGTTAATTGTGATCTGACCTCCCTAATGGATTTCCCTGCATTCTCTTCATGTTGATTGAATAATTAATACTTCAGCTTCTCTTGCTTCTCTCAGTCAACTCCTCCTGAACTCGAGCAGCCCGAAATTCCTTTTCGGTCTTCCTTGGATGTTTTGATATAGTGCTGCCTCAATTTATCCCACTCTCTGTTTTATTTATAATTATATTACACTGATTTGCTTGGCAAGTGCATTCTGAAGCGGTCCAGGCTTACAGTTCATCGTGCATGCAGAAGTAGGATAGGAAGCACATTGAGCAAAAGTTCAGCAGCTCATGTACTGCCTCGTGTTCGTGGTAATATCTTACACGGTTACTTTCATATATTTCATAAAACACAGAGCTATATAATATGCACGTAAAGAACGAATTATATACAGTGTGCAGTCTTGGGCCGCCAAAGAAAATTATGTTTAAATTATGTTTATTCTGGTGTAAAACTTGAGTTTCACATCTGTCAAAATGTGTCAGCTTAGCTGATTCAAAACCTCTTGTCAAGTCACATATTTACAGCGACCATCCATGAATTCATTAACTCAACCACTGTCACACCATGTTTGGCTCATCAATAGTTAATGAAATTAATCAATTTACATGATTAAGTTTGCTGGTGGTGAAATTTCTATATACAGCTTCCCTTTAGGGCACAATGTGGTTACGTTCCAATAAAATATCGTAAGGTGAAAATGAATTTTAATACATTACACCTAACCTAATAAGCATCGTAGCCTAGCCTAGCCTACCACAAACATTAGCCTACAGTTGGGCAAAATCATTAACACAAAGTCTATGTTATAATAAAGTGTTGAATAAGTCAAGTAATTTATTGCATAATGTACCGAAAGTGAAAAACATTTACGCATCGTAAAGTCGAAATATCGTAACACACACCATCATATATATCCTAAGGAACTTTGTATTTTTTCTGAGCAAATTTGCACTTACTGCACAGGTAAATAACTTCAAATTATTGTGTGGTGGTCTGAGGGTTGGCAGCTCACTACAAACAGCAGCATGAACACACTGGCCTAGTTCAGACGGGGAATATTTTTTCTTTCGTCTTTTTTTCTTGCAGAGAAGGAGAGGTTCAGCATTCCTGTCCAAAGATTGGCCGTCTGCAGCTCCTCCATTAATTTCCCCGAATGTTTATCAGGCGCAGAAAGGGGCAGCGGGATGGATCTGGGAGCCGGGGAACAGACTGTGGAGGGGTGGGGGGGCCCTCTTAGCCCCGCCCCCCCCCCCCCCCCAACCTGGAGCATTAGCTTCCCTCCTCGCATTATCTCCTGTGTCAGTGGGGCTCTGAGAGAGGGTGCTGACTGACTCGATTTCCCCAAAGCCCGGCTTTGCCATTGTCCCTGCACTGACGGCACTCCGCAGGGCCCCCGCCGACAGACAATACCACTGACTTGCCACTTCCTGTACAGACCAGACAGCTCGCTGCGTTCCTCTTGTCTCTTATCGCCAGCTGTCACTGAGACCCCCCTACTTCCTCCCCCCCCGCCCCCAAAAACCGCGGCCTGCGGAGGGGAATGCAGCAAAATCAAACTTTCATTATGACTTTCTCTCCCTGTTTGGGCATGACGAAAATTGAGATTGCTGCCAGCGATAAGATAAGAATGTTGCAGCCACTTCTGCAGATTAGTGCTGGAAAGCGGAAATGCCTATCTGATAGGCTTTTCACCTCACATTTTCAATGGCCTTCCATCTCTCTTTTTTCTCTCTTCCCTTCTGCCGTCTTCCAGGGGGGGCTCGGCCGCCCAGTAAACACTGGCGGGGCACTAAGAAAGCTCACTGACCCAGGACCTGCTGCATGTCTGCTCACGCTTCTGCAGCTCCCTCTCGACTGAGGCACAGAAACTGCTGGCAGTCCCTCATTCGCCTGGTACCCAGAGATTCTTTCCAGCTGCCAATCAGCTGCCTTCCCTCCCATGTGGCCCTCAATTAACCCCTGAAGCGCCCTCGATGTGACTCTAATTGTCGCCTTATGCTACGATATGGGACCTGGACTCCTTCATTTCATTTAGACACACTGCCAAGCCTTAATCTTTTGTTTCTATGTTTACCAGAGTATATATAATTTCATTTATGAGTGACTGCCTCTGTACCACTGTAAATAAAATTTACAGCAATTATGAACTGATCACTCCTGTTCAGTTTAATCTTTACAGGATTTCCTTGTATCTTCTACCTGTTTTCTATCTCAGGCAACATAGGGTGCAGCTGGGATGGAATGCCAGTGTACCACCGTGTGCTTACTTTGAGTGCCTCATGCATGTCGACCCCACCTTGAAGATATCAGGCGACAGTGCTACCTGCTGGGCCATTTTGCTGCAATATCATAAAATAATAGTATTGCAATTTCTTTTGTATTTAAATGAGAGTTTCTAAAACAGGTAACAATTAAAACACACACTTTCGTTTTTCATTTTTCACCACTACGTTGAAATGTTCTCCTTATGAAGGCGCTTGTCATGAAGTCTAAGTGCACGCAGGGGTCCTTGTGTTGGGTCGCACCCGTCCTCCAGGGGTCAGTGTGGACCTCATGAAAATGATACAGAGATCGAATTGAATTGAATTACTTTGCATTCCTGCCCTTGCTGGCCTTCTGACTCTGAAGAGCCCTTATGAAATCGCGCAGGTTCTGCCTGCTGGATTAAATGGGCCTTTGCAGGATGCTAAAAGGCCACGATTCCCGTCAGGATAGGGGCCCTGGATTATGCTGGAGCCCACAAAAACGGTTTCACAAGTTTCCGTGGAACTCATTTCCCCCACTGACTAAGAGTGCTGGATAGCTGAGCACAGACTTTGGCTGCAGTTGATGAGCGAAGGCCCTGCCTCACCTGGGCCAGGTCAGAACAAGAGCTCCCCCCCCCCCAGCGCTAGCAGCAAAGGCCTGGACATCCTTCTCTGCACGTGAACCATGTTATGCACGTATAATCTGGGCCCGGAACTGTTCATACTCCTGAAAATCGCTGAGATATCGAAAGGCTGTGTGTCACTTGACACTGTTTAGCATTGGGTACTTAACAACAGGGGAAATCCACCGGAGGCAGCGTTCAAGTAGAGCCACAGGCAAGCGAGTAGGTTTGGTTTGGCGTGGACCAAATCAGCCCCGAATCCCTCTCCCCCTAAATACACACTGTACTCCCACAGTTTTTTTACGGAAATGTTCCTACCATCCATACCCTATACCAGGGGTGGGCAATCTTATCCTTAAAGGGCCGGTGTGTGTGCAGGTTTTTGGGGTAACCAGTAGGTCAGCTGTTCAAACCCAGATGTGAGGACTCTTCAGCCAATCAGTCCTCTAAGTAGGTAAATAATGAGTAATAAATGTCCGATACAAAAATATATTAAACATTTATTACAACTGCAATGTCTATCTGCTTGAAACAGTGATACAATCTGAACCATCTACAACAAAACAATAAAAGCTTTCATATCTATAACCAAGGAATCTGGCTCAAGTATTTCATCAATTACTTGATGGATTTTAGATTTTACTTTGGATTTCAGTATTTGAATTTTTATAATGTGAACATGCTGTGTCATACAAATGTCTACAACTCTGACCATCTTTACATAGATGTTCTTCAAACATGTCAGTGTTGTTTGTCGAACATGGGGGGTTGGTGTGGACCGATCCTGATGCTGCAAGCGTTTGACCTTAGAAAACCATGTTTACATCAATCGCCGCATAAACATTCCAGCAGATACCTCTATATGCATGCGTGTGGAGAACTATGAACAGGCCTTAACACGGCTGAGCTTCTCCCTGCTCGAGCCAAGTTTGGACTTTTCCTGAACCTTTGTCCTTCAGCGAGAAAAAAGTGACTTCTGTGATAGGTGGGGTACTTCCCCGTCAGACAAGGCTCCTTCCGCAAGCTTTATAGACACATTGAGGCCTCAATGTACCCCCGCATCCCTAAACAAAATGTTGTTTTGATCTGTGCTGTACAATATGCCGATTGCACAGGATAGAGAGCAGGTTATGTCACTTCACAAGTTACACTCAACTTTCAATGCGATTGGAGGCAAAAATACAGGTTTATTTATTTCTCTCATCAGTATCAGTTACTTCCGAACCCTTGCACCTTGGAGTAGGAGAACGTCGCTGTTATGAAGATAAATTTAATATGATGTTTTGTCATCATTAATCGCCTAACATCTCACCCTGTGCAGCCAGAAAATGTATCAGTAGGGTCCCACAAATGGCTGCGTTTCTGCCCCAAGCTAAAAGCACACCAGCGGTCAGTAATCCCAAAGTGTAAGGCCATTACTCAAATTGCACGTCGATTAAGATAAGGAGAAATTACTTTCTCCATCTTTTTGATGTTGCAGACTTTCAGTTCTGCAGATGAATCTTGTGGCGTAACAGGAAAAGTTGTTTAAAAACCCATTGCTTGAGTTAGCTTTGATCACCAAGAATGAAATTTATAGGCGTATGACACAGTGGAAGTAACGTTAAATTTTGGAAAATATCTTCGTCTGCTCTGTAAGTTCTTGCTCGATAGCTCTGCTAGAGGCCAAGTATGAGCAACCATACGTATTCTGTGATAGACTGACGTTATAAAGTCCCATGAACAACATGCTGAGCAGCAGAGCATTTGCAAACACGGTCTTATTCTGCAGGATTCTTCTTACAACTGTTTAATTTCCAAGATTCCAGGGCAGCTGAAAAAAGAAAAAAATACTCCCAAACTTCTGCAGACATTTTTTTTTTCAAATAGCTTACATAGTGAACATTATTTGTATTCTTTACCTATTCATGCAGCCACATATTTCATTGTTGCAACTGAGATAAAAAAAAGATATGACTGAATATATAAGAAAATGGAAAGTTAAACTTGTGATCTTTCATTCAAACGATATATCTAATCCTGTTGAGAGACTGAGGTAGATTCAGCTTCTTTCAGTTAACTAGTGATTAAAAGATATTCCTGGCTACTATTTTTGCTACAGAAACCGCAAAAAAACAGCATTTTCCCCCGAATGATGCAGGAAGTCAGCCGAAGTTGGTGTCGCATTGAAACCCAGAAAAGGGGTAAAAGGAATTAAAGCTTAGAATATTCTAGTTACACTGCTTTTACTGACCAATATGTGTGGGGTATATGTGGGGTATATGTGGGGTATGTGTGGGGTATGTGTGGGGTATATGTGGGGTATATGTGGGGTATGTGTGGGGTATATGTGGGGTATGTGTGGGGTATATGTGGGGTATGTGTGGGGTATATGTGGGGTATATGTGGTGTATGTGTGGGGTATATGTGGGGTATGTGTGGGGTATATGTGGGGTGCACAAGGATACAAGGTCATCTGGTCCAAAGAGCTCCAGTCCACAAGCGCTTCCATAGTGACTGACGCAGCACAGGGGCAGAAACTTCTGGGAATAACTGCTGTGGCCAGTTTCTGTTCTGCACAGGTGCAGCTTCATACAGCTTCCATGGGACTGGCCATTTTGGCAGCCCTGCATGCTGGCTCAACAGGCAAGCTTCTCTGGGCATTTATCACCACCTCTTATCCCTTCAATTGCTGGCCAATTGAAATTCCAGAAACACTTTTAATGGCTTTGTAAACCACATCAGAAGCCGTTCAATGTGCAAATACCCCATGTGAGATTTGACGATGTTGATTCTCTGCGCTCTGCGCTGCGGTGGTTTCCCCAAAGTTTGAGGACAGTCTTGAGGCGTTTGGACATGTGTGAGTCTCATTGGTAGGACCGAACTGGCACGAGACTGACGTTAAAGCTCTGGGATGCTTTAATAATCGGTAACCCACCGAGTCATAAAAAACAATCTTTACATACAGGCAATTTTTTTTTGTACTGTACTTATTAATTTAGAGTTATTAGACTGTCAAAATACCTGTTAAATACTGAAGGATTTTCGTGGTTCGTTTTTATAATTAGATTAGTAATAGTTTTAGTATACAAACCTATCGCAAATGATCGATATTTATATAATACATAATATTTATAATGCAAACTAATAATAATGATTAATAACTGGCATTATTGTTATTAATAATAATAAATAATACTAGTGAAAATGTTTTTGTTACAGGCAAATTAGAGAAACGTTATGTTATATAAGTAAAATACACACTTTGAAACGCAGGGATGACGGCAGCGCAGTCGCGAGCGCTTTTGCACCGAACTTTCGGGGCCAGGTTTCGCGTTGGGATGGATGGATATCTTCCAGAATGTTATGTTAGTCATATAATACGCATTATAACACGAAAACATTCATCTAAATCAAATTAAGCTATTTAGTGTTCACTAAACATGGAAAGGAAAAAATCTCCCTGAAACCTTCGGGGTCTGTCATACCCCACGGTCCTCTGTGTTCTTCCATCGTGTAACAGCAGGAAAAATCCCACAAGTGAACAGTGATCCTGAGGCGCCAAGGAAACAAAACCGATCTTCACCTTTTCTAGACTTCGTGTGAAGGAAGCGCATACTATCAGTCGATTTCTTATTCTGTCTCTCATCCGCTTGTGATTGTTCACCTTGGCATACTTCGTTTATTGTTTTAAAATGCATCTCTTTTTAAATTTTCTGTGTCCTTTTAAAATACATGCACAAGACAGTATTCAGTGAATATTCTCAGCGACATATGGCATCCCGTGTAAATTCAATTTGTAGAAATCGTTGTGAAGTAGTATAAAGACACGCAGGATGGAAATGATGCTATAGTTTTGATGTTTCTTCGATACGGTTGCTGTATCCTTTCAATTGACACTTTTCTGTAACAATATGGTTCCAAACGAAGTGAAAGGAGCAGGTGACTTCAGTAAGTATGTGTCAGATAATTGGTTGAAAATATATCATAAATTATGGGTTCCGGAGCCAGAATGCAACCAAGTAGGTAATAAGATGGCAGGAACGTAACTGCGACTGTAAATGTGCTCTCACGAAATTTGTCGTGTTGGACTAACCGCGGAACATACCAAGCAATGCTACATATATACAACACACAAATCATTATATAATAGTTTTTTAAAAATCATAACCACGTTCTTTAACCACGTTCTTCCCTTTTCAGATTTATTTTTCTTTAATTTTATTTTTCTATAATTCTTCGGTATATTTTTCTTTTCTATGACATCAGAGAAAATCATTTAATAATAACATCTAAAATTCTGCACTGTCTGGATACATTAAGACCGTTTTTCAACTTGTCACGCTATGAAAAATTTTACAAAGTATGTTCACGTTCAAATTTTTAGAAAGTATATTCACATTCAATTTTTTAGAAAGTATGTTTCAAATTTGAAAATGCCGTACATTCTACCTGACATGATTTTAACCTAAATGATTGGACAATTACAAACCGGGTTCCTGGAGATGCTGGCTCGTCCATTTCTCATTATAAGTAAATTTGGTTTTACCCGGTGAGACTTAGAAGTACAAATTGGTACAATATGGCACAACAGTTCAACAGTTTTATAGTCAATTGGGAAAAAAATAACGAATTCTGCTTTATTTAAATTCTAAAGTTCCAGACGACGTGAAACGTTCCGCTAATTATGCATGAATGTCTAAAAAAATGCAACTTTTTATATTACTTACATATTTTGCATGACTGATAAACTCCTATAATCAGAAAAGTCCAAACACTGATCCGACCTTAATTGCAATCAGTTGCTCCGCCGGCTGAAGAGGAATGGGAATCCCCTCATATAAACTGGTTCAGTTAACGGTTTAAAATGAGATACGACATACACCTGGGTTGGTTAAAGAATGATTAAAACAAAAATGCAAATAATGCTGTAATATGTATCCAGCTGTCCGGGAAAAAGTCCAGTGAGACACAATCGAAGCACCTGTTACTGTAATTTTGCTTGTAGAGCGATACTTGAGGATATAAAACCAGTTACATGGATGAACCGATATATCCCCCGTGTAAAATTGTCGTCTACTCCTTCATGTCTCTGCTGTCGACGAATGTGAATTGCTGTTGTGACAATGTTTGCCATAGCATATATTCTGGTTTTATATCAATACAGATTGATATAAAATTTTTCAATATTAAATGGAGAATCGTATACAATCAGAATATATTTATGCAATTTTAATTATGAAAATACCTTGTAAGAAAGTGGTGATGTATATTTATATATACTATTAAATTAGCATATTGCTTCTCAATACCATGATGTAAAAGCGTGTTGCTATATTTAGACAATCTACCTGTGGCCAGACGTTATAAAAGGTTATTTTAGAGGAGGCGTATTGTCTCGCTGTTTCATGCCAACATGCTCAGGTTATCCAGAGGTCGCGGGGCTCCGTCTTCCTGTTACTAGGCATCCACTACTCACACTGGTTCTTTATTCTAGGCGAGGGACTCAAAACTTTAAAAAAAAAAAAAAAAAAAAAGCGAATTCGCCTGGATATAGGTTTCACTATACGATTTAAGTCGCCATAAAGAGTAACAAGTAGGAATCCGTGTTAATAAAACCGTTCAGTCTTGTAATGTTTATCACAGCCCGCTAGTGGAGTACTTAACTTGCGGATTGAGCTCTTTTATTATGCGCTATGAGCCACTGGGAAAGTAAGTAAGAAAGGAAGTAACTAAGTAAATATACTCAGTTCCAGCAATAGGTAACAATGTAACACAGGCAATGGATATAAATAAATCAACGCCGCAGTCTGAAATTAGGCTACCTTGAATCCGACCAGAAAAGCTGGTGTTCCTTCATTTCGGTGGAAAACACCCGAAAAACTTTTATGGAATACCCGTTTGGCATTCAACTTAAATGGAAAATTGCGGGTTTTGAAATAAGCTTAAAACGAGGGAACATGGTGGGATAGCTTTTTCCTTTTAAGACAACACCTAATGCATTAAACCCGTAGCTTGACCGTCAAGGCACAGTCCGCGCCTGTGTTGAGTCTAATTGGAAACAGATGGCGCTTTAAGGTCGGCCCTGGAAAAGATTGTGAGCGCAAGCATAGCAGTTTCCAGAGTGCGTGTACCCACGGCATGCAGGTGCAGGGTTATGGTACAGCCGGCGTCAATGTGGACACAGTGCGTGTACCCACGGCATGCAGGTGCAGGGTTAGGGTACAGCCGGCGTCAATGTGGACACAGTGCGTGTACCCACGGCATGCAGGTGCAGGGTTAGGGTACAGCCGGTGTCAATGTGGACAAGCTGACCAAAGGACAGAGACAGAAACGGCCGCACGGACGGAAATTCTTGTAAGAAAATTGTAACTTTTTTTTTCATTGAATCAAACTTTTTGATCGAATCCAATGCTTAAATAACAGGAAATTATTTTTATCCTTAAACTAAAAAAAAAATTGGTTCGATAGATACTTGGACCCAAGTAATTATTGACAATAAATGTACACATTATGTCAATGCTTCATTCACCATTGTGGAGTAATTCTTTAAACTAAGTGTGAAATAGTATTAAATGTATGAAAACGCGACACTCCCTCGCCGGTTTACACTGTTAAACAATAGAATTTAGTAAAATATCAGTCGCCATTAAAATACAGCAAAGAGTCTTGAGCATTTCAGAAGACACTATCACAATCTTTACATGCAAAGGTTTGTGACTAATAACGTATTTCATTTGTTCTGTTTTTATTTTTCTACATTTTATATGAAATAGTTGCGATAAGAGGATTTTCTATAAAAGAATTAAACTGAATTTTCTAAAATATGCATTTAAAAATAATACTATTTTGAAATTCTTTGTTATACCATTGTTATCGGATTTCACCATTAGCCTATAATTTAGGATTTCACTTATATGTTCACTCGTTTACCGTAAGCAATGAATCAATCCTGCAGATCCGCATTGACGGATAATCAAAACGCTTGACTATCCATGAACAGTTACAAACAGATCGAAGTAAATATAGTGACCTGCAAATTTATTATTATATGAAGTAAGAGACTAACTGCGTTCGCTTGGGTCATCTAAATATGTTTGCGTAGATATAATTATTTCTCCTGGTCTTAATTGGGTCAACGTATCTCTAGAATTCCAATGAAAATAATACTAAACAAATAAATTAATCTTTCATGTATGTGGCGCTTTCGAAGTACATCTAAAAAATGTTTCATCTGTAAACCAATTTTATTTTAGACCTAGGTGACGTTGACGTTACGCGGAGCGAATGCCTGCTACAGAGCTACTTCTTATATTCCATGCCCATTGAAAAAAAATTGAAACCCAGTGTAAACCGCATTTGAAGGCTGTCGCAGATTTATTTAATAAAAACCCTTCAACGTCTGCTCCAATTGTCAGTTCACCAATATTTTATATTTAGTGGAAAGAGAAAAAAAAATCGCGAAATGTAATTGTACAGTCCGCCCACACACACATACAAACATACATACACAAACGTGTGTGCATTGGTATTTGTAGGTCTGTTACTAGTGTAACCCTTAAGTTGTAAATGTAATAACTGAAAATTTCAAGGATAAAGCACGCTATTATTGATTAAAACTGAATAAGCGTATAAACGTATTGGAAATGCGCTTTGATTCTACTGGATAAAAATGTTTAAACCCACGTGTTTGACACTAGGCTTACGATAAGTTGAGAGATATTTCAAGATAGTAACATATTTGCATGTACTGTCAAGTACATGATGGGATATGCGGATATGCACAGCCGCGACCAAGTTTGTCCAATTAGGAACTTAATTGTAGGAACTTCAGAATGACTCCCGCTTTAATGCAAAGTAGGATTAATATCAAAACAACAAACATATCCAACGCAACTGGGAAAAAAACACATTAATTAAAGGGTCTTACGTACAAAATTATGTGAACCGTGAAACCTGAAGTTCATGCAGTTCATCTGAATATCACTGAGAAAAATAATAGGTGCTCTGGCAGAATATATAGCCCTATGTAAAATCCTCTATTTTAACTATTATTCTGTAGGATTCCATAGATAGAGTTTAAATACCACACCATCGAAGCAAACTTTTGTAAGCACTGTAAAATACTGGACATACAGTGACACGCAGAGACATTGCAGATGTGGGGGAATTGCTGGAGAGATAGAAAAGCAATGTCCAGCATTTAACTCTGCAGTGCCTTTTTCTTAGCGGAGAAAAATACGTGTTGGGTAACGGACTTTTTAAAGGAGCGGAAGCTGATGCAACGTATTTATAAATGTAATGTAAATTTGCGCCGCTGCACTGGTTTCTGAACCGAATATTCTCTGCGCAGCGCCGTCTCCCGCTTTGCCTTTTCCCACTAATGAAAAATGAGTCCGAGCTCAGGATTGAATTTTATTCCTTCCTGACCTCGCCAGCTCTTGAGTGAACCGATCAATCTCGGACCAATGCGACGTTTGTTTATTGCTGGAGAAGGAAGCTAATGGCTTTATGAGTCTGATGTCAGCTGTTTGTAAGGGTACATACCCCATCTAGAATGATAAGTATCTCTGTCGAAAGTAAATTCGCATATTTGTTCATTACACTTTTTACACACGACAAAGAATAAAAAGAACAATTAAACGACAGTATATAACAAATTACTAATTTAATTTTTGATAGCTGGTTTTTGGCACACGTAGGCCTGTATGGTGTTAGTAGTCTGTCGTTATGATTCTACTGATGTGTTAACAATACTCTTCTTTCAAGTAGAAACAATTAACATCACAGTTACTATGACAAAATATCGCCTGTTTATACCATAGAACCCTTTAACTTTTGCACTTTTAACAGCATTTAAGTTATTGTAGTGTGTGTGTGTGTGTGTGTGTGTGTGTGTGAATATATACGTATGTATGTATGTAAACATTGCCCATGGCAATTTTTTCCAGTTAATTTGGTCATGAAAGTGTGTCGGTTATGCTGAAATGCTCTTCTGAGAAGGTAACCTACGTAACGAGCCGCTGTGAGGCCAAACATTGATTGTGCAGTTACATAAGTTGTAGAAACAAAACAGACCGCTTCAGAGAGGTTTATATACATATAGTTTTCATTTTGTGTACATGTATTTATGATTATATATGATATCAATATACATAAACCTGTATTTAAAATAATGGGAAAAAAATAATGCTTTAAGTATGCTGCAAGGTTTTCCATATGGAAAGCAGAAGAGTGTAAACAATTGAAATGATCTCATGTATCTGACATAGAACGTATTTTAATGTCAGTTATGTAACAACATTCCCTGTGTTCATTATCCTGTGACTGATGTAGGACTCTCTAAAATCCTATAATTTAGTAACTTACATCAGTACAGCAAATTCGCAAATATAAAAAAAATTGAAATGCTAATTTAACATATAAAATATATAAATTATTTTTAAAAATACCAGCTCAATTTTAATTAAACGGGCATTTTTTTCTCATAAGTCAATATCGAAATAAATAGATGAAGAAATTAAACTGCCGACCTGCGTCATTAACACAGTAAAAAGTTTGAATTTTCTGTATATAGATGTCTTATCCCAACAAAACAAGATGATATAATTGATCTGAGAGTGCCTCTGAATTTTCAGATATATTTCAACTGTATTCCTGCATGATAAAATCGCACATATATAAATCCAACATATTTGTATTAATGCAGATGTTGACACGATCCCTCGATGCGAAAACTTGTTAAACAGTTACCCAGATATCTCCCATAGGAAAATACTACCATTTGTGTCGTGTTGTCGTGAAACTGAATTTCAAAGCCACCGTTATAGAAAGGTATACATAAGCGTACATATAATATATAGCAAATATGGTATGATATTAACTGAGTAGCGACGTGTCTGCAAACAGATGATAGCATTAAAACATCATTAAGATAGACCGCATTAAGGAAAAAATCCAAAGTAAAGATTACGACATATAAAAATAGTTTTTGAAACGGACAATATAAAAATTCAGCCATTAGTTATCCGAGCCAGAACAGGAATTAATGGGTAATTAATAATGCATAATGAGTAAAAATCAACCCATACATTACTAGATCGCAAAAGTATGTGTTTGTATGTAAACTGTTATGTAGGCCTAGTTAACATAGTTATGCGTCGGTAGTGTGTGTGTGTGTGTGTGTGTGCGTGTGTGCGCGCGTGTGTATATACCTGAACTAAACTTTTGGTTTTCTTTGCATAATTTTCTCTTAATTAAATCACTTGTCTGCTTATTTGTAAAACATTATTATTAGTCAACAAGCCTATTGATACTTTAACATTTTTAATATTTAAATAATTTCACTGTTCTCGGTATGAAACAAATTCGTGAAAATCATACGGGAAAAAAAAAACATATTTATACAAAAAAAATCAGAAAGGCGGTTCCCGGTTTCTGAAGACCGTAGTTTCGTTGTGTGTTTACCAGACCAACCTCATGTCAGTTATCGTCTATATGTGCATATTATTTGTTCGAGGAGTGGCTTTCAGAAAAGTCTAAATATGTTTGGAAGGCCCAAACTAATTTTAGAATATAGTTGCACGCAAAAAGGCTCCCGCAATGGTCTAAATACTTTAAAATATAAAGGAATTAGAAATAAAGCACCTAATACAGTTTTGGTCCTCTTACCACACAGCCTAAACACGTTTTCGACTTTCATAACGCTCTAAAAAATCAGGCGCGTGTTTAACTGAAATGAAAAGGCAATTTATTAAACAAACAAGGCAATGCCTTCAGAATACTTTCAACAAAACATTTCTCAATAACACGGCGATATACAGGTTCCTTTCTATAATGGAACTGGGAAATTACTGCAGTTCAATTTAGAAACACATTTCTGTGTTTGGTCCACATATCCAACTACACTATAAAAATAAATTACTATATAAAATTTACACGTTATAACATGTCCATAAACAACTGGCATTTGATATAACATAATATTTCAAACATAGCTCTCAAAATCGAGAAGAAACTTACGTGTTATCTGGAGTAACACTGTCCTTAACAAATCAAGGCTATGTTTCTTTGCCTTAATACCATATTCGTCCATTGAAGCCATGAATTAAAAAAAATCTCTTATAAAAATAAAAGAACAAAGCACTAGGACAGAAGCGTTGTTTCGTCAGAATTTGCTGCAGTCATAAACAAAAGCTCCAGGCGTGCGGTAGATAGGTTGACTGGACGGAAAGGACATTTGACAACTGTTATTCCCGTTCACAGGAGAATTGTTCAGGCCAATTCTTTGGGACTCGAACATCTCTCGGACAGAGTGGAAGTTCTGCTGTTGCGTGGGATAGGTGGCACCGAGGTGGCTAAGGTCCCCTGCTTGGTTGAGGTACCACGAAGCCAGCCGACCTTGGTGAGGGTGGTGACCGTCCTGACCCGAGCTTAGATTTCCATGGTTAAGCGAGGACGTGGTGGTGGTGATCGAGTAGTCGGGCAACGACTCATCCACGCTCGTTGTAGGTGCCAGGTGCCCGGGTCGATCCCCAGCATATAAACTCATAGCTTGCATGTTGCAATGGTAGGTCGCGTTAGAACTAGTGGATATGGCGTTTTGGTTACAGGGCGAGCTATAGACGGACGTTTGGTTTGGGGAATAATTAAGGGATAAGGAAGGCGTGATACCTGTCCTGGTGGAGGCGATGAGGGATGAACTAAGCTCAGATGCGCTCTGAGGAGAACCACGGAGGGTCGTCATGATGTTATCCACGCTGAATCCCTGTGTCGGGGCCTGGCTGTGATGATGATGCTCGGCGTTTTCCAAGTTGATGGATCGGTTTGATGGGATGCTATGCGGGCTGCCGGTCGACATACTGCTACTGCTGTCGGGGCTTTCGACTTTGGGCACCGTGCTCAGGGTGGGCGACACGGCCTGAGGGGGCGTCGCAGCCCCGTTCTCAGTCTTTATATCCTGGATCCTCACCGGCTGGGTGCCCTGCACGGCCTGCTCCGCTTCCCTGCCCTGCTGCCGCGGCGCCGTCTCCTTCGTCGTCCGGTCTTCCTTTTCTTTCAGCGCGTCCTTCTTTTTGAAACGCCTCCTCCGCCTCAAAAAGCTGCCGTTCTCAAACATGTTGTAGGAGTCCGGATCCAGGGTCCAATAACTGCCTTTGCCCGGTTTTTTATCGTCACGGGGAACTTTAACAAAACACTCGTTGAGCGACAAGTTGTGCCTAATGCTGTTTTGCCAGCCCTGCTTATTGTCTCTATAAAAAGGAAAGCGCTCCATAATGAACTGATAAATCCCATTCAGGGTCACCTTTTTGTCGGGTGAGTTCTGGATAGCCATGGTGATGAGGGCGATGTAGCTATAAGGCGGTTTGACCATATCCTTTGGCTGGGGTTGAGGTGTGTACGGTCCATAAGCGCGAGTCATGCTGGCGGGGTACTGATCGTGAGCAGCATGGGAGTACATACTCATCGGGGCAGGCATCCCAGTGTATCCTCCGCCGGCCGTCCTGTAGTAGCCCTGATCGCCGCTGATATAGGGCACGACGCCCAGGGAGTTGGGGCTGGAGACGGAGTAGCGCGCCTGCATTTCTTCTCCCAAGTCACTTCACACGCTTTTTCGTGCGACACGCACCTCTTTCCCCTAAGACGCTTAGCAGAATATCTCCACTTTCTCTTCCTCGGCACTTTAAAACCCACAGCTGCTCAGCTGGAAAAATGACGGTGCGAATGCAGCGTCTCGCGCGCCGTCTGCCCGGAGGAACATTAGAAAACTTCTGGACTTTGAGCATCCGTCACTAAAAAGGACTTTTTTTACGCAGTCACATTTTTTTTCCCCCCTAAGGCCCCGCCCCCTACCTTTACTGGCGTCCAATGGGAGGTCGAGTTCTTTCGCCTCGGCCACACACGCACTTAGAAAACCGAGAAGAGGTACTGGCGACTCCCTGTTCACTTCAGCTAACACTGATCATTTAAACGAATGTCAGTTGGTTGCACATAAAGCAAAAAAAGGAGCACTATAGTATAATACGAGAAACGTATACGCCTGGGTAAATATATAAGAAAGCTAGCTTATATATTCAAAGCCAATCAACAGGTCTCAGAAGTCTCATTTAGTTTTGATGAAGACTTTACAGATATCATAAGCTGTTGTTGCTGATAATGAAAAACAAACAATACAAAGCTTTTGAAAGTAAAAACGAAAATAAAGGATGCGCATTTAATAGCTTCTTTAAACTTACACCAACGAATATTTATTCCACAGACAACGTTTCTTTTTTTCCCTATACGAATTGAAACAATTTAACAAAACATTAGTAATGTTTGATCCCCGTAGCTCGCAAGATTGCGCGTATTAACACCGACTGTTAGTTAAAAGTTTCAGTCAACACTGATTGCCATCAAAGCAGAACGACGGCCCCTTATCTCTGGCAGTAGGCAGAATCCGAAATGTAATTACAGCGAGAATAATCTCTTTTAACAGAGGAAATCTGTTGAGTGCGAAGGTTTGTCTATGTGTGAAGCAGATCTTAAAGAGTGCCAAACGGACAGCACCCTGGGTGATATTCAAGGTGTTAGAAATGTAATCAAAATTCCTTAGTCTCTGGTTTCTAGAAACATGGTTGGTACGCCTTGTTTCAGCGGCCGCCTTAAAGAGCTGTAACGGTATCCTAATCGTCTTAATTAAATTTAGAGGTTTATTCGTAGATAAATAGCAATTATAACATTTTCTGAAACTTACTTCTGACAGCCAGAGGAGTATATTGCATTTAGGCTACGTTTCATGATTATGCTAAAATTGTGTATTTAAATAATTGTGTATATATTGGATTAAAAAAGTGAATTTTGACAAAAAAGTGATTTTGATTTTGTAAGCTCGCTTTTTCTCTGATAAACTGATTTGTGCAAAATCATTGAATCGGGAAATTGTTTCATATATGTGTGGCTATTTTATTATGCTTTGATACTGATATAGAGATTTAAAATGAAGCAATATTCATTTTATTGAATTCCTGTATTTAAATTTTAAAAATAATTTTGGGAAAAATTCCTGTCACCTATAGCTTTGTTGTAACATTTAATAGTAGATATACAGGCTATATTTTACGTAGACTGTAACAAAGTTGTTTTCATCGTAAAATCCTCAGGTATTTATCTGGACATTAAAGTGGACAGAAGGACGACAAATATCTGTCTTTTACTGGGAAATTGCAAATCCCGTATTCTCTCACATATAGTGCTGATTAAGGCTGCGCACCTCCGTTGTCCAGCGCGGGTTTCTGCTTTCAGAGACCCGCGCATGAACCCCTTTCACTGCCCTCGCGGGTGTTTATTCAATTCAGACATCGACTCTTACTAAACCTCATGTCGGTGCGATATTTAATGCACGACATTACCGTTGCCATAATTTGTTCGACAACCATAACCAATTAATTATTATTATTATTATTATTATTATTATTATTATTATTATTATTAATAATAATAATAATAACAACAACAACAATAATAATAGTACTAATAATAAATAATAATCATAGTTAATTACGGTTTTGGCGTTATTGTGATATACTTAGCCTATTGAATACTATGATTTTAAATGCTATGTTTATGACCACGTTTTATATAATAATTGTAATATTTTCTTTATGTAATCGTATATAAGAGGAGAACATAACAGTATATAATACCATGTATGAGACTTTGTAAAATGTTTTTTGATGTCGCGTGTTTTCAGAAATTGTCATGGTGCGACGTCGATATAGATGTTAATTATAAAGGTTTATTAGATTATTTTCAAAAAATACTTTGGCCTACAGACACGCATGCGGGTACAACAAATGAATCGATAGATGGATGGGTGGGTTAAAGTATAAAGCATCGTTATAACGCAATTCTAGAAAAAGAATAGTAACGTCAATTTGGAAAAATAAATATAATCGAAAACCGTGTAAGTTTATTTATTTTATTTGTTTTTTTTTCTATAATAGTAAAAATATTTATTGTGGCTAATTATATTGACCTAGTTATTTTGTTTATTATTATTATTATTACTACTACAACTACTACTACTACTACTACTAGTAGTACTATTAGTAGTAGTAACAATAATATTTTAGCCTGTGTCAAGATTTATGTAAAGATATGAAAACAAGACGAAAGGATTTAAATGCTATTAGCCATTTTTGTTTGCTAAATACTATTATCAACTGATCAGTGAGAATACTAATTAAAAATATAAACTGCCCTATAAGTCGCATTTTAGTTCAATTCAAGTTCAAAACAACATAGCGGTATATGATCGAGGCTCTGTCGCATGTTTGATTTTGTCCTCTTTTTCCAGTTTTCATTTAGGTCGGTGATATTTGCCTACATTTACACAATGCTAAATGCAGTAACATTTTCACATTTACGACTTCCAATAAGACATTCAATACAACGTTACTAGTCACCACAAACTTTCCCAAGAAGCATAGTTTTGCAGAATACCGCCTTGGCAGCCTTTAAGAATTGCGTTATTTATAGTTCCCTAAATCGTACAGGACTGTTTAATCTTTTAGAAAGGGAAATGCTATAGAAAAAAATCCAGCAAAGTCTGCAAGGCGAAAATATCTGAAGTAATAAAGAACACGCATGTTTCTTTTTAACCCTGTTAACTGTTTAATCGGTGTCATTGCTAAACCTGAAAATTTCACACGTAGACTGTACAAGTAAAGAAATTTGTTCTGTGGATGTACGGCTGTGCGTCCTAGTTAAAGGGGTATCACCCTCGTGAATGAAGTTCTACGCGAACCGCTAAACACGTGTAATGTTTAAAAATAGCAAAATGGTAGTAATAATGTCCAAAAAAGTGTCCAGCTAATGAGTCTGAAATAATAGAAAGAAAATACTTTGATCCATGTATAAGCACAAATAAGTATTCAGTTGCACATCTTAGCAGTCCATTTAGCTAATTCATAATCGTAACTTTAAAAGTAAATTGCGATAGCTGTGGGTTTTATTTCCAGGTCAAGATAAGAGAAAGGAGCAGATTGCAGATAATGCGGCGTTTGGGAATCCACCTGCCGTACACAACAGTCTCTGAGAATGCGCATAGCTCCCCCTGCTGGTTCTACATTTTACATACACGCAGGAAATGAATTAATGCGTAGTGATTTGACCAACGTCTTGCACAAGGCGCGGAACCTGGGGGAGGGGGTGGTAAGCAGTGATGACCAATCATGAATAAATGAATAAGAAAGTATATAATCATATGTATAATTATATTTGTGTTTTTCAAACAAAAGGTTATAGCTGAGTTTTTTTAAACTCCCCTCGTTCAGATGCTTTCTGCAGGCCTTAATATTGCATTTAGCGGCGTGGCTAATTTACCCGGGTATCCATGCCCCTACTGTGCACGTGATTTGAGTCACTAAACTGGCAGGATCATGGTGGACGTTAAATGCCAGCTGACTTTTTCATCCTTTTATTTTAACTTGCCAAATCAAGAAAATTATCAAATATTACGGGAATGTAATGGGCAAGAAAATTGTAAACTGTTGCCATTAAATGCAGTCAGCAGTTAATATAACATGATGGTTACTGGACAAATTACTACTTAACAGCTATAGCTAAAAGTGCATAATAGTTTATGTTGCAATTTTTATTGCAGACAAGTCAGCAGCGTTGAATATTTTTGTAGGGTAAGCGCGGAGGTGTCATTTTACTTCCAAAATAATTATATCTTGTTATGTCTTTCATGAGGCCCAAAATCTCACTTATGCTCAAGTAAACAAAACGAAAACATTTTAGTGAATAGTTTCCCACACTTACAGCCCGAAATTCAATTACGTTACTTTGCTGCCCCAAAGTGTTTGATAGTTGAATGACAACCTTGGTTAAAAAACCGTAATCGCAGCGTCTTCTACCTTTGAGCACATGTAATGGTAATCAGGTTTTAACGTCAGCCTGTAAATAAATCTTTCCGGTATTATTTAATATTAAAGATACAAGAAATTTTGAATCAGAATGAAATGAATGAAATACTTGGTGGATAAAGGTCTTTTAGCTAAAGACAAGTATGCAAATGTTTATATTTTTCTTAATATTTCAAAATGCTCAGATGTAGGCCTTTATGCATATATCTATTGTTTGTTTTTATTTCTACATTTATTCATATTACAATATTCACAGAAAGTGTAATTTTAATTGAAGGGAGTAGTACACATTTCAAAATAAAAGTAGGTGTCACATATATGGAAAGTGTCCTGATAATAGTGTGAACTGCAATGCAAGGGCTCCAGAAACTGAAACAGGAACAATAAATATACTGTTTAGCTCTTATATTTTTTATCAACACATTTTTCCTTCTTTATTAAAAATAAGTAAACAACCATCATGTAATCCACCTGTCTCAGGATATACGGGCACAATAAATAAACTATAGCACAAAATTATTTTAAAATTCACTACATTCACATTTCCAAAATTTAGTATGTCCTCTGATGAGGCACATTTGTGATTTTTGTTTAGTATGTTGTCTTTAGTGGCCTTTAGTCTGTTTGCAGCTGTTCGCAGGGCAGGACAGACCCTGTTTACTGGAGGCCCATTTGGCGGTTCGGGGGGGGGGGGGGCGGCTTGTGTCGTTAGGCTATGTCGCGCAGGACACAGCATGCTAATATGATCTGCACCCCTGTGCCTGGTGGTGTAACAGAATGCCACGCGACATGTCCAAACACAGCCACCTGGCGCTCTACCACTGAATGCGC
>JAOYFF010000081.1:8780312-8791191 GCA_025773925.1 Cryptomyrus ogoouensis
GAATCCAGGCCAACGTGCAACAACATTTGCCAAAACCAGGTTGGCGTTGTAGATGAGTTGCACACTGATGGAATGAAGCTGCTTTCAGTCCACAATAGCAGCTTCATTTTCTGATGGTGCTTTAATTGCAATGTGCGTGCAGTCGATAGCGCCAACCACATTAAGAAAATCAGACATTGCTACAAATTGAATTTTAATGTTTGCCTGTACATCCATGCCACAGGGAAATTTAATATACCTTCTCGACAGCTGGTTTATACCAGCCACTGCTTGCGGAATAATGGAATTCCATGTGGGCTGGGATATCCCTGATCTGTCAGCCAGTTTCTGTTGTTATGTTCCCGTCACCGGGAATCTAAATGTTGTCAGTACTTGGAGCTGGACAGGAGCAGCATGAGTCCATAATATATGTTGTTCAAGGGCCAGAACCAATTTATCGTACTAGTCCACTGGAATCACTCTTGGCAGCCTGAAATGACTGATAAGCCACGAGCCACCACTGGAAAAATAATCATACCGATCTGTAGACTTACCCTTGGCCAATTCCACCGCGCATGTGTCCTAAATGTTTCACGATGCTGCGGGTGATATACTTATAAAAAAAGGCTTTTTATGCATAAACGAGGGTTTGATTTTCATGTACGTACACCTTTAACGTGTAGGGATCTGAGTGCATGATGACACTTCCAGAGTGTTGGAAGGTCACATGACTGGCAGGTTAGATCCTTCTCTTGATGCTGATGGCGGTGGTGGGATAAACCCCCCTCTTATGCAGGGTGATTGCTAGGGGCATGTGTTCCACTCTTCCTGGAGGACACAGAGGCAGCTGGATGGTATTGTCAGCTTTTTAAGTGTACACTGTACACCACTGACTCACTGGCTTCACTGACTGCTCAGTGTAAGCAATTATCCATTTGCAGCAGCTTCATTTGTAATAGATTTTGTAGCAAGTATTGTTTTTCTGTTTTAGTTAATCTGAGGTGACCCTCCCCACCGTGGGTTGCAGCGGGCATAGACACTGCACTCCACTGGAGGGTTCCCTCCAGTGAAGTGCAGTGTCCACTGGAGGGAACAGTGTCAGTACAGTGGAGTACAGTGTCAGGCCCACTTTGCCAGAAAATTCTGTTATCTTTGTTATATTTGCTGTGTTATACACTACATGGGTAACAGTAACAGGACACGACTCTTAAATCATACGTCAGTTCATGAAATTTCTTCCCTGCTAGATATTCCGCAGTCAGCTGTAAGTTGGTATTATTGCAAAGTGGGAGCATTTAGGAACAACAGAAACTGAGCCACAAAGTGTCAGCCCACATACAGTAACAGAGCGGGTCACCGAGTGCTGAGGCGCAAAGTGTGTAAAAGTCACCAGCAGTCTGACTCAGTAACTGCAGAGTTACGAACTTCCTCTGACATTAACTCCAGTACAAAAACTGTGCACCAGTAACTTTATGGAATGGGCTTCCATGGCCAAGCAGCTGCATGCAAGACTCACATCATCAAGCGCAATACCAAACATTGGATAGAATGGGATAAATCATGCGGCCACTGGACTCTGGAGCAGTGGGAACGTGTTCTGCGGAGTGACAAATCATGCTTCTCCGTCTAGCAGTCTGATGGACGAGTCTGGGTTTGATGGATGCCTGAAGAACATTACCTGCCTGACCCTATTCTGCCAACTGTACAGTTTGGTGGAGGAGGGATAATGGCATGGGGTTGCTTTTCAGGGGTTGTGTTAGACCTCTTAGTTCCAGTAAAGGGAACTCTTAATGCTTTAGTATACCAAGACATTTTGAACAATTCTATGCTTCCAAATTTATGGGAACATAGAACATAGAACTGGAACATGTTCCAGCATGTCCCATGGACAAAGGAAGATCATAAAAACATGGTTGGGTGAGTTTGGTGTGGGAGAACTTGACTGGCCCACACAGAGCACTGATGTCAACCCCATCAGACACCTTTGGGATGAATTAGAACAGAAATTGTGAACCAGGCCTTCACATCCAACATCAGTGCCTGAGCTCTTCTGGATGAATGGGCAAAAATCCCCACAGTCACACTGCAACATCTTGTGGAAAGCCTCCCCAGAAGAGTGGCAGCTGTTATAGCTGCAAAGGGGGGATCGACTCCATATCGATGCCTGTGGATTTAGAATGGGGCGTCATAAAAGTTCCTGTAGGCGTCATGGCCAGGTGTTCCAATATGTTTGTCCATATAGTCTACCTAGTATGGAGTAGGGACTAAACTGTCAGAGTAGGTATGGAGTAGGTTCCAGAACTGTCAGAGGACCTACAGTCGAGCCAACTTCCTGTGGTAGGAACACAACAAAAGTTCCTGATTCTGGAAAAATGGTCTGGTTCCTAAAAAAATTCTGCAGTGTAAAAGCGGGCAAAGTGTAAGCAGTAGATTTCAGAATGTAGTCATGTTGGTCTCTGAGGTTTGGAGAGAAAATATACACGCCCTTATTCTATGGTGATTGCCCTGATTTTTAACATATGATTCAATTTACAATGTACAGAAATAAAGTGGCCTTTATACCATACTGTGTGTGGTGGCCATAGGTACTGACTCTGTGTAGAAATGTGTGAGGTCTGATCCCTAAGATAAGATAGAGATACAGAGTGTTGTGGCCTAGATACAATATTGACCGTTAGACATGTTAGTCTTAGAGGTCAACATTGTTCATACCTGTGTGCACAGGTAGCATCTCTCTAGCATGGGACACAAAGGGCACTTGAAGAACATCTTCAAACTGTGAGAATGTAGGAGAAACAAACGGATGTCCACCTAGTCATGAGTAGAACAAGTGATCCTACATGGAATAAACAGGAGCCAAATAATCACATCCAATCCTGAAGCTATTTAAAGATGTTTCATGACAGTAGTGCACTGTAAGATCTTATTTGATTATTTTATCACTGATGTTCCCATGACCACACACTGGATAAGCAGGATGTCATTTGGGGAGATAGTTATTCCTTGAATGGTAAGTTCTGATGGTGTAGTGGTTGCCATTTTGTGGAGGTGTGTATTGCTATGTGGGCAAGGACTCTGGGGCTGTGATCGGAGGGTTGCCGGTTTGAATCCTGTGATTGGCCAAATTGCATCACCATTGGGCCCTTGAGCAAGGCCCTTCACCCCAATTATTGGAATCTTGGCTGATCCTGCTGTTTGATCCCCGCTTGTAGGTGCTTTGGACAAACGCATCCACAAAAGTGGCAAATATAAATTAATGCCCATTTCAAAGCAAGTAGATTGTGTGATTAATCAGTGCTAACTAAATACAAACCTGTGGTCTCTTTTTGAAGGAACAAAGATAGTTAAATAAAATGTACATCTATATCCTCAGTTGATGGATGGATGGATGGATGGATGAATGGATGGGGAAAAGCCTACTTTTTTCATACACTATATCAACCATTAATTAAAGAAGGTGAGATGCAAGTACTGAGGCCAGCTCTACCACCTGGTGGCAGCAGAGAGACCAGACATTTAACCATGTTTTCTGCTATCAATATATATACATATATACACACATACATACACACACACACACACAGGCGCCATGGAAACCGATGTTTGGCATTGGCATGAGTGACCAAAGGTTTGACTATAGAAACTCAACCATGAATGTTGACCCTGTGGAGTTGCCGATGACCCGTTTTGGTGGAAACAGTAGAGTCAAAGTGCATAAGTGCAATCTTGGTTAGTACCTGGACATCCCTTTCAGACTGCTACCTCTTGCAGCCACAGTTACTCCTGTTGGACGTGGTCCGTCCTTCGTGGCAGTATGCCGACGTTCCCCTAGACACCGTGGCTCTCGATACACCACAAAGACTTGCTGTCCTGGTCACAGATGCACCAGCGTGATGTGCACCAACAATCTGTCCTCTATTGAACTCCAATAAGTCTCCCATTATGTTGTGTGGATAGCAATATTTTATGTACAGCTCTGCTGTTACTCTGCTAATTCAACCTTCACACCTGCTTTTGGGAGTAAACACTATGTACCAAAACATACTATCTGAGCAAGTTTCATTTATGTACTATCAACAGGGCCAGATTTAAAAGGGGTGCATTTCCTGGAAGGGATGGTGAATCGGGCAGAACACCTGTATAGCTGTGAAGTTGACGTTAAATTTAATTTTCAGTGGTATTAAAAAAGTCTAAAATAGTGTTAAATTTAACTTGGAGAATCCTGGGGATACGCTGAAATAAGACAGGCGTTTTTAGGTGTTCTCTTCTGTGGCAATTTTTCTTTTACGACCACTAGATGGAGAAATGACACAATATATTTAAATCCTGGCTGGCTGATTTCAGGAGGGGAAATACCGCGCATTTATTGTACAGCGTGACTTTTCACGTGCTATAGTTTAGGACGTTTTCGTCCAAAGCGACGCACTTAACAAACACTGTTTAGCACTCGACTATGCATGAGTGCCCAGGTAGCCTGCAAGTGTAGGCAGTATGTGGGAGAACATAAATGTTTAAACCCGCGGGCACATTTTTGTCCGTATATACACAATTAGATCATTTTACAGGAGTCTCCCCAAAGCGATTCCTAGTTTGAAACTACGGTTAGTACAGTTAAAATGTAAAAGGGCATGCGTAGTATTTCCACGCTGGAAACGTAGCAGGTCTCTTGCTTAGTACTGTTGAAATCTAGAATTTACTTATTTGGAAAATTAAGGTATACAGGTCCAAAAACGATTATAAATGCAATTCGATGCACTTAATTAAAATGAGAGTGGTTATAGAATAATTTGCTGGATAAGTCAACCGGATCAATTCATGAAACTTCAATAATATGAGTCACACAAACACAATTGACATCGCAAACTTTATTAAAACCTTTAACATCAACACCGGCAAACCGGTTGAATATATAACAAAATGGTATTTGTGAATTTCCACATGTATATACATTTCAGAAAAAGGTTACATTTCGCTGAAATTTGACAGGATTTTTAACAGCAAAAATATTCAGTGCGCTGCTTCAGTCTAGGAATATTATATATTTTTCTAAAATAAAGATTAATCAGGATTATTCAGGACAATTAAAATAAGGCGATTGACTTCATAATGGTCCTTTACCACCTATCGACTTAATAATGACTTCGGCTGCAGTATTTTCTTTATCTAAGCGGACTTATTCATATTCCTATGGCGCACGGCTTGATGTCTTGCTGGCGAAGCAGTGGGTGGGTGTCGTAAGACCCAACGGCGGGTTGATGTAAGGAGGGAAACTTATTCATGTTCAGATGGAAATCTTTCCGTTCTCGTACGGAGGAGGAGTGGGATTGATGTCCAGGGAGCCCTATTGCATGTAAAACAAGAAAAGCAAAATTCTTAGAGATAATCATCACACATAAGACAAATCAACTAAACACCGCTACTCATAAGTGCGTGAATAAAAAAGAAATTTTGTGCAGGTCTACATAGTTAAAATTTAATTGTTCTGAAATTTATTTTAATTTGCAGTCCTTCGGGGGTATGGACCCCGGTGACAAGTAATTGTACCCTCAAATGTACGAATTGGTAATTATTTTTCTGGCATTGTAGGAAATCATGTAGTCTGACGAAAATAATCCTTTAAATTAAGGATTGTGAAACAAATTGTGAAATAAGAAATCTCTGTTAAGTTAAAGGTGATGAAAAATGAATATAGTTAACTAAATAATACTTAAAGAATTACGAAAATGAGGCATGTTTTTTTGTTCATAATTTCATAATTCACATCAATTTAGCCCCATATTTAAGAATAGCCTGACATATATACGGTTTCGAAAAACAGATAGGTACAATGCTAAGTGTGCAATAATCAGGGCCTACTTTATTCCAAAGAGGAATCACATTTTCTGTATTTGGTTAACCTTCCCGACTCGGAGCAGAGTCACCAGAATGACGCAGTGAGCTCCACATTAGTGTCGTATCTATAAATCGTATGTATTTTATGCATAAAGAAACCAAAAGAATTATCAGAGGAATTATATGACAAAGTTATTTTAATTTCAGTTTCTTGCATTTTTAGGCCAGGGTTTAAATCTTTCTTAAACCAAGGACATCCAAATGAAAATAGACCATATCTAGTCGCACCAACATTGTCAGAAAAAAGTACCGATTTGTACCTTGGCTTGTCACTGCGGCTGTACCCTCAAAGGTCTGCCAATTGTATCCTTAGCTGTATGTACTTGTACATTTTAAGAAACAGAAATGAACTCTGTGGAACATTTTGCACCATTTGGGGTACATTAATGTTGTTTGTACCCTGGGGACGTTGCTCAGCGTCAGTTTCTGTACCTTAAATTAGACCAAATGGCATATTTACCTACAGCTAGGGTACAATTGGCAGACCCTTGAGGGTACAGCCCCAGTGACAAGCAAAGATACAAATTGGTACTCTTTTCTCTGACAGCGTACCATTAATGCTGACATTTCATTATTTACACCAAATTAGGGATTTTCTCTGCAGACCCCGTTTCTGATCTAGGAATTGGCAGGGCTGGTGGACATTAGGTTGAAAACCCGTTGTAAAGTATTAGTTTAGTAACAATAATAATATACTGATTAATATGGTACATAATTGTGACTAAAATATTCACATATTACACATTTTATTTCTGCTTTGCTTCTGCTATTAGAGTGATGATTATTATTATTAAGGCACCACAGTTTTCACTGACAATTTGGCTGGTATTTTAAAGGTTTTATAGACGTCCTAAAATTGCTTTTTATAATAAATAATGTCAATCGCGGTCTTGAATCCTTCGGTAAGCCTCACATTCTTACGCGTTAAATTAATAAAAGAGAATAAAACGAAAACGACTGCTGAGCAACTCACAAAAAGGACTGCATTCATGTTCATCTTAATTAAGAATGTTATTTAACGTAAACATTCAGCTCACAATACGTTGACAGACACGCTCGTGTATTTTAATATTATTCAGATGTGATTCTAGGATTTCAGCCTTAGGGGGGCTCAGCCTCCAGTAGAGCTGCCATTGTTACGGGACAAATCGCTAAACAGTTTTCGAAAAATAATTGTTTGGGGGCTGAGACAAAAAGTAGGGTAGCTGAAGTCCCCGTTAACATGCTCTACAATTCTAGAATCTACAATTCCATTATTATTATTATTATTATTATTATTATTATTATTATTATTATTACATCTAGTACTTCAACTACTACTGTTGCTTTTTGCGCATTTATGAACCGAATCTCTATACAAATATTTTACGAATATGACTTAATATCCGTAGCGAATCATTCACACACAGTTTAATAGACTTGAGACCTGCGTTCTCCCAAGCGGTTTACCTGCAATGCTGGGTGCTTCCCCAATGTTTGGATGGAGGCATCCCTGTTCCATGGCGTAGGATGGCAGGCTGGAGGATAAACCCGAATGTACAGGATTGCTTGTAGCCAGAGATTGATGATTTATGTATGTTGAGCTAATATTGGGTGCACAGGGTGCACCAGCGCCTGCATAGGGGGAAAGACAATCCACACAGCTAGCCGGTACGGTGGGTGATGACAGCGGTCTGCTGCTTCTGTTTGGACCGTAGTCTCCGTTTGACTTTGCCTGAAAGCTGGTTATATACGCAGATCCAGCGTTGGAAGAGGACTCTGAGGTACGTTGGCCACCGTTAAATCCGTCGTACGTGGTGGTTATTGGATTCGACATTATTTCTAGGTTGTAACCATTGCTGTGACATGTCAAGGAGCCGGTTGGAGATTGGAAATCAAAGCTCTGCGGTAATATAGATGACCCTATACCAATTCCATTCATCATCCGATATATGGGTTTTAAAGCTTGGCATTTTCCTCTGAATCCCCTTGGTCTACGGCGAAAAGATCCTTCCTCAAACATATACTCACTGGCGGGGTCGATAGTCCAGTAATGCCCTTTACCTGCTCTCCCCATGCCTTTGGGTAATTTAATGAAACATTCATTCAGAGACAGGTTGTGTCGAACAGAGTTCTTCCACCCTTGGTAAGATCCTCTAAAGAAGGGGAATCTTGCCTGGAGAAACCGATAAATCTCGCTTAGCGTTGATCTCCTCGTTGGGGAACTCTGAATAGCCATTACAATGAGCGCAATGTAGGAATAAGGAGGTTTGTCAGGGCGCCTCAGTCCAGATGTCACCTTTGTCGCCATAGCCGAAGGCGCCACGTCGCTCTCCGCATCTGGCTGCAAGTTCATCGGGGAGAAGGAGCAAAGCCAAAACTGTCAGTTTTAATCCGTTTCCCGCTTGCGCTCGTCCTACAGTGATCGTTGACTTGGTCCCGGAGTCGGATGAGGGCGGTTGTATAAATCAACTTCACAAGTCGATGAGAGAAGGAAGTGAAGTTGTTGTCGCCGTTTTTATTGTGGAAGAAACGCCTCGCTGAACTTCACTTGACCGGAGGTTGGAAAGAGAAGGAGAAAAGTCTCCCCCTGCATAAAGATTCCGAGTTCAGGCAGAGGTAATTTTCAGATCCATTAATATATGCTCCGATGCTGAGTTATTTGCTCTGACAGTTTGCAGTGTACACTCCAGAAGTACCTCCTTAATGGAGATTTAACCATGAATCCACCAATCCAATCAATTCTATACAAAGCCCAAGTATTAGAGTAAAATGCCTGCTCAATTTGTGTAAAAAAAATGGTTCTGTTTTAAACGCTCAGCAATACTCCCATTTGCAAAAACATAGCTTAAATTGCTTGGTGCAATAAAGGCTATTAACAATCGTAAACGATGTTGAACATTCAAAGAAAATATATTTATTTAGCCTAAATGTTATTTGGGCGGCGGGGCTTATCGGGATTTGACGTGAGTAGAAGCAGGTTTTTCACGTCCAGCGCCGCCAGGATCATACAAAACGCTACGGTGTCATTTACCGACTGGTGTCCGGGTCTCATCTTCTAGCGGAAAGAAGGACGACAAGATGTAAAGAGCTGTTCCTATACGAGGACGCCAAACATGAGTCCTTCTTCTTCTAATTGATAATAATAATAATAATAATAATAATTATTATTATTATTATTATTATTATTATTATTATTATTATTATTATTGTTGTTGTTGTTGTTGTTGTTGTTAAGTTGCAGTAAATAAGTTCATTCCGAAGGAATGTTAAGCTGATGGAGAAAAGTGTGGTTTCCATGAGCTTAATATTTTATATGATATTTAACCTTAGAATGCAGGAAGGATTTTAGCTACACTACCCTACACTTTTGATAAATTATACGTCTTTCGTTCAATTACAGTTTCCTTAGTATTTGTATTGTTATATAATATTTAATATGCAATTTCACTAGACTTAAAAGGCGGAAATTTGGGGGAAAAAAAAACCCGTCAGCTATATAGATATCTTGCCTCTCTCCCCCCCCCCCCCATTTCGCTTTCCTTTTCCACTCTTGTGTGTGCGTATGTGTATGAAATAGGATGTGCTGTTTTGTGCGGCTGCGTCTCAGTGAAAGAAAAAATAACTTTTTGAAGTCACCATAACAATAAGCCTTGCACTTTTGCCCTTCACAATACAAAGGATATTCAGATATAATCATGCTGCGGCATAACAACAAAGGTAAAGGAACATAATCACCGTAGAATTTCCCTTAACATCAAAACTGCTAACCCCTGCTGGTTACAGGATGCATCACGGACTTAAAGGAAATTCTTCTCTCTGGCAGTAGAATAGTTTGAAATTATAAAATATTTTCTATGACTTTGAAGTGACATATAGCTTAAATTGATATTTCTTATAACCTGACACACGTTCTTAAACAGTTCCCTACTGCAATATGTCTGTTATTATTCTTCAACAGAAACCATTGGTTGCTAAAGGACAATCACTCGGAGCATACCAGCATCTTGAAAGCAGAAACTGGCTGCGGCTGCTGGTTTATTGTTTTTAGAAACCTTGCTATATGTACTAACTGGCATCCTGTCTTGTACAGGCTGCCCAGGACCTAGGACAGGATACGCGCTTGGAAGGTGCCTGTATGTATGGATGTGTGAAGTACGATGAACCGCAGAGTTAGCGATCTTGGTTACTGTGTCTCAGTTATACATCCTCGAGTTACCAACTGATGGGTGTTTCTCTAATAATCGGGTGTAACAACCTCGATGCACAGTAACTAAGGACACATCTGGCAAACTCCTGTGTTTTGGCATAATTTTGCTTCATTTAAAAAATTATAAAATAGATAGCTTTACCAAATTGTTAAGTTGATGTGTGGGCATCTGTAACATGAAATATGTCTTTTGTAAGATAAATCGAATGCATTTTTCCGCATTACTGTGGCTTGCAACCATAGTGTTATAAGCAAATGGCCATTCAAGTTCAATTACACTAAGGATACCAAAAGGACAGAGAAGATGGGATTGTGAGACATGTTTTATATAAATGTAGTTTATGTAAAAGTATGTTTTAAAATGTGCTAAAAGTTTTCAAATTTACAGAAATTCTAATTAAAGTAGATTTCTGACTGGCTTCCCATTGAAATTGACTCTTCTTCAGGTGTGTCATTTCAGTTTTCTACCTGCAGGCTGCAGCGTCGTCCTTTTAAAAAATGTTTTCATTGTTAACATGCCGACACTTGTACAAGAATTTAGCATCATTTAGAGACGGGTTCAATGGCTTCTTCTTGTAACGATTTCTGGTACCCACTGAAGATTCTATAAACAGAATAGCTGCAACATGTTTTCAGAATGAGGGTAATATGTCAATTCCATTATGAATTACGTGAATGGAATTGGGGTGCGAAATGTACATGGAAGCATGGGCCAAATAACTAAATAAAATTATTTTTCTGGGGGGGGGGGGGGGGGGATGGCCCCCCCTCTTTTTTTATTTTTGTTATTTGCTGCGGGGTCACCCTTCTGTGAAATTC
>JAOYFF010000081.1:8799909-8823289 GCA_025773925.1 Cryptomyrus ogoouensis
GGTGCCCCATCCTGGGTTGTTCCCTGCCTTGTGCCCTGTGATGGGTTGGTGCCCCATCCTGGGTTGTTCCCTGCCTTATGCCCTGTGATGGTTTGGCGCCCCATCCTGGGTTGTTCCCTGCTTTGTGCCCTGTGATGGGTTGGCGCCCCATCCTGGGTTGTTCCCTTCCTTGTGCCCGTAGCCTCCAGGATTGGCTCTGGACCCTCACAGCCTTCAATAGGACAAGTGGTTACAGAAAAAGGAGTCATGCCTAGACGGTTGATTTGATGTAGTAAATAGGTGAAATTGTGTATGAGTTCAGCCAAGTTGCCTACAGTACAGAGCAGGAGTTGCTTTACAAACAAACAGAACACATAGGCAGAAACACTGAGAGACCTAGAACTGACATGGGAGTTATGAGCAGCCTCCAGAGCAAATGATAATCATTAAACTGTCTTTTCGCACCACACCTTCATACAGCCTGCAGGCTATGTTGACTTCAAATGAATTCAAAGTATTCTCCTCCCATGTCTGTTTTATGGGTTCACAGAGCAGGCAGGAGGAACCTGCATGACCCTTGGATGGCTGCATCCAGATTTTTTTTTTTTTTTTTGCATATGTGCAAGATATAGATTTGGTTTTGCCTCTGGCTCTTCTACAGAACAGCATTATAGTTAATTTGCATAAAACCAAAATGCAATCCCTCTATCAGCTTCAACAAAAAAATCTAATTGACCGCTCAGACAAACCCTACCCATATCCAGCATCACACAATGGCAAAATGCACCCAGTCGAGCATACCACACCCCAGCGCAATCTCACGCCAAAATGCTCTACTCCTTTCACAACTACATTCCTTTCACCCTAAAAGCGACACGACTCCAGGTAAACAAATGATGAATAAATAATTTAAAAGCAAACCGAAAAATTTTGAAGCTTTCAAGGCACAATTGCCGTTGATTGTGACCTGCACCCTTTAAGCTGCCTCTTTAGTGTCAGGTGCCAATATTTTGACATCCAAATTTGATACTTCCGTGTACCACAGGTTCTTGGTGGTATTAGCTTGAAAGATGATATTAGAGGCATGAGGAATTTTGTTGTTTTGAAAAGCGTCGACTCTCAATTTTTTATATCTACATTCCATTTCCAAGCGCCAAACACTTTTGTATATGCAAATCTCTGTATTGTTGAGTCAACAATGCATATCAGAATCAGAATTCACGTTATTGGCTAGGGGCATCCAGATGGAGTAGGGATTTGATTGACCATTCGTATACTCGCATGTTTGTGTGGGGAGGGAAGTCGAGGGAAGAGTGAACATTTTTAATAAGGTAGAGAAAGAGGTAAACCTGGATCTACACTGTTATACATCACATGATGATTTGACCAGTAAGGAAAGAAATAAATGGGACTCTAATGTAGCGTTAAACTTATAAAGACGGTGCGGTATGATTATTATAATGAGTGGCCCCTGGAGCCCATATAGACAACTTACTGCCTTCTATTCATGTATACAGGCTTCCCAAAGGCATGTTTGCTGTTGTGACGGTTGAGCTTTTGGACGGCACCTGGTCATGTGGGGTAGGATGTGGCTGGTTGCTGGTTCAAATCCTGTGGTCAGCAAAGTGGCTCTGCCTATGAATGGGAGGTTGCTGGTTCAAATCCCGTGGTCAGCAAAGTGGCTCTGCCTATGAATGGGAGGTTGCTGGTTCAAATCCCGTGGTCAGCAAAGTGGCTCTGCCGTTGTGCCCTTGCGCATGACCTTTAACCCTGAGTTCCCCAGGGACCCGGTTTGGCCTAAAAGAATCTACTAAATGCATTTATAGAGTCATAAAATGCTATATTCTGAACAATTATAACTTTACATAAATTATTTTAAAAATTCTAGGTCGTGCCAAGAACCATTCTATGACTATATGACTATAGTTGGATGATAATACTAATACTAATAATAATACTACTACTACTAATAATAATAATAATAATAATATACAATGTGAAATATAAGCTATTTTATACAGGCAAAAGCTGTCTATTAGTTCAATGTCTTCACCATCAGCATGAATTTTTGCCAATCCTGTGCTCATAACCTCTGTTTTCTTACGTGTTTATCCTGTTCTTTAATGTTTCCTGTAAATGCCTTTCTTCCTGGTTGCAGTTACTCATCCAGTTCAGGGTGCTCTGGTATACCCAGTTTCCTGAGAATTTGCCATAGTTTGATATGGTCAACAGATTTTGTTAATATAATATTCCTTGTTTTGTTTTTTCTTTAATTAACCATTGTGCAGCGACAATGGTGTCTCCTTATTCACTTATCCAGCTTATACATCAGACAAGCCTCTGTCTGTGTTTTTTGTGGTATCATGGAAGGGAATCTCTTTCACTTACACAACTCCTCTTCCATTATTGAAGGTTCGACCATGAATCAGACCTCATGACATGCACATTGCTGGTTGATGTCTTTTCTGGAGAGATCTTCTGTGTTTTTACTTATTTGATATAACTTCATACAGTGTTTATGTGTTTAATAAGAGCACTGCAGTTGCTCAGTGGGTCTACCTCTGACCTCACACCTCCAGGGTTATGCATGACCTTTGCATATTTATGAGGATTTCAGAATACATGTGCTTTAGGTGAAATATAGTGTCTAAAAAATCTGACGTGTAATTTCTTGTTACCTGAGATGGGATGTGATCCCATGTGTCACGTACCTTGCCATTCACTCTGCCGACCCTAAATTTAGCAAATGATTATTGAATTTGGATAAATATTAGATTAGTTTTATCTTGTGTACACTTTTACCCAAAGTGACACCCAAGTCATTAAATACAAGTAGAGTACCTAATGCATATGACACAAAAAGATTGGAAAGATTTATTTTGTAAATGTGGTTATGTTTCATGCAACATTACTTCATTGTACAATAATATAAATAAACTGGCTCTGTTTAAGTAAGATTAACATTAACCCTGCAGTTGTATAAGTATGAGTAAATTCATCATTTTAGTTTTTCTTAGTGACAGATAGCAATTTTTTGCTTTTTGCTGAGTTCAGATCAGGTCAGAATATCAAGGATATACTTTAAAGATGTTGACAACAGACCTGTATGATTCCATTAGGCAAAGGTTTCAATTACAGGCATGTTGTCCTGTCTTGATTTTGCAATTCATTCTCTCCTAGTGATGCTAGGAAGTCTAACAAAAGAAGTCTTAATGCTACTCAGGGTTTCCGAAAAAAAAATAATTCAATTGTAAACACATAGATTTTGTGCTTTGTAACTTTGAATAGAAAACAACTAAAATGTCAAAACGTTTTCATGAAATATAGGCAGAATCTTGCTATATTTTTTCAGTAATGTGTAACAAAGAAAAGTGAGTAACACTTTACCTGAGGGGGCACAAGTAACTTAGTAACTTAGTTACTACTCAACTACAAATATAGTAACTGTACGAAGTACATGAACTGTTATGATTGATTAATGATGAACAAACATGGGATCAGTATGTAACTAACACTTAGTTTCTGGTTAATTAATGCATTAAGTAACAGTGTACTACTGCATTATTTATGCCCCCTTTACTGTGAGCTTTACCTTAAGGGGTGCAGTCAAAACACAAAGAAAGTTGCATAAAATATAGTAATACTCATTACAGACTTTTAACTGCAACTCAAAGATTGCCAGTCATATGTCAGAAGAGGCCACGCAGAAGGTACCTGAACCTGTGCAATGTAGGAGGAACCATGCAGCCCAGCTTTGAGTTCGCTTCCAGTGGGTTCCCTGCCTTGTGGCATGATTCTGCTGGGATAGATTCCAGTCTCACTTCACCCATGTATATAAGCCATGCGTAAAAAAGACTGGATCGATTGCGATGTGTTTATTTAACGACACTCTCCTTTTTATCTTATTTGCTAAAGATTTTGCGTGCTCCTGCATGGCCTGGACCTGTTCCCTCATGTCTGGCAACGGTTCAGACACTATTATTTGCCCTCAGAGTCGCATCTGGGCCACATCAGGGTCAGCAGGTTTGTTTGCGTGACTTGTGGTTTCATCAGAAACGGGGCAAGCCCCACCCATTTCAGAATTATGGTCTGCAGCCTGTGACAGAAAGCCGTGATGAGATTTATGGAGACATTAGATTACATTGTGTATTGCACCAGAGGCACTGATCAGACAGCAGCTCTTAATTAACGCAGAATGAATATGCACAAACAAACAAAAAAAAGAGCTGGAAAACAGCCTAGGAATGGGTTACACACAAAGTGTGTAACCCAAGTTATTATGATAGCCTGATCAAATGTCTTCTGGGTCTCCATCTGATTTTATTTATTTTTTTCCAGAAAATAGCTTAGCTTTACCAATGTTTAGTCACTTCCTGTGAGCATGCTTTTGATCTGGGTTCATATGTGGAAAACCTTTTAAAATACCCATGACAGTTTGAATAAAGAAGTTTCGGTTGACATACAAAAATAGTAGTCTGCATGTAGATGCTCCTCAGGTTACGATGGTCTGTGTTACGATATTTTGACTTTACGACGGGTATGATTATTCAATAAATTACATGAGATATTCAACACTTTATTATTAAATAGGCTTTGTGTTAAAGATTTGACAACTGTAGGCTACTGTAAGTTTTCTAAGCATGTTCAAGGTAGGCTAGGCTAGGCTATGATGTTTGTTAGGTTAGGTGTACAGTATTAAAATGCATTTTTGCCTTAGGACATTTTCACTTTATGATCGGTTTATCGGATCGTAACCCCATCGTAACCAGGGGAGTGTCTATATATGCAGTGAGAAGAAAAGTATGTTGTGTGAAAATGTGCGCATTTCTCCAAAATCAAAACAAATGGAAAACAAAACACTGGAGTAATGTTACTGATAGGGCACAAATAATGTAGTAGTACACTGTTACTTAATGTATTAATTAACCATAAACTAAGTGTTAGTTACGTACTGATTCCATGTTCATTCATCATTAATCAATCATGATGGTTCATGTATTTCATACAGTTACTATATTTGTTCATGATTTGTACTTGAGTAGTAATTGAGTTACTATGTTACTTGTGCCCCCTCAAGTGAAGTGTTACCAATGTTGCCTTTTCACATAAATTCAAAGATCTAAGCTAGCCTGTAAACATATGCTTTCATGCATTATTAAGCCCAATGTGAATATTCACTTTTAACAGTCAAAGAGCACTTATCCCATGTTTATTTTGAAAGCAGCCACCTATGTTGCCTAATGGGTTGACTGGCACTGTAATTCAGCAAAGTGTTTTATTTCCTTACTTAACATCTCCAAATACACAGCAAAAACTTTCTATTTAAATCATAACAGACCCCTGCTTTACTGGTTAGAATGCAAAGCTCACTGGTTCCATATTTTCAGAAATGGAGAAATGGCGGGAGGAAGCTGTTTTAATTCTGATGCTTTTGGTCTCTAATTCAGAAGTCTTTGCTTTTTGATGCTAGTATTTTAGTTTTTTTTGTTAATATTTATTGAATTAGTTCTGTGGTTCTCCTAAAGATACTGATAAATGAACTTACAATTTTCTGCAAAGCTGCTATTAGAATGTGCTTGAAAATGCTATGTTCCAGTCTGTTCGCATGCTTTGCCAGTTTCTCAGTGGTGCCACGATATAGTGAAGATAATGAAGGGTATAGTGTTTGGCCCCGTGTTTCCCAAGAAACACAGTAACATACAGCGATTATCATGTGCTGTCAAGTATCCCTAGCTTAAGCTGTAAACCAAGCATTGTACATCCCACCCACAATCTGTATCACAGTTACGAACATTTTTGTTCCTTTAAACTGCCTCTTAGGATACTAACAGTGTAATTACCTCGTTGGCTGTTTGCCTGGCTTTTATAATCCAGAGCTTCAGCTTTCGGCACGCTGGTAAACAGGCACACACACCTCCCACACAGATTTCTCTATCATGCATCCACAATAATCACCTCCTGCACTTGGATACCCCTCTTTCACAGAGATGCACATCTCTTTCACTAAGATACACATCTCTTTCATGAAGATACATATCTGTTTTATAGAGATACCCATCTTCTCCAAATGTCATAATATGCATTTCTCCTCTTTTCGGTCACCTTATAATGTTATTTAGCTGGATATACACCCAGTTTATAACTCTGGGGTGGTCTTTATACCCTGCGGCAGAGGAGAGGACTTAAATCCCAATTGCATTACTTACTGTACATGCCCGTGTAATATGTTCCTCTACGTTTTAATGCTGACATAAGTTTGATTGATTGATGGCAAAAATAACCTGTGCTAAATTCTTTTGTGGTAAGTCTTAACCTACAGCAGCAAACTAACGTCACCTGCAACCTAACCCGATTCCAAGAAGGGTGGGATTGGGGTTTACTTTGGAGTTTGACAGATCCCATGGCTTATTCAGATCTTGATGTTTATGCCAGAATGCAGTTGAAGGTGAACATTTCAAAGTTCTGAGTAGTGCAAATCCTTGCAATGAATTGGCTTTGCATATAACAAAGTAACAATTAAACAATGGATACACATTAAGGTGTTACAGTCTGTCGGCATTCAAGGTTTCTTATGAAAGTCAATTTGGGCTAATTGCTGCTTTTATGACGGGAGTATATTAATCAGTGTAATTCGACACATTCTTCAGGTTTTAATTACGTCATTGTGCAACTATTGCATCTTTAACCACTTCTCCATGCCTCATCGCTCAGCTTAATCATTATATTGAGGGACAAGTGTGTTGCGTTTATGTAACCATTCTATGTGATATATATATATATTTTTTACACGGGGAGAAGCAGAAACACTGATGTCTTTTGTGAGCATTAGTGTGGCTGTTTTGTCTTTTCCCTTGAAAATGCTACTATTACTCCTTTTGATTTTATTATTAATGCCTTAGAAATACTGGTTTTCCTGAATAATACCGAACTTTATTCGTGATACTCTGAGAAAGATATAAGTACAGTAGCAACTGTTGCAACACAACACTCCAACAATCCAAATGAACAGCTGTAGGTAAAATGCACTGCTGCTCATTTTATATTGTTTGGTTCTCTTTTCAGTCTGTATTCATGTTTTCCAAAAGTTGGCCATGAGTGTTCCATTATTGATGTGATTTATTTTTATTGCATAACAGTTGTCAAGCTTGTCATACGTTGGTTTCCCCACCTACGTTTCTGTAGCTGGCTCTCAGGTGTTTTTTAAGCTGCGTCGAATCCTGTCCCTGTGGCATATTGTACAAAACATAGTTTTGGAAAAAAATAATGCATCTCAGCCGCCCAAGAGTTTGAGCCAACAAACAGCTTTCAGCTTAAGAGGACCCCAGAGGTTGTGTGGTAGTTGGCATGTTGCGTTGCTTTTGTGTGTGTATGTTTTGGGGTATTTAATATGTGCAAGAGTCTTCTCTGTAATATTACAGTTTTGAATACTCTTCCCATATTGTCTCTTACGGAGATATGCTACTTGGGTAAGTTACATGCCAAGCCTTGTCAAAGGCACATATGAATGAAACTTTGGAAAATGGTTCAATCAAAATATTTTTTGTTTTAGCAGTTCTTTCACAGACTTAATAAGTTTGCCACGCGCTTTGGTAAAATACGCCCCGACGCGAGTCCCCATCTCACCTGGAGGGCGCCTGGATTCAGCTGTCTTTCAGTTGTCAGAGGAGCCAAAGGATTCTGGGAATGCGGGCTCGCGTGAAAAGATACGCCGCTATCACAGACAGCTCACACGCTAGGCCATCCCACGTGCTGGGCTCATAGGGAGTGGCCAAACAGAGGCGCGCGCTGAGCCGTCTGTTATCGCGCGGCCTGATACGGCCTACCTCCATTCAGTGCTGCAGGCTTTCTTTTTCGACCAGGCACATCACTCTCCTAATCTTTCCTCCACTGCTGTGCCTACAGATGACATTTTACTTGGCAGCTGTTGTGTTTTTCTTTCGTCTGAACTTGAAAGTGGAGCAAACAGCCCTACTCACGCATAAGCCTTGCACGAGATCGGTGGCCTGACTCGGAGCTCCCTTGGCCGACCGTGGCCACTCTCCCCAGTGAGGAGACCCCTGCCAGTCTGATTATGACTCTGCGGAAGTAGTACGATTACGCAGTTAATTGGCATCCCGCTCCAGAATCACAGAAATGCAACCTGAAAAACTACCAGCTGGAATGTACTTGCATTAAATCAAATGCAACTCTGTCAATGAAATATGCATCTATATATCTCACCTGAAATGGAACGGCGTGGGTGAATGCTTGATACTAATACAGATGCTCCAGGGGTTACAATGGCCTCTGTTACGATATTTCAACTTTACAATCGGTAAATGTTTTTTACTTCCAGTACATTATTCAATAAATGACATGAGATACTTAACACTTTTATTCTAAATAAGACTTTGTGTTAATGACTTTGCCCAACTGTAGGCTGATATGTGTTCTAAGCATGTTTAAGGTAGGCTAGGCTAGGCAATGATGTTTGTTAGGCTAGGTATATTGTATTAAAATACTTTTTCGCCTTACCATGACGGAACGTAACCCCATTATAACCCACATAGTGGCTGTACAGCTAACCATTGAAGGATTTAGGTACTGAAAGTCAGTGAATGTACAATTAGTCATTAAAACATATGTAATGAGATATTGTATAAACATAGTAACTGTTTATGTGCACAATCATTGTAGAGAGGCACTGTAAGAAAGGTAGAGACAAGTGTTAAACCGCCGGTTAATGCAATAATGCAGTCCCTCACGTAAGTAAATATACATTAACAAAATACACACGTAATCATACTATATGAATACATTGTCATCTGAAGTAAAGTCCCTTTTTAGCCATCTGACAATTGGTTGGCCCTATGGATTTGCCATTACCTCACGCTGTTTTGGCAAACCCTGAAATTATGATGTTGTTGTGGCGGCAATGTAATTATGTAATATGTGTGTATTTCAGCGATGCCTTGCTACACACCCCTTGCTAACCCCTGTAGGACTGTGCATGCTCAACAATGCTGTTTTCTGCCTCTGCTTGGGGTTTGGTGTTTACGAGAGTTTACGCTACGTTATCTAAAGCCATCCTCTCTATCAGTCATGTTCACATCTGCTTGAGTGTGACATGTGATGGCCGGCTGCATGTCCCATAGCTGGTGTCACGGAATACGAACCCAAAGAGCTGTAAATCTCCAATGGACTGATTGTCTAATAGCATTTAGCTGGAGAGAAAAATTGTGATTTTGCATATTTGGAATATAATAGTGTTTCTTTATTGACCCCCATGGGGAAATTCTTTTTCAGCCTATCCCATCTTACACTGACTGAGACACACACACACAAAAGCAACAGGGTTGGCCAGTGTTGAGTTACCCTGGGAGCAATTGGGGGTTATGGGCCTTATTCAAGGGCTGTAGTATCAGCTTACAAACCATTTGAACCAGCATCCTTCAGATCATGGGCACAGAGTCATAACACTCTGACCCACACACCACCACTAGACTTCATGCTGGCTTTTTGGCCTGACGATCCCTTTCATGTTCCATTCCATATTAATGGTGAAAACTGTGGAAACTTTAAGAGATTGCTCAACTTTATTCAACTGTCGCTCCAGTTACTTATTTAATGGTCCAGTGTTTGATATTTGTAACATTCTTTGATTCTTTATAAACATTACCGCCAATCTCTGTGTGGCGATTTTTAAAGCGTAATGCCAAAAATGCGGGGTGTTGCCACAATTTTGGCCACTGGTGTGTCCTACAAAAGTTCTCCTTAACCTGCCTACATGCATTCTACCTTCTGGATGTGTAAACCTTCATTTGGAGACAGACTGTTACCCTACTGTAGTCTATCAATATCAGTTACTTTGGGTGTGGATTTACTGCAACCAAATTAGTCCTAGGACTATAGAGGTAATTTAACTGGAACTTTATTATCCAACCATGCAGCCAGCTCAGAACTCAGAACTGACTCCAGAACCACCACAAACTTAAAATGTATGGCCTCCCATTTTTATCTACTGTGACCATGCCCCACATTCAAAATAAAAGTCTGAAAACCCCTGTTACAGATGCATATTCCAAATCTGGCTGCGTGTTTTCCAATACAATGCACAGAAAACTGTATAGCAGAAATGCATTTTATTACAGGTCACTGAAAAGTAATATTTTGGACATTTATGTCCTTCTTCCTTGGCTGATGGCATGGATCATAGCTTTAGAACCTGTTTGACACATTATCTTTGGGTCTCTAATGTAGGAGAGCCACCCTATGATTTGTGGGTAAGTGGAGAAAGGATATAAAAAGGTAATTATTATGACATGTTTTGTACAAATTTATTATTGCGTACTGTCAAGGGCATAACACTTGGTTGAACATCCGTTTAAGGGGGGCTGGGGGGGTTATATTAGCTGCTTTTGATTATTGGGGTAGTTACAACCCCCCAACCACATAATTTTTTCCCGTGCTTGTTGTATTAAACAAAGTTCTATTGCTCGTTGCAGCCAAAATGAAGCACAAAAATGAGCCTTTGTAGTGCCTGCCTCTTTTCACTTTTCCTCATTGTTTGTTAAGATTCTTCAAAGAGCTTCTTGAAATGGTTACTCCTTGTAGTCAAAACTAAAGTAGGTGTAGGGCTGTCCTGTCTGGGGACTTCCATAAACAGAGTTCCCTGGTGGTCCCCAGACCATGACAGGGGCGGAGTCTCACGCCACCACTGCACGAGGCTTCAACGACCAATCAGAGCTGACAGCTGGCTTCTGGGAGATTTACCTCCAAGTTTCACTCTGCCAAATGTCCTCCGTGTCTCTCCGAAGGGCTAAGCCTCGACAAGATGTGCCCAGCCCATGTGTGTCTACACGCTTGCATACATGTGCGCATGAGTGCCTCTGAATGTTTATGCGGGCGCCTTTGTGCATGTACTGCTGATGTAGGCGTGTTTACGTCATCTCGCGAGCGAGTGTCATGAGTGAGTGTCTATATGTTTGCATACATCTGTTTATATTATCTGTAAGTGTCTGCAGCAGGGGCAAGTTCACCTGCTCTTTTAAGAATGATTTTAATTGATGGGAAATCGGCACAGTCTTAATCTGTCCTCCTCCTGCAACAGAAGGTCCGGGACAGATTTAAAACCTCACTCTTTCCTCACTCGTATTTACAAGCGTTTAACTTATTGGTGAGAATCAAAGGGGACTGACACGGACTCATGCCTTCCAGTTGAGTGTCAAGTAGAGATGAAATGATTATTGATTGCATTGGTAAGCCACGGTACATTTATGGAAATGGACAGCTAATTCCTGTTTTAAACATGCCACACATCAGCACTGTCCATTCACCTGTTCTTTCTGGAATCAGACCCCTGCATCCCTGCAGAGATCAAGTGGGCGTGCAGAGCGGAAGAAAGAATAACAACATTGTGCACATTATAACAACATCAGTATGGCAATATCATGAAATTGGACCAACGTGTTGTATCAATTTACTGGTGCCGAGTTACACAATGTGTTGAGGCCAGTTTGCTCTGTGATTCATGTTGAGGTTTATACTGCGATACAGAAGGCATTTGTCACTTATTTACCCCCGTGCAAGTGTTACTTCACCGTTCTGTTGAATCAGTAGGGATTATCTTACAATAACAGTATCAGATGTTGCTCTCTCTGGAGGACTTTCCACAGAGTTGACAGCTACCAGCAGTGGCCTCACAAAGCTTTCCTTGAGTTCTGGTTTGTAGCCTGTAGCTTGTGTGTGTCACAGAGATCCATCCAGCTTATACATGACCTGCTGAACCTGTGTGTGCTCTACGGTGTTTCAGCCTGCAGCTAATCTTGAGCTGAGGTAAACCCATTGTCTCATGTTGACATCCGTTAGCCAACATTTTCTAAATATACACCGTAATTTACGACACTAAATAGCTTTTATCACCAGCTAATAAGCAACAGTGATTTACTGTGTGTCAGGTGAGTTACGTGTTGGATTTCTTGTGAAAGGAATGCAGTTTTGCTAGAAGGTGACGTCAATCTTCTGCTGTATTATCTTTCATAATAGCTGTTATATAATATTTACATTATAATTTTCTTTTGACTGAGGACAGTTAAGGATGAGCTAGACATGCTTTGACACTGCTTTATGTGTGTGTATTAAAACAAACTATACATTGTTCTATTGTGATGTTTTACATTCCATACGCTTCTACTTAGGTGAGCTGTCACGCGTCTTTTTAGCTGATGTGAAGTATCCAGTCGTACCCTATTTGGAATTCATTTTATTATTATCATTTTTTTTTGGTAATTTTGATGGTTTGAAAGTATCTACATCGCACCTACCTTACGGAGATTTTCTGTTAAGTTTGACAGGCAATAAAATATCTCTCCTGTCTGCTTCACTGAAAAAGCAGTGTGTGTATCGCATATAGTATATGAGAGTAACATAAGTAAGGGTGTCTTTAGTGTTTCTGATCTGTTTCTACCTTTGAGGAAATAAATGAAGTAATTTAAGGACATTGAGATTAAGAAGCTGAGTGACCTTAAAAGTTGAATCTCCGACCCTTTCAGAAGTACGTAGTTACCAATGATGGACCTGGTAAGTTCAAGTCTGCAGGAAGGCCATCAAAATCGTACATGTTGTACTACTTACAAATTATGGCAGAGATTATAGCTCTCAAAAATAGAGCATACCCTTCTTTTCGGTGACTCATGTTATATTTTTAATATATGAGGCACGAGAGCACGGGGAGAAAGAGTTGAAGGTTTTATCATTATTACACGTTTCGAGTTTCAAGCTTTGTTTGTGACATACACAATCATTTCCTGTACTTCCGTGTAGTGAAATGCTTTTCCACCAACTTCATGAACTGTGCTTTAAAGGAAAAATGCAATACAAAGAAAAGTAACATGTAAGGAAAAGATAAGAATAAAATAATAAAAAATATATTTTTAAAAATAAAATTAATGGAAAATAGACCATAAAATAAAATACGGTATGGAGTAAAAATGCAACTTAAACACTTAATACTTTAAAAGTTTGATTACATTTCTCGAAATAGGTGTTGTTATCCCTCAACCAGACGTTCTCCGGCCGTAATAGGAACACCTTGCTCTCTTACACTTTTGTTGGGTACACAAAAAAGCAACAACAATAATCAATTGCCGAGTGGTATTTTGTTACACTTGGTAACCCACTAACATTGTATTTGCATTTGTATTTATTTAGCTGTCACTTTTTCCCCCAAAATGATGTATAGTTGAGGAAGCAGGTCATCCAGTAACTGGAGTAATTGGGGTTAAGGGCCTTTTCAAGGGCCCAGTGGTGACATCGCTCTGCCAGACACGGACAGATAGTGCTAATCCACAGAGCCGCACACTGCCAAGTCTATGTAATCAAAGTGTTAATTGGGAAGGAGAAATGTTACGTCTTTCAAGAACCTGTCAGGCTTGGTCCAAGCCTACCAGGAAGTTTCTGAGGTATCAGTCATGTTTTGTTGATGCCTTCGTTCAGTATGCTTTGTTTTTGTCCATCGCTTTTGTTTCGAAGGACACAGCCTGTTTGAGATGACATCTCACCTTAGACTATTTTATCAGAATCGCTAGGCTTGGCCCTTCAGTGTCAGCGTAGGATGGGTCATTGTTTACGTCGCTGTCGTAATGCTGATGTCTGTGCCATGCATGCGTGCCTCTGTGTCACGATCAGAAGAATGCTGGCGGGTGAGGGAATGCCAATTAATGACTGGAGATTAGATTAAATGTGTCTGCCTTCGTCAGCACAACTTGTACAAAATGGTCGGAACGCTTATCAATTATCAACCTATCATCACGATATCTGCAAACTGCGTATGTTTAAAAAAATGTGTGAAATGATAATAAATACAAACATTTACAAATACTGCAGGTACCAATGTCAGTTACATGTAACACTTCAAAAAGATGTGTAACTTTATTTACACGACAATTACTCAATTACAATTACTCTTAATAATGCACAGATAATAACAAAACCAAAATAATTTCTTGGATTCATATTTTATCATGCTATTTATTAAAGGTAAAGAGAAAGTACACAGAAGAGAAAATAATGGTAAGTTTAACATAAATTTATTAATTATACTGTAAATCCTGGCTCACTTTGCAGGAGGGAATGAATGTTAGATTTCAAAACTTTTCTAACCTTTAGAAGCTACTATGTTTCAAAAGTTTTCTGCTGCTTAAAAACTGAATTAGTTTGAATTATTACAAATTCACCTGAATTATTACAAATTCACCTGAGCCTGTACACTACTTCTTCATTACATATCAGTTAAATATGTGTAACTTTATTCACAAATTATATGTTAAAATCAAGACTTTAAAATTTTGACACTGAACCACATCAAAAGATCTAAACAGGATTTCCAGGATTTTGATTTAATTTTGAATGATACAAAGTGTATCATTCAAAACGAACTTATGTAAGGAAACACCCTCCTGTTTTTCTAGCATTAATAATAGATTGTGCAAAACGTGCGTGCGAATTAGCTCCACTCGATCTAATGAATCACTCCTTTGCCATCAGATTAGAGCCCTCAGACTGGTGTATACGTCACTCCTTATAAAGATCCTAGATAAAAACAATTTGAGCAGGAATAACAGAGACTGGGAGTCCTGATAAGTCACTTGGAACAAAGTCAAAAACCCTTGTAGACCGAGAGCTGAATGACTTGCAGAGAGCTCTGTGGAATGTGCCGGTGAATAGTACAGATAGGCAGAACAGCGGGTGAGCAAACGTGGTCGCTGGTCTGATTTTCCGATGGAATCCCTTTAACTGTAACTGTAAAATGCCTCACATTCCCTTCTACCCCTCGAGGAAAGAAAACCAGGTATTTGTGCAGAGAACATTCGCAATTTTGTTTGAGGAATGGCTGAGCTCCTGTTTTTCATTTTTGCCCTGAGGAAACCGCTGATGAATGTTGTTTATTTCGAAGAAGACGCTTCAGGCAGGGCCTTAAAAAAAAAAAAAAAACGAACATAGCCAATACTGGTTCAGCCTCCAACCTAAGACGTTAGATTTAGGCAACTTTAAGAGTCTGGAAATAGAAGTTGTTTATCATCGACGCGGAATGGTTTTCAAGCCGCGCTATAACAACTGAACAATGCATACTACTCATCCAAACCCATGTGAGTCACATGGGATCAGTCATTACCAGCCAGGTTTGTGGACAAGTCAGAGTTATGCATTCGATTGGCAGACACGCTTTCAGCTTGTAGCCCCTTCTAAGCACATGAACAGCCTGCCAAGCACCTGGACACCACCGAGTGAAACCGGAATGCCAAAGCTCTACTTCCCCTTCTACCCTCATTCACCGAACTGCACACCACCTGCCGCAATATAAACATCACCTGAGTATGCTGTGAACTTGGACGTTAATCAAAACACAGACAGATGTATTTCTCAGCTTGAGAATGTGTGGTATTTAAAACACACTACAGATGCGTAGAGAGGTCAGGAAGTGCTTGATTGTGACCTGTTTTGTGGCGAGAGATTAGGTTTGCTTTGAAACACCTGCCAAACGCTTCTGCCTATCGGTGCCCGGATTGAGATGCAGAGAATGAGAGGGCAGGATATCTCATATCAAGGGCTCAATGACAGATTGAAAAAACATAAACAAGGCCTAAAGAAAACACTAATCTCACGTACGCGTCTGATTAAGCTCATTCAAGGGACAGCCCTGGCTTCGTCACACCACTTTGCATTCGCTTTTCAAGAATTCAAATGCGCCTGAATTTACTCACAACATCATTGCTTTCGAACGGTTTCCATTTTACTTCAGACCTCAATTTAATTAATATTCAACGTTCAGAAGAATACTTGCAAACCTTAACCTTGACCTTCCCGTGCGTAGCTTATAACCCAGACTAACATCTTAAAGTGTAATTCAATAACAGGTCCCTCTAGTGTGGCAGTGTTTCAGAAGGAAAAACTAAGTACGTCAAGTGTGTTTATACACATAATACTCTTTTTTTTAATGTGTTATTAGTACAAACTCGGGTGTCAGTAAGTTCACTGAGGCTGAGGTTTATAATCAATGAAAAGATAACAACTAATTTTAAAAATAAATAATTGTCGGGGATTTTTGACTGATACGTTTCCCTGAACACACTGTGATTCTGTAAGGATGAGTACTTGGTGGATTGATGCATGATGCTTCTTCAGTATTCCACTCAGCTCCAGGTCCATCCTGTAGCACATGCAGCATCTAAAATCTCGAAGATGCTTGCAGAGACCATCATGATCCATGCTTTTAGGGCTGAATTTGGTGATTAATCAGGTAATCGTTTATAATATAATATAATATAATATAAATATAATACGATACAACACAATATATACAGTACTGTGCCAAAGTCTTAGGCAGTCAAAGGAAATGTTCAAAGCTATTTATCTAAGAAGTAAGGGTTTATGTTCTCAAAGGAAAAACACAATTTAATATTATAACAAATGAAAATTAAGAGTAACACAACAAAATCTGACAAGAATGTCCCCCGTTTTCCAAAAAATTTACTGATGACGTGTTGGATGACCAGATGGACATCACTTCAGGTCCCAAAGCTCTCCTCAGGGGCACCTCAGCCCTTCCATGCATTTGTTAAATTTCACATCCATTTCAATCAAGTAATTTAAGTAGTTTAAAGAAGTCAAAGAGGTATTGATTAGCTATGAGGTGTGCTAGTGGTCGAGTCAGAAAATACATGGGTTTGGATGGTTGCTGCAAATACTGCGGTGGTTTTAGCAGGAAGTTTTAAAAATGCTAAGCTGACAGGCATAATATCATAGTTTTACACCAACATGAAGATCATTTGAACATTATCTTAGACTGGCTAATACTTTTGCACAGTACTCCACATTGCAATAGGCAAGAACCAACCAGTGCTGGGTGTCACACATACAATCACTCTGATCCACTTAAGCTGAATGTTTTTGGACAGTGGCAGGAAACAGGGGAATCTACGAAAACGGCGCTCTGGCACGAGTTGAACATGCAAACTCCACACACAATGTGACTACTACACACTGTGTTATTGTGTCACCCTTAGTACCAGATTTGCACAGTGTGTGTTCAGTGACGTCTGCTTCATGAACCAATAATTCTTTTGAACTGGTTGTTTGCAGTGAATCGGCCGAGCCTGTTTTAAAATGTAAACGGTTGGATGGATCTACAATCTGCGTGTAGATCCGCAGATTGTACATCCGACATTATCTGCCAAATCACCATATAAAAACACACATAGCAAGCTTTTTAAATTCAACAACAATTGCAACTGCATTTCAAACACTGTCTGCAGCCATGTTGCCTTTGTGCCCCTCTGCATATCGTAACCTCCGCACGCCAGACCTCATGGTGGCTCACTAATGTCCTGCCCACACATACCGGCTCATTCGATCACTCAATCTCTGGTTTGACCGATTTACTGAAAAGAGCTGGTTCAAAAGAAGGATTCGTTTATGAATCGGATATCATTATTGAGTACTTGGGCAGTCACAGCCAGTTGGCGAGTTTGGCATGTTATGTTCAAGCTCGACAAGAATCATGAGTCTCGTAACACCCGAAACTCACCAAGTGACCGATTCTGATTGTGGCGAACGTCTACTTCAGAGTTAAGAGTTACAAGAATCGCTTAGTAAATGTGCTGAGCCCAAAAGCCCTCGTGAACAGCATTTGCTGAGGATTTAGACAGATACAATATAAACTAAAGCCTAAAGGCTGCATATTCTGCGTGTTAACGAAAGATACAATATATGGACTACAACAGTGAGATCGGTTGACATAAGCTGCGCTAAAACATTTTTGCTCGGTCATAGGCAACAGCAATTGGAAAGCTTTGTCATTTTAATGATGGTACCTTTTCAGCATTGCCTAGTGTATGTCAAAAAAAAAAATCTAAAGTTTAGCACTGCCTCTTTTGCATGAGCTTCATATGCACTCTCAGAGACAGACCATAATCATTTGGGTCCATGCTATTGAACTTACTCATAGACCTCGCGGCGTGTTTGTGAAAAATGAGGGAAGACGAAAAAACGAACAAGAACTAGTCACGAAAAACATTCATCTACTGCTGTATGGAAATATTTTTTATTCCATAGAGATGATATTGAAGTGAATTTTCAGCACTGTTTTCATCTTATGGTTTGACTCATGGCAAAACCACCAACTTATTTGACCAACTCTATTGATAGATAAGTTCTATGTGGCTATATTGCTCATTTTCAACAGATGAATATCATTTAAAAAATTTCAAATATGACAATGCAAATTTTTTCCAACATCATTCAGCCCTAACACAATACGTTTAAAACAAAATAGGCCTAATTAATATTTTAAGATTATAGTCTATTGTAATTATGTAACATGGCGTGACTAAGCGACGGGGCTAATCTTCGTTTTAGCAGCGATTATTTTGGATCTTCAGGAATTGTACAAAGTAAATTAAGTAAGACGATTGAAGTCAAAGTTATGACGAAGACAGGCTACTCAGAGAGGCTAAATTAGACATATCTATCTAATTAGACATATCTATGGCTAACCCCGCATTCATGTGTAAGTCCGTCAAACCTGAATGCCTTCTTTTAACATGTATTTGCATTGCAGTTGTGCTGTGCTGATATTCAAGTTCTGCTTTGCGAAACTGACAGACGACTGCATTTACATTCACTTTTAATGTAAATTCTTTCACGTAGCCGATGCGCCTCATCTGCTATGAGTCCGTCTTCTTTTTGCCATGCTGCCGAATAATCGAGAATTTTGACGCTTGCTTAAATCTTGCTGCCTCACGGTACTTTATATGAGGAGGTTTGTCGGGATGGGGCTGGCTGGCCGGCTGCAGAGTCACTGCTAAGCCCCTCATGCTCCCACCAGTAACCAGATCAAGGGTTATTTCTTTATTTATCCATCCATCCATCCATCCATTCATCCTTTATTTTACCAGGAAGGTTTCATTGAGATACAATATCTCTTCTTCCAGGGAGTCCTGGCCAAGATGGCAACAAATAAGAAAAATTAGACTGATTAATATAAACACAAACTAAAACATATACAAATACACAAACTCTCCAAAAATACCTAGAATAAAATTAATTCATATGAAACAAGGACATTGTTCTTTAAGCTCAGACTTTAAGAGATTTTTAAACACATTCGGGGAAGCTTGAGGTTAAGGCCATTTGACCGTTAACATAACAACCTTCAGACACAGGGAAAGCCGAGGAATTCAGATAAAATAAAAATGTCAAAGATGCACCTGTATTTTCTGGTAAGGTGACAGTCAGTGTTTTTCTTTTGTGTCCAATATACATATTAAAAAGCAAAACTGTTCCTATACACAGACAGAAACTAAGAAAGTCTGTGGTTGGGATTAAAATTTTGTGATCAAACTGCTCACACTCTACACCACGTTACAAACAGATGTATATGATTAAGAGATAAATGCTAGTTCTTCAAATTATTTGATTTTCTGTGTACCTGAAATGAAACGTTACAGCAACTGTAACTAAAAAATCCATTTAAAAAAAAGTCTGTCAATACTAAACTGTAACTCTATGTTCCCTTTTATATAACTGATTATCTAATACAGGATGACAGTAACCCTGGATCAGTTGTCCCAGGATGCAGAGTGTATGAGACACCCTGGATGGGATGCTCTGTAATGCTCTGGTGTTATTTTCCATAGTTTACCTTTTTAGTAATTTTTCACGGTAATTGCAAAGGCTTTTCAATGTGTGTAGAAATGTATTATCTTGAAGAAGTGTGAAGAAGGCAGGGATGCACAGCTGAAAGAAAATAATCCTCAAAGACAAACGTGGCTTGGCAGGAACAGACAAAACCAACAGGAAAAAGGGGGCTCGAGATCAATGTAAATATAGTGTAAATGTAGTGTAAATATGGTATGGGGACAGGCTTACATGTGGAAACTGAAACATACACGAATGTAATTAACCAGTGGAAACAGCCATCATTTACAACACTGAATTATATATAACAGTGTGGCGAGAGGAAAAAGGCAGGAGGCAGATGCTTAGTCCGTGAAAGGGACGATGCACTTTTATTAACAACAAACAAACAAAGAGAGAGCAAGATCCGGTTGCCGCCAAGATAACCAAAAACTGTAACCGGAAGTTGAACAAGCCTTCAGAATAAGAGCACATCTGCCCTGAGAATTCTGATTGCTTATGAACCCGCTACAACAGGGTCATTTTAAAACCAAAATATAATAATGTATCTATAAAACAACTTTGTACTAAGATTTTCCCATTTTTCCTCCCCCCTTAGATGACGACACTTCTGGACCTTGTTGTCAGGGACTCCGGAGAAAGCTTTGTGATGTAACCCTTGGTGGTGGGTTTCACTGGGTGCAAAACTGCCGAACACAGACTCTCACAGGCTTCTGGGTGACATGTGAAGGTGGTAGATCATTGTGAGGTGCTAATTGAGCTCAGGATTTTGAAGTGATTGTGGCCTTAAGGAGACATAGAGTGCCAGGAATTACTGACATCCATCCATCCATCCAATCTCCCCCACTCATCTAGGTCTGGCTCATGGGGGCAGCAGTCAAAGCTGCGATGCCCAGACCTCCCTCTCATCAGCCACCTCCTCCAGTTCCTAGGCCAGCAGAGAGATGTAATCTCTCCAGCATGTCCTGGGTCTGCCCTGGGGTCTCCTCCTGGTTGGACAAGATACCCAAACCAGCTCAGCTGGTTCCATTTGATCCAGAGGAGTAGCAGCTCTACTTTGAGCCCTTATTGAATGTCCAAGCTCCTCACACTATCTCTAGGGCTGATTTCTGTTGCTTGTATCCATGAAATAGTTTTTCGGTCACTACCCAAAGCTTAAGACCAATGCAAGGGTAGGAACATAGATTGACCGGTACATCAAAAGCTTTGCCTTCCAACTCAGCTCTCTCTTCAGCATGACAGAAAATGTATGAACAGAATCAGTGACCCAGCACCCACCAAGATTGAGTTTGAGTTACTGTCAGCAATGCAAACTAAACTTTCGCCCCTGTTATACAGGGACCTAGCACTGCTTCCCCTCCTTCGTCGCCTGAAAGTCCCTCAAGCTAATGAATTCCGGGTGGCCTCCTTCAGCCTGCTGGTTCAGCTGTAATAGGGACGAAGAACCTTATGGTCACAGCTCTGCAGAGATACCTTAGCAATGGAGGCATGGAACATGGGCCAGTCGGGCTCAGTGTCTCCAGCCTCCCTTCGAATGTAAGGGAAGTTCTGCCAGAGGTGTGAGACAAATGGTGCTTTTCCACTGCCACCAGGAACCGACCCATACTCGGCCTATACCGCGAACTGACGGTTTTCCATTGCAACATATAGCCGTGGAAAAAAATTACAGACCACTCTATATTTTTAAACAAATCAGCGTTTTTTCCATGGTTCTTCTAGGAGAAGGCTATGCTGAGCAGCAAGTTGCTTCCAATTTCAAAATTGCTAAGAGGGCAGTACATAAGAATAAGGTGAAGCAGGACTGGGAACGAGGAGAAACTAGTTTCTAATGGCAAAGCTGACCGTTAATTTATCTGACAGTTTCTCATGAATTGTAGGATGACATCAAGTGATCTTCAAAAGGAATGGGAAACATTAAGTGTAGGCGTGAAGTGCACTGAAAGGACAGTTCGTATCAGGCTCCTAGAAGCAGGACTGAAGTCCCTTAAAGCAAGGAAGAAGCCCCTCATTAATGAGAAACAGAGAAGAGCCAGGCTGCAGTCTGCAAAAAATATATATATAATTTAGACGTACATACATCGCACCGTACATGGCACAGTACAGGTTTCATTACAGATGTGTTTTGGTAGCTATGTATAACTCCACAAACATGTGGAACAGCGAGTTGGTTCCAGTAATATCAGACAGTGATATTGATTGGTTGTCCACGGTGAAAACGTCATTCTGTGTGACAATATTTTTTTGTAGCTACTAACTATGATGTAACTTAAGTAGCAGTGGTGTAACCGACAAAGAACGTAGCGCTAGTTTGAAACCAGCTAGTTTCAATGTACGATTTAAGGTACACTTTACACCTGAGCTTACGATCGAACTTACTTACTTACGCTAAGTTGGTGCAACCCACCGCAGATCAGGCCGTTCCTCCCAATCACGCCCCTTCAGGTTTCACTGCCGTTACCCACGTGAGCATTAAATTCCCTCCATGGGACAATGGAGTCCCTATAGAGGGATCCTTCCAGCACCCTGGCTAAAGTCTCCAAGAAGGCCAGATATTCTGAACTATTGTTTGGTGCATAGGCACAGACCACTGTTAGATCCCTTCCCTGACATGATGAATCACGGGGGAGAGCTCCAACATACTGGCTCTAAAGGGGAGTTTGGTTCCAGGGCCCATGCTCTGCATTGAGGTGAGACCGACTATATCCAGACAGTATCTCTACATCCCGCACTAGCTCCTTTGCTGCCAGAGAGGTTATGATTAATGTTCTTCCTAAAGCCAGTTTCAGTAACTGAGGATCTGTCCACCAAGGCCCCGGCCTTCAGCTGCTGCCTGATCCACATAGCACCCGACTCCCACGGGCCCCTGAAGGTGGCAGACCCACCGGGGAGGTTAGGGTTTAAGAATACTCACACCCCTAGAAGACAGAGAGCGTCATGAGTTATTAACATCATTTTTCCAATGATGGTTGTGTGGGGAAGAAAGGGAAAATGCTTTGTGTTTTCGAGGTAGCTTGAAAAGAAATTCAGCAGTGAAGGGGATACTTATAAATTATAAATTATAAAAATCTCACTGTTGACATGAACACCGTGGATCAGAAAGGTCAGGTGAAGAGCACAGTCACCTGTGCTTACATCATACAAAATTCATCTTGTTATATGTTTTTATACCGATGCATTGATTTCAAACCTGTTTCCACTCTCATTCTCACAAAAACTCCTCATAAGTTTCTCCCATGAATTTCTCACATTCTTATGCTCGCTGTTCCACCCCATATCAGTTTTACATGTAAATTATTAAGAATGTTTTCCTACTTAATTTTAAGAAAATATCCCGCACTGCACTGCATGGTGGTGCAGTGGTCGGTGCTGTGGCTTTATACCTCGGGGCCCAGGGTTTGAGTCTCCGCCCCAGCTAGAGGTGTGTAGAGTCTCTCCCTGTGGCTTCATAGGATTTTCTCTGTGTCCTCTGGTTTCCCCCCCAGGGTCCAAAAAATGCTAGGGAAAATTGGAGTTACTAAATTGCCCAGTGGTATGCATGTGTATGTAAATGGTGTATAGGTGTGCCCTGTGATGGGTTGGCACCCCGTTCCTGGGTTGTTCCCTGCCTTGTGCCCTGTGATGGGTTGGCGCCCATCCTGGGTTGTTCCCTACCTTGTGCCCTGTGATGGGTTGGCGCCCCATCCTGGGTTGTTCCCTGCCTTGTGCCCTGTGATGGGTTGGCGCCCCA
>JAOYFF010000081.1:8826133-8851950 GCA_025773925.1 Cryptomyrus ogoouensis
CCTGGGTTGTTCCCTGCCTTGTGCCCTGTGATGGGTTGGCGCCCCATCCTGGGTTGTTCCCTGCCTTGTGCCCATAGCTTTCTAGATCGGCTCCCCGTGACCCTGCCGAGGATAGGCAGGTAAAGAAGATGATTGGATGGGTGGATGGATGGAAAATCATACAGAAAAATATTGCATGGTTTGCATTCTTTGGATTATATATATATATATATATATATATATATATAATGACTTGCTGACGGAGAATTGATTTTGACTCTAAACATACGGCCAGGAAGAATATGTATCTGTAGCATTTGTAATTCAGGCAAATCTGATCATTATAAAAGGGGGGGGTCAGTATCAGAGCTGGAGTAAAGACCACCTTTGGTGAGTCCAAGACAAGTTCAAGACCAGGACTAGTTGAGATTAGTAGAGTCCACTGAGCTTTGAGATTAGTTGAGTCCACTGAGCTTTGAGATTAGTTGAGTCCACTGAGCTTCGAGTCCAAGGCAAGACTGAATCCAAAGAAGTTCGTGTCCAAATCAGTTGAAATCAGAGAGGCAGTCAAGACTGAGAGGGAACAAAAGAATAATCTTTGACACCATTTACTTACCTGTTTAAAATGTTTATGTGATGCTAGAAACAAAGTACATCTTCTATTTTAAGATGATAATTTTGCACTATTATATGTTATTATCAAAGAGCAAGTCTAGCGTAACAACACTGTAGAATCAAATTAGGCCATATTCTTTACTTTAAGTATAGCCATTTTACTTAATATCATACACAACAATCTCTAAAGCCGAAACAGCGTAACCTGCTGTCACGTCCCACCTGCCACGTCTGCCTGACCCTCCTGTCTTCTCTCTCACATGGTCTGATGGGCCTCACCTGATGCTGGTTACCTCGCGTTAGCAGAGGTGGCAATTTCAGGTCCAGAAAGTGCAAATCCAGACCATGATTTACTTTAAACCAACCAGTTGAGCATAAAGAGTCACAGTCACAGAGTACTCAACTGGTTGGTTGAAACAAAATCTTGGTCTGGATTTGCACTTTCTGGACCTGAAATTACCACCTCTGCAGGTTAGTCTATATATTTAAGTATCTCTATGTCTTGTCATCGCTAGTCCAGTCATTGCTGTTGTACCCTCGTGTTGCCTGTGCCCTGCCTTCCTCTGCTCCTCCCATTTTGATCCCTCGCAATCTGCTTTATTTCCCGTTTTATGTTCTTTGTGCTTAGCAAAACCCCCTTTTTGTTTTGCAGTCACACCAGCCCTCAAGTCCTTCATCCCGCCTGACACGACATCCACACCCAGAGAAAGGTGTCGTACCATATTTATGGTGGTCATTTATTGGCCTAGGATTTTGAAGTATATACAATAAACATAGTGAATAGCAGTTTTACAATAAACATACAAAATGACCTTATTATTAGATAAAACTTTTTGGTTTCGAACAGTCTTGCACAACACAGTAAAATTTCTATTCCTGAACCGAATCCAACATACAAGTGCCAAACTTCAGTCATTCCAGTTGCCTTACTTTGTTGTTTATTCTGACTAAAGTGATGAAAATTTAAGAATCGCTGTTTTCTTTGCTGGCTAGTTTCAACCATTTGGGTTAGGGTTAGGGTTAGGGTTAGGGTCAGGGTTAACTGAGCTCAGTTCAGCAGTTCAGAGGAATTTACACAATATTACACTGCTTTGTTTAAATTGAATTTTTGGCTAGAATTTGATATGAAATTAGTGGGTAGGTTAATTAAGAGTTCTTGTTATGCACATATATCATATATATGTTATTCTCTCTCTCTCTCTCTCTTTCTCTCTCTCTCAAGTATTTTCTTTGTATTGTGATATTTATGACTTCAGTATCTAATAATTTGTGTGAAATCTGCTACAAATGACCATATTTAGGCCTAGTTTATGGTGAGTAATATAGAGCTAGTTACTGTCACACTAACAAAAGAAAACGATACATAAAACTTTAGAACCATGTCTCCAGTATTTCAATTACTAAAGTTGTTTAAATGTTATATTTACACGGAACACACATAATTTGGCAAACACAGGGCTAACTGTATTACATGTAGTCATGTGCAGTGCTGTGCAGAAGTCTCAGGCAGTCAAAAAAAAATCTTTAACACTATTTATCTGGATAGTCAGTGTACTTTTGCTCAGAACAAACAAAAAAAAGTTTAAAGTTAGAACATGTGCAAATTAAGAGTAACAATAAAATCTAGTAAGAATTTCTTCTCTTCTCCAAAAAGTTACTGATATCTAGTTGGATTGCTCCTCAGCCATTCCATGTATTTATTAATCTTCAACATCAGCTCATTTAATTAATCGAATTAAAGAAAAGTCACTGAGATATTGATTAGCCATATAAGGTGAAACCATATTTCATAATACTTGTGCTGTCCGTCATTGTGTTTGTGGCCAAAATGGAAATGATAAGCAAAGATACATGGTGAAGATGAGTCTTGGCAGGCATGCAATTACCGGTGGGCCCCTAGATGGATTTTAAATTAATTAAAACAATGCCCATTTTCTAAACAATTTTGCTTAATCAATGATTTTGTTTTGTAGAAGGATTTCAAAGATGGACTCAGTAGAGACTAAGACAAGTCTGAGACAATAGAAAAATGTCTCAAGACTATATATTCGAGTGCTACAGCCCTGTTTAATAGTTTTGCAAGGCACAGTATTTCATCAGCAATTGTGCACAAAATGTCTTTAATGACACTTGACGCCCTGTTTTCTCATTCGGGTATACCTATCCTTATGGGGCCCGCTCATTCTCTTCTGTGGGAAAAATGCTAACGCTAACTATGACAACCTTAACCCCAACCCTGCCCTAACCATAACCATAAGTAACCTAACAAAATACAAGAGTTTTTGCATTTTTAGTTTTTTCATAGAAGTCACCGATTTTTATAAAATTGAGTTTTCCCTTATGGGGACCAGGAAACCGGTACCCATAAGGGAAAAAAAAAACGGATATTTATCACGTTATGGGGACATTGTGTCCCCATAAGGATAGGTAAACCCGCTTGCACACACACACAGACACACACAGAATGGTGGTGGCATTGAAACCCTCAATGTCAAGTATTTGGCACAACAGTAATACCTACTGAACCATCTGCCACCCAATTTGTCTATTTGTATAGCTGACCTCCCATCAGCAGGGGGCACTATTTATACCCTGCTAGTGAGCAGTGCAGGTCATACGTGCTATTTTAGCGGCACCAGGGAGATTTTAACTGTTAGAGCTTTCAAATATTTGTAAAGCCCAAGGTGTAAGATCTTTAAATTCGCTAAACCCACGTAATGTTATTACATGGATTAATACTGTGTGCTAAACTGTAACAACTATATGATTTAAAAGGAAAATCTAGGCTTCTTTCTGGTTACAATTGAGTCCCATAATTCCATAACACAGTGGCTTCTCTCAGGAAATCTGTGTTAAACTGGGAGAGCCATGTTTGGCTTGGAGGAAAGCCCATCCTGGCGACTGGAGACTTCCTGTCACCGCCCCGTGTCGCCGACCCGACCCGGCTCGGCAGAAGCCTGCCTTCGGTAAGACCGCCGGCCCAGTTCCCTCCTTCCATGCCAGCCCTAAACTGGAAACTGTGGGTGGCCAAGCTTATTTGTTTAACTGGCAAGTGGCGGCCTCAATCATCCATGGGACTTTCTGAGCAGTGCGAGTTCCTGTAAGGCTCCATGTTGGAGAGCGGTGGGTGGCCAATGGGAAGATGTTTCTGTGCCTCAGTGTTTACCCACCTCCACTACAGACGTCCATGGCCAGAGAACAGATTAATTTATCCCCAGCTGTTGAAAACAGGCTACTTTTCAAGGAATCATTGTCCCATGCCTCAGGCACATTACCTGCATTGTGAGGGAGTCCTGAATGAGGCACATTACCTGCATTGTGAGGGAGTCCTGAATGAGGCACATTACCTGCATTGTGAGGGAGTCCCGAATGAGGCACATTACCTGCATTGTGAGGGAGCGTCAGTTACGGCACTACGGCCATGTGGCGCGTTTCCCTGAGGGTGATCCGGCTCGCAGGATCCTCATTGCTGAGGACCTAAGTGGCTGAACCAGGCCGAGGGGACGCCCATGTAACACCTGGCTGCGGAAGATGGATGGCCATTACCGGAGGGTGGGACTAGACCGTGTATCGGCCTGGGGGGTCGTCAGCCAGGATCCCGAGGAGTTTCGCCATGTGGTGGGTGCGGCTACATGCTGCATCAGTGCATGTTCCCCAACCGGACCTGACCTGTAGTCCCGGTCCAATATTAAGTTTTTTAACCAATACAAAGATCATTTACTAATCATAATTTTCTTTGACTATTTGACTGCATTTTCTGCAATACTATATATCCATCCACAGAGATGGTAAAATGCAAACAAAAATACAATGCGAGACTATTTCCAAAGTGAGTTTTTATTTATTCATTTGTTTGTTTATTTTTTTGTTTGTTTATTTATTTTAAATAGCCAATCATTTTGCCTTGGAGCCCCATAAGTTCTATTTGACTAGTGTACTGTAAACAAGACAGCTATTAGAAGGCTCTCAACTGAGAAGCAGCCATGATCTGTGAGACAATAGTTCTGTGAGCGAGTGCCTCTAAACTGCCCACAGCGTAGGAGTATTTGCCTAGTGACAGACTGGCATCCCATGCAGGGTGTCTGTACTCTGTGAATTCTGGGATAGGCTCCAAACTCACCATGATCTTGTATTGGAGAATAGGTTTTGAGATATGGATGGACTGATAAAACAATGCTATATATTTTACCAATTATAATAAATATTATTTTAGCAATAAAAAACTGCAGTATATGGACAGCAGTCTCTACATTCATTGCTTTTCTCCACAGCACAGAATGCTTCATCCTCTTCACAGTGTCTGAAGGATGTTTGTGCAGGATGTGGACTGGAAACACAATGCGTTTGGTTACACCGTGCTCCTCTGTGGGTGGCAGAGAGGGACAGTCAGCCTGCTTCACAGGACTTTGATATGAATGCACGTCTGACATGGAAACATGGAAATAATGTGCATGGCACTATGCACAGGACAGGGGGAAGAGACAGACAGGCCGACAGACAGACAGGCCGACAGACAGACAGAAAATGGAAGGCAGAAAGCTTTGCACTTTGAGTTTTTAGCAGGGCAGAAATTCTCTAATTATGCTAAGTTTATTGAGTTTTTTTATATCTATTGGTTCATGTACTTAATAAATAATCATGTTTGGACAAATAAACAAGGCTAGTCCATTACTTAGGGGACATTGGCCAGAATGTATTAACTAAAACAGAATAAGCTATTTGTCTAAATGAACACGCAGTAGTGGGGTAAGTACAGGGGGAAATGTGTGCTTGGTTTATTTGGCTAAAGGCTAAACTCTCAAATGAGGTAAGGGGCATGCACTGATTACAGTTATTATTATTAATAATAATAATAATAAAAGAAAAATGCAGCTGCCTTTTGTGTGGGGTCTACTGGCATTGCACAGACTTCACAGAAGCAGAAAAGGCTCAATTTGATCCAGCAAAGAAGGTAATTAATGGAATGAGGAGAACATATGTATCCTGATAATGTGATCTGGCAGGACTGAACAAAATCTCTTGTTGAAAGGGTTAGTTAAATATCAGATAGAGTGAAGTTTAAGTATCATCTGCTGCCCCCTGCAGGATGTCGTCAAAGAAAACAAAACAATAATAACGGCCAACTAAGACTCCGTACCGGCGTCTGTCTCCAGCTCAGCGTGCAAGTTTCCATGCTCTTTCCTCATCATACGGGTTTCCTGTCTCTAAATTACCTGTAGTGTGATTTATCTACACCTGATAAAAAGGTTTGGAAAAGTATGCCATTAATTAGAGCAAAAAAGGTGGATCTTCTCTGTCTCTTTACCAAGCTATGGGAGGAATGTACAAAAAAAACTGTTTCTCACTGCATTTCTGGTGGTAGAATGTGTTTGTGGCCACTAGGAGAGGCCAGTGTCACCAAGCAGGGATTCTGGGACTATGTAAGCAAAGTAAACAATGGAAAGCCTTTGTCAGTTTCCCCTCAGCAGGCGCGGTGGGCCTGGCTGGGGACCACACACCTAGACCACACAGTATAGACCAAGCTTCATGCAAGTAATAACTCCCAGCTGTCACTCTGCCCTCCTACTATGTTAGGGTGATTTATCCAGCCTGCGTGAAAAACACAGAAAAAAACAGGTTGTTCTTATAAGTACAAAGTATTCTAAGGATTATTTTTGGAGTGCGGATATGGAGACTGTTACCACTAGAGGGCACCATTAGGCTTAATGTTAATTCATCAAACAAGGAGAGCAGCCTGCAATGTGTTTTAACCTACAAGTGCTAATCATTTTTGCCTGCTGTTGTTATAACTGGTAGGGAGGCATCACAGGTAAACTAAGGGGCGACCAGTAGAGCAGAATCGAAAAGTATTGGTTTGTGTCTTGGTAGAGGCTCTGCATTGCATACATGAGCCCAAGGGGCTTAACGTGACTGGATTCAATAAGAATGTAAATGTTTAGCTATATAGAGACAATATTAATATCAATAAAAAAAAATCTCTTTGAATAAAAGTCTCAAATAAGAAAAATACAATTCAAATAATAAGGCCACAATCTCATGGCTGGGACTACTGAATGGTTAGCTTTATTCGTTACTTGTTATATTATTTTTGTCTTTGAGGTCTCAGTGAAATGTATTTAAAACTTAATGAACTTAAAAGAAATATAGTGAGCTTTGATTAATTAAACTAATCAGGTGCTAGATATGCTTTGTCTTCAAGCTGATCATTTCCTTTGGAGCTTTTTTCTTACCCGGTTATTTTATAGAGAAAACACTGACTGAGTATTCTGATTTTCGGAGTTTATCACATAAATGCACATCGAGATGATTCTTGCCTTAATAATCATCTGATGTTCGAAATATTATCGCAGGATGGGATAAACTTAGAGGGATTAACAGATAATTATTTTTGATTCTTTTTCACTTTACCTGAATACCAGGAGAAGCTGGTAAGAGAAGCTGGACTTGATCAACCTAAACCGCTGAAATAACAGTTCAAGACAACTACTCATTAGCATATTAGTAAAACATAACAGTATTAAACGAGCTGATTTACTCCAATGTAGAGTATGAAGTCTGGATTATGGTCAGTCATTTATGATGAGGGTGAGACAAGTCAGCAGAGTTTTTGACACCAGTGACTGGATGGTGATGAGAGCATGTGGAGTAGAGATCTACTGCATGTGGGTCATTAGCAGAGATCGTTAGGTGGTCATAAGACTGTCAGAGAGCTAGACCTGAAGAAATTTCTGGCTTAATGGTGTCTAATGAACTCCTTAGGCCCCTCGGGCTATAGCAACAGCCCTTCCAGACCTTTCACCCCGGAGAGTCGCTCATGGCGATCACCGTCGCCCCCTACTGGCAGTGACTTTTCTGCTTCCCGATTCCTGACATGTTGCACTGAGAAAACTGTCCGCTATACGTGTTTAACTGACCCTACATGAGTTTTTCTTCAAGAAGATTCTTTCTAATTTCTTTAACATAAACTGATTTTCGCTACGATAAAGTCATGATTTCTTTGTCTTTTATTTCTACATTTCCACACTATTCATATGGATATTACTCGCAGATGCACACAAAACAGGGCCAATACCATCCCGTTCCTGACAGACCGCTATTCTCAGGTCCATCAGTACTGCCCAGCTAACAGGGAACGTTCCCAGAACTTCAGCCAATGTTATCTCAAGGTCTTCTCAAAGTTGGCAGAGAATGTTCTTGCTGTAACATTAATGGAACATTATTTACACGTTTTGCATTTTTAACAAAGGTTTTGTCAATGTCAGCATAATGAGATTATTACCTAAACATCTTTTTAACACAATTGCAGTTGAAAAATATACTGGCCAAAAAAAAGAGAGTCACTGCTTGAATTTAAATCAGCAGGTACTTAAAATCCAATGATAGCATCTTTATTAAAGCTTAGCAACGTTATGCAGCAGTAAGGTGACGTCAGCTGAATACCTGAATCTACTGAATGGCCAGGTTATCCCATCAATGGATTTTTTTTATACCTAAAGGCTTGGGCATATTCCGGGATGATAATGCCAAGATTCATATGGATCGGACTGTCAAAGAGTAGTTCAGGGAGCACGAGGAACCATTTTCACATGTGAATTGGGCAGCAAAGAGTTTTGACCTCAACCGCATTGAAAGTCTTTGAGATGCGCTGAAGTAGACTTTACGGAGTCGTTCAACTCACCTATCATCAATACAAGATCTTGACGAGAAATTAATGCACATCTGGATGAAAAAAAATGTTGAGATGCTGCATAAGCACGTGGAAACAATTGATTAACAAATGTGCACCACAATCAAAGTTACAGGCGGCCCAACAAAATATTAAACTGTGTGACTTTTCTTTTTGGCCAGGCAGTGTATTATTTTACTGAAGGGTTATATGTGTATACTGTGAACTTATCATCCAGTCTTGAACCCCTAGCTGTTGAGGTGTAAAGCTCAAATATGTTACCCATTATCTCTCATGCCTTTTGTTTGTTTGGCTTTTATTAGTCTTAGTTGTAGCAGTGGGATAAAGTTCTGGAATTATCAGGAAAACTGGACACTTTGACGGTTTCCATACCTTAATTATTACATTCGGTAAGTATTACTAGAACAAATTGTTAGCGGGCTGGTTTCTATTGAACTCTACTGTTCTTCAACCCTGACTTCATCTGGTTAATCTAACAGAACCTTTCTAGTGACTGCCATAATGTTTGGATTAGTGAACTCATTTTTTTTAAACCTCGGAGCAATTTCAAACTCAGCCTTAAAATGACTTTCCAGACAATGACGTATATAAACAAACAGGTCTGGCCGCAAGCCACACCAGAAGGAAACAGGAAACCAAAATCACTTCATTGCCCCAAGATCTAAAAAACAAGACCAAAAATCTTGGAAACTGACAGCAAAATGGATGAGGGTGAAACCAAGGTGAATACAACAAGGTTATCGAAGAGGTTTATGATTTAATGGGCTAACAGATGTAAAGGTGCAAATATGTGTATTTAAAGCATTATTGTCTATGCATGAGATATTCCAAGGAAGCACTTTTTAAGTAGGTAATTTTTTAATCATGTATATAATTTGGTCTTGTAATACAATCAACAGAAGTAACATTGATAATACGACTTTATAAACTAAAGAAGTTACTAAATAAGTGAGTGGTAATTTTGGGACAGTGAATGATGTTTCAAAATTGTCTCATGATACTTCCTTATGGAATGTAAGGACCAATGCATCAGGTCTGGAGTTTACCTGCAGGTCACAAATCAGCAAGCTTTATGTTAATTAATAAAATAAAAGAAGATTAAACTGTTCACTAAAGATCCCTGGAGAGCAAAAATTATCAGTTAAAATGACAAGATTGCATTTTTTTTTTTTTTTGGGGGGGGGGGGCGGTTATTCCTGCCCCTTCAGATCGTTGCGAGGCAGTGGGGGTAGAGTGAGAGTGCACCCTGGAATTCCACGTCTCCGTATTGAATAATCACTAGCCCTCTGCCCACAAATGCCTCAGGAAATGAACTCCAGCTGATGCTGATTAGACTAATTAGTCATTTGGGCGTCAGCAGGGTTAGCTGGGCGGCTTTGGGAAACCTGTGTTTCTCAGAAGTGTCTGGTGAGGGGCCTTAGATGCGATGATACGAGACTCTCTTAGAGCTGATTTTGAGGGCCGTGATCCCATTTTGACCTGTTTATATAATGGTTTTTCTCCTGTGACATATAGGGCAGGATGGCTGGACACTAGCATGCCATTGCAATATATGGCCGTTGTACACACAAATTCACTCACATTCACTGCATCGTCATCTTCTCCTTGATTTATCTAATTTTTCTGTTGGTTATCGCAACACTGTAATATACTGTTGTGATGTACTGACCCTTTTTAATGAGTTTTCATTGTGTGATCCGTAGACAGGACCATCGTACGTACATTTCGCTCCTGGCCCACTGAGTTTGCTGCGCGAGGTCTTTCTGATGCTAGTGAGGCTCAACACTATACGGAATTTTCTGACATTTGGTTACTGGACCAGAATTTTCTCGTGACCGTGGAGGGTAGATGGTCAGGTCAGCTGTGGAGGAGGGGCCTCTGAAGATGACAGGATGGAGCTATTCACCAAGTCTTGACAGATCATTGATTGTTGTTAGAAGAATCGCATATGGTTGAAGCAAGCATGAAGCCTTGCAAAGGGTGCACGCAGGATGGGATGCCACTCTATCAGTTTAAAGCCATTTTAGTCTTCAAGCACGTGTCTTAGTGCAGTGCGAGAATTCCAAGTAACAGGAGGAAACACACAGAAACACAGGAACATATTCACACACACACACACACACAGAACAAAAGTAGGACTCAAACTTGCATCCTTAAGGCTTCATATCCAGCTACCAGTGCTACATATGCTATCCAGGCTCACTGTATGTAAGCGATGTCACACCGTGCCTTTCCCACACCAACCCATGACTCTTGAGCTGTGACCCCGGTCTCAACACCATGGGAATATCTTATGGCTCTTGTCTGGCAGCAACTTCATCAGACAAGAACCCTCAAGGTTATCTCTCATCAGCGATGGGGAAAGTTATTAAATACACATTCTGACATCCAAATCAGTTGTAAAAGATAAATCACTCAGCAACCTATTATAGCTATTATACATCCTGATTGCTTTAGTTAAAAGAAATTTTAAAGAAGCAAACCCCCTTTTTTTCTAAGCAGACATTCCATTGCAAACATTCAAACATTATATAGAGAATCACATATGACAAAATCCAAAGCACATAATCATGTAATGGATAAAAAGAATATTCTGGGAGCTTAAAGTAGGCAGCAGTAACAAATACAGAAAAGGCACGTAACGCATCATAGCCTCAAGAGTTATATTTATACAACTGTCATAATTGCTCATAAGTAGCCGCTGTGACTTTCAGTTCAAAACCAATTAGAATGCTGCAAAATGACATGTTGAGGGTTGACTTTAATTTACTTTGCATTGTTGCAATAGAAAGCCTGTGTTCAATCCAGTGCACAGAATCATTAATTTTACATTTGCCCATTCATCCTTCTTACAATCCAACATCCAGTAGAGGGTCACAGAGAGGCCGAGAGGTAACAGATCATGTGGTATGAACTTCGTGGTCAGGATGTCAGTCTTCTACAAGACAACATTTTTTATAGGGGAGTTCTGTGACCCAGTGGGTTGGCCTGCTGTACCTCTAATCAGAAGGTCTTGGATTCAAGTCCTAGTGTTACTCAAGTGACTTGGAGGAGATCAACCAAAACCCCCCCCCCGGCATGTCAAGATTGTAGGAAAAAGGAAGAGTGGGCTTGCTTAGTAAAAGCGAGGTGTAAACTGTGATCAAGGGCAAAGCCAAAGTCCATCGATGAGTCAGTTCTCCGTTCAGAGCTGTGTACGGTGGGAGATTGAAGGGTGCACCTACAACACCACGGTCCAAAAGTCATATCCATGTTGTCTTGCTTCCACGAGACTGAACCCAGGACTGCAGCTCAGACGGTTCCCACACAGGTCACTATCCGAGGGGACATGTGAGAAGGAAGGCGGAGAATATGGGTGGTCAGAACATACATGGACTCATTACTGGTACACATCAGCAAGACTCTTAACCCCAACTGTCCCATGGTCAGTCCTACTTTCTTAATAGTTTTGGATAAAATGATCTGCTAAATGAGTGTAATATTCAACAAATTGGATTCAACGGGAGCAAAATAGGAATGGACAGTGTGTGGCACTGTACCTATAACTAACAACTTCTGCTGAGTCAAGGCTGCCTCCCCATTGCTCCTAAGATAAGGAGCAGTGGAGCAGACCCTCAGCCCTTGAGGAGCCTTGCTAGCAGTAGTGCCATGGCCAGATGCTGAAAGCTATAATGGGCATCATCTGCAATGGCATCAACACCAAGTTCTTGCACCCCGCAAGTCGGGGAATTGGATTCAACGCGGCTAGAGAGCAGCTACAGCCAAGATAATCAACGAGTCTCCTGGCAGCAGCACGAGACTGGCACCTAAACGTCGACCTGGGAAGACAGGTGATTAACGTTCTTCCCCAAGAAGAGTCAACGGAGGAGGCCAATAAAGGAACAGAGTGAAGGGCCATAGCCTGGCATGGTCTTTGGTGCTTTCACGTGTGGAGAGCAAATGGGCAACCAGAAGTGACACGCCAGAGGATTTGTGCGGTGATTTTCTGCAGGGCAGGACTTACAGTCTCATTGCAAACCTGTATAAGAAAAACATCATAGAGAACGTCATAGAAGCTACAGAAAGCAATTCCCTCCGGGATCAATAAAGTTTTCTGATTCTGATTCTAATTCTGAAAGGGCCCTAAGTTGGCTGTAGAACAAGAATGATATATCACTAATTATTAATAAATCAACCTTAGCTGAGTCACCTGGGAGATGGATACCTGACGGTGAAAGAACTCAGAGCAACCCATCCATCCAACAGATGGTGCATCAGACGATTCAGGGAGATATCCTGAGTTCTATGCCATTTATTTTAATCTAAAAATTTGGTAAACTAAGATAGCTCTTGCAAGATAACTAATAATTTTATTTAAAAGTAAATGTTATTTACCCTTTACACTTCCAGTCCTTTAAAAAACATCTTTTAAATGTTTTTATTTTAAAAAGCACAATAAATTAAATTGTAAATTGTGCATTACAGTATAGTATAATATAGTATAGTATAGTATATAATATAATGTTTAATTAAAAATAAGACAATGAATTTATTTCTACTTCTTGCATAGATTGGGGGGATTTTTGGTTTTTGGATATTAAGTTAGAAAACCAAACTGAGCAGAAACTAGCTTTTCTGGGCAATATCTAAAGTGTAGCATAATAATGTTCAGTTTATGATTTAGGCTGCTACAGAAACATTTAATCTTACACTATGAATGAAATTACTTCATTCGTACTACAGAGAAAGACGGGGCATCATCACCAGGTATGACTCTCACAGTGTTATTTTAAGCTTTTGTACTCTAACAACCACGAGCAAGAACAAATATACTGTAAAAACATTCAAAGACACAGCAGTAGACCCCTAATACAAAACAATACAAATGATAATGTCTGAGTTATTTAAATACAATGTTCACACATATTCAGAAGTTAATATGACTTTTTAAAATTAATTTTGATTAAGGCACTATAATTTTTTAATTCATTCTGGGGTCCTTTTTCCTATCAGTGCTTTTCAGTTACACATAGGCCAATTCTCCCCCCAGAGTATTGAGTATAGACCTGAGTCTATACAGTATCAGAATATTCATCCTCAACTAGGCACTTATATTGACTTGTTGTATCCATGATGCCAGCATAATTCATTTCTGATGTTAATATTAGTTACAAGTTATTTTACAGAATGTGGCCCAACTTCCTAGCCTTCAAAAAATGTGTATTCATTAGTTCATAATTTCATTTATTTTATGCAATAGTTTTTATTAATGCCTTCATATAATGAAATTATATCATGACCATTTTATAATGTTTTCACTATTTGGATATGGTTAGACAAACAGTTTCTATGTGATGGAATGACTTGTGATCGTGATTCATCAGTTAAAATGTAAATATTATAAAATTGTAGAATACCCAAGTTTTATAATAGATAAAATGCTGCTGAATGGATGTTTCTAATGCATATGGCGTAATTCAGGACAAGAACACCAGGAGGCACAAGGAACATTTCAAATGAACCGTGTCTTATTATCAGAAACAAGTGAAGAAGAGTTAAGTCCTGAGTACTGTTGTTTCCATATATGGCAAAAAAATGAAAGGTGTCCCCAACAAGCTGAAATTTATCATTCTCTTCTGTATCACATTACATTGCCAATACACAGAGAAATTCATGTATGCCTTTGGAAATTACATCTTATAATTTAGGCAGAAATAAATAAGTTCTTTCATAACCGATATGCGCAAATGAGGAAAGTGGTTGCTGCAATTCTAATAATAGAAGGTTTTTTAAGATTGTGAACCGTGTGGACTGTTGAACTAATAACTATTGCAGATTATTGTTTGTTATTTATTGAATAAAAGGAGGCACTGCATGATGTTGGGGGAATACTGATGAGGCACCTCTCTGGTGTTATATGAATAGGGTTGTTGGTCCATTTTTATTTGTTTTTTAAATGAAGATTCGGGGTGTGTTTCTCCTACTGGGAGATCGCATCCTCAGGCACCCTGGGAAAAGCCTATGGCAGGTTGCTGGATAGGAGACCACACCAGATGTGAAGCAGTGGTGATGAAAATGAATGGCCCCTTTAAGAAGTGTTGGGGTCTGTCTGCCCTTAGCGACCGAGCTTAAATATTTCGGAATCTTGTTCTTGAGCGATGGGAAGAGAGAATGCGAGACTGACAGAGAGCCTGACTTGGCTGCCGTTTTGCAGGCACTTAGCAGGTCACTCGTGGGGAGCTAGAATTGTTGGACATGGCTTGCGGTTTATTGGTCAGTCTACATCCCTATACTCACCTATAATCATGAGCTGTGGGTAATGGCCGAAAAAACAAGGTCACATGTACAGGCAGCTGAAATGTGGCATCACTGCAGGGTTTCCAGGCTCACTCTCTGTGACAAATCGACGAGTTCTGGACGGACCCCAAAATCCAGCTGGTGCTCCCCCAAATCTAAAAGAGTTGGCTGAGCATATTTGGGCATCTCATAGGGATACCACTCAGTTGGCACCAGAGAAGGCTAGTCCATAGAGGTAGAGAATGCCCTCTATTTTTGAGATTAAATTCACAAGCCGACATCAAATTTGGTGAATAATATCAAAAGTCATTTATCAAACACCCTTCATTAGCAAACATTTTTTCGATTTCGACTTTTTTTCATATACAATGCATTGTATACCTAAAAATGTCATTTTGATAAAATCACCAGTAACCTGTCATAGACTAATTTTTTGTACAAACTAGTCAGCAGGGTTTACAGGCAGCTTGCACTTATCTAAACTTATAGGTATGCTGCTGCAGGTCCACTGACGCTGACCTTTGTATGCAGAACTGTGGTCCGCTTTCCGGTCCTGTCACTACCGGAAGGCGGACCACAGATAGGAAGGTTGCTGAAGGACAGTGTACTTGCAGCCAAAATGGTGACAGTGGAGAGGCAAGCCTGGGAAGAATTCCGTAAAGTCGTTGATGGATTTCTCGGAAACAAAGTCATCAGACTATGAGGTTCACGTCAAGGATATGATGTGTCGTTTTCAAGATCTTGGATGTAGGATGAATGCCAAGACGCATTTCCTAGACTCGCACCTTGGTTACTTTCCTGAAAATTATAGTGAGGAGCAAGGTGAGAGATTTCACCAAGATATTAGTGAAATGGAGCGAAGATACAAGGACATTAGAATGTAAATATGATGGCTGATTATTGTTGGAGTATGTACAGACGAAATCCTGATGCTTCATACAAAAGAAAATCATACCATTTCGCAGTGCTAAGTGACCAGCAAAGACATGATGGACTGTTTCTTTAATGTAACATTTGCTATAATTTATGTTGAACTTTAATTGTAAATTGTGATAAAACCAGACGTGTGGCGGCAAATTGTAACTATATTCTGAAACTACATGAAGAACTGTAGAACATGCACTTATTTTTGTTAAATCACCTAACAAAAAAATGTCAAATGTCTCCCGGTGTTATGAAACATGTAACCTTTAAATTATCTACTACTAAAACTGTATTATTTAAAAACGCATTATCTTTTGTAGAATATTGAAAAATATATTGCAATATCGAAAACAGTGACACCTACTGGCCAGGAGTACATTTACATTACATTTACATACTTGGGTGACACATTTGTCCAAAGCGACGTACAAGCGAGACTGTCAAGGTGCCAACTAGGCATGAGTGCGACTGTGCTGAGCTTCCATTGAATGCCCAGGTACAAGTGTAAGCACTATTGAAGCAGGAGCCTAATAAGACTATTCAAGAGCCGGAATTGCAATATAAGAGCATTCAAAGAACATAATGAGGCATCAGGTTAGTAGAGGAATTCTTGGAACAGTTGGGTCTTGAGGTGTTTCTTGGGGGTGGAGAGGGAGTCTGAAGCCCAGATGTGGTTTGGTGGCTCATTCCACCATCCGGGAGCCACACAAAAGGACCATCTGGAGTGACACTTCTTAGATGGAGGAGGGATCGCCAAGTGGTGTTGGTCTGCTGTGTCAAATTTTGCCATATTCCGTATTTTTTTGTGTATGTGGTGGTTGTGTTGTGGTGTTTTATTTACCAAGTCACAGTACAAAAGTTTCTCCTCTGTAATCAGGATAAGTGACTATCCATTAGGTTTGGACTTTGGGCTTTTGGGATCCGCAAGGCCCCATGGTACATAATACTGAGTGGGAGGATTAATTTTGTCAAGTCAGGGGTGGGGTTACCATTATAACTTTAAGTTTTACCAACAAAACATTTTTCCAGGCCACATAGCCATTGGCCCACCAGGAAAATGGACGGTTTGCCAGATGGCCAGTCCAGCCATGCTACCCATACTTTTTTTATTTATATATATATATATATATATATAAATATAAAAAAATATATAAATAACATTATTTTGACTGGGCAGCATGGTGCTTAGCACTGTTGCCTCCCACCTCTGCGATCAGGGTTTGAATCTCCACCAGGGTTCTGTGTGTGTGGAGTTTGCATGTTCTCCCTGTGTCGTCGGGGGGTGTGTGAGTGTGCCCTGTGACAGGTAGGCGCCTCATCCTGGGTTGTTCCCTCTGGGATTTGCTGCAGACCCCCATGACCCTGAACAGAATAAGCGGTCTCAGAAAATGGATGGATGGGAATTATTTATGTTGAAAAAAATACTAGTAATTATCCATGTCATTGATTTGAATTAAATAGATTACTACCAATGTCCAACCCACAATAATGATAATGAATGGAAATATCTAATTCTCAATTTAGCATAATTGCTTAAACAAATTTTTGCCAACGTTTAATGTGTTTTTTTTTTAAGTCAAGGGTGTCTTTTAGTCAAGAATGTTTTCTCGCCCATGTAGTATAGTATAGATTACTTGCCCATGTGGTATAGTATAGATTACTCGCCCATGTGGTATAGTATAGATTACTCGCCCATGTGGTACAGTATCGGATTGGAAGGGCTTATTCTATGGTGCCCTGAAGACACATCACTGTATACAATAAAGAAATCAAGAAAATGGCCACTCTCACCGGCACATGAAGTGCTCTGGTACCCCATTGTACTTACTCATAAAAGCTGTATATCATAAGCAGAAATGTACTTGTCAGGTTTTACGGTTTTATTTCAGAACTGGGAGTGGTTTACAAATGACGAACAAAAACGTAGCGAGTACGTATGCAAAGTTCTATGTAGTATCACAACCTACTGAGCATTAAGCTTAGAGTCATTTAAATTCAGGAGTTCATGAGTAATGTAACATCGTAATACTGTTAACAATTAGAGGTTCTCAAAAAACAAAAAAAAAAAAAAAAAAAAAAAAAAAAAAACTCAGATCAGAGTTTTATTTTGAATCGCGGAGCATTTTCACAACTCAATGCGCCCCGCAATGACATGAACGTATACAGAAATATAATTTGTGGGAATTAAAACACCATTTTTTAAACAGAAGAGGAATAACAAGCTTATATTATATACACTAAGACACTTATATAGATGCTAGGCAAGGAAATATTAGTCTTTACTCCAGTTGAAATAATATTATATTTCAAAGAAAGCTATTAACGCCTCTATTTTTAAAGTCTGCTTTGCGACTAATGTTTCAGTATTAAAATTTTTGCTTCCATAAATATTTTTGTTCATACAATGTAAGAGGCTTACGATTATGGTAAAGGGTGATAAATGGTACATTTCCAACACAGGGGCACACTGTTAAAAGATCCGAGTGGACGGTGGAACCATTTCATACTGTAACACTTGCAGTGAGTTTTGGCCCAACAATACAAGCTTGGTCAGATATTAGGCTCTTTCCCCACCTTAAGGTACACACACACATTTGTGTGACGTGTGTATAATTTAATGGAAACAAAAGAAGCTACAGTACAGAGTAATTGAAATTTTGCTTTGCAGGTTTGTACAATTTCAATGGTTAATAAGTCAATAGTATAATGAAACAGTGCAACAAGTTTGGCTGGTGATTTGTACGTAGGCATAACACATTTTATGTTACAAATTAAATGTTGGAAGCTATTGTAATTCAGTATAAATGTATGAATTTAGTTGCATTTAATGCCAACACTTATTTTGCTGAAGGAATATAACAAATTAGAACATTCTCTGAAAACACAAATTATATTCATACACATTAAGTAAATTAATAGCTTTTTATGTTTATTTTTCAAATTTTAATGTGGATGATACTTTTTCTTCAACATTGGAACCTAAGTATGTGTCAATCTGGTAAAAAAAGTGTACAATTCCTGTTCATTTAGTTAATCTAGGCCTGTCATTCAGCAGAAAAGGTGTTTATCTTTGTCAGCGGAGGGGGGGGGGCCAGCGCGGCTGGCACGGCAGATGTTACTTATTGAAGGGCAGGCAGGTTGGCAGAACCACGGTGGCACAGGCGGGTCCTGCCAGCGGCTCAGCCACCTCGCCCTCCAGCTCAGTCCAGGTGCCTTTTTCTGTGCTGTAGCAGATGGTGGATGACTTGTACGCTCCCTGCAAGTAAACACCAGAGCCGTTAAGCTAAACTCCCTTCCTATATCAACAACAAAACATTTATCCATCCATCCATCCATCCATTTATTCAGTCATTCATGTCTATCTATCTATCTATCTATCTATCTATCTATCTATCTATCTATCTATCTATCTATCGCATGTTTTTCTTTTTCGTGCGGGTGGAAGTGAGGTCTATGCGTCTCCTTGTTTCCAAAAAAGTAAATATTTGTTTCCACGACCTTCACGTTTTGTCCTTCCAAGGATGTATCTGGTCAGGAAGTTTCCCTAAGAAGTCACAGTTTTACAAATTTGATTAACTTCACCGATGAAGTAAATGCTTGCTGATATTTGAAAGGTAAAGTCATTTAGAAACCTCGGTGACTATACTCAGGGGTCAGTTTATTAGTTACACCCTCACCCCCCCCCCCCCAAAAAAAAAAAAAAAAAAAAAAACTGGTCTAAGAACTGTGCTGCCCTCTACAGGAAGGGTCAGGACAGGCTGTGTTTCCTGTGGAGGCTCCGGTCTTATCTGCAAATTTGTAATTCTTAGCCCTGTATTGTACCTATTTTCATGTGTAACTATTTAATTTATTACCATCCTTACACATTTACTTATTGTTATACAGAAGTGTTGTATGTGGCCTTGTGCATTTCTATATTTCTAGATCCTTTGTGTATCTGTGTACTATGCAGTCAGTAGCTACAAACAAAATCCTCTGGGGTAATTAAAGTATTCTGATTCTGAAAAAGTGCAGCACTCAATACAAATCGACTAAATACATACCTCAGTCACTGTTTGACTAAGCTTTATTAACGGAGACGCGTGATCAAGTTGTTGGTACCACATGCGGTCCATCCAGCACTTCAGAAACACAAACCTTCTTGGTATTTTCACACGTGATGCGAAAACACATTGTTAATAAGAGATCACACGAAAATGGCCCAACTCGAGCAAACTGGACGGCCACGGGTGAAAAAAATAAGAGCTCAGTACGGTAGTGGTGTGCAGAAAGGCTTCTCTGAACACATATATTGCCTATTCAGTTCTGAAGACAAAAGTGGGTCCTATCCAATAATAGTTACTGTACCTTATAAAGTGGCCACTGACTATAAATCTAAACTATTATCATTATAATCATTATTATTATATTTCTTTTCCTATCTCTCTTCTGTCCGATCTTTCCTTTCCAGTGATTTGACGTCACCCTGCTGTATGTTTTCTAAGCCTTTATAATAAAAAAAATCCAGTGAAAGACAGACATACAGAGTTTTCTAGCACACAAAGTGAATGAGTATGTGCTTCCTGTACTCTACCATACTCCAGCTGTATCCGCCAACCAAGAAAATACTGTCTTCCAGCACAGCGCAGCCTGGCCCACTGCGCCCTTCCAGAATGGGAGTCTGGAGGATGTTCCAGTGGTCCCCTTTAGGGTCGTAGCACTCCACCAGCATGACATCAAGGTGGGAAAAACCTGCCCGACCAAGGTAGACATCATGAGAACGGCCACATAAAGACCAGCACAAAGAAGCATATTTTTAAAATTATACTAATATTGTATTTTTCCAATTTTCATGGTGTTTTTTCAATTCCCAATCCACATAACAACAATGCATAAGCATACATTTTGACGTAACTGCATATACTCTGCATTCATAAGAATTTGGAGTTTTATATAAAACACTGAACGAAAAAAGATCTCTTTATCTTTAGTGTGTGCATTTCAGCACAGAAATGGAACCATGCAGCAATAAACTTAAAACACACGCCTAAAAGTCTTTTTCTGAGTTACTAATTAATCAACCAATGAAAGACTTTCATTAAGAAAGACCTTCAGTACATTAAGAAAAGATTTTACAATAAGACAAATCGAAGCCGTAACTGAAGGTCAATGTAATTAAACACAAGAAATGTTTCACTGATGGGAAGTAGTGGACAGCAATGTATTGTGGGAAACCTTACACCCAGGGATAGAGTACACTGGCCTTCAATGCTGAAAGCTACAGGAATGGTTCCCATTCAGGGATAGACCTTCCACAATAGGTCATTTAACTACTTAATTGTATATAATTTCATGTCAACTGTATTATTCAGATTCAAAACAATTCTACTACAAAATGACTAAGATGAAGATATGACAGTTTATTTGTTCAATCTAAAGCTTATGCAGATAATTTCATGTCAATTTTTGATCTGCTACATTTGGTGGCAAATACCGTATTTCTGACCTTTCAGATGGTTCCCACCAATAGCATAAAGGCGATCATTCATTCCTGCCAGGACGTGAATAGCTCGCTTTGTGTTCATATCCTGCTTCCTGGCCCAGACGTCCATGGTCGGGTCGTAGCAGTACAGCCAGGATACATACTCTCCATTATGTACTCCACCTGTAGGAGAAGTAGCCGCGTGTCACACACTGTCTGGGCCAGAAAAGGCCTGCATGCTTCTACGGTACCATCAGCTACAATATTATTAGCGTCACTGCAAATATAGAACATCTACTTTGTCAGTTACAGTTATTTTTATCATTTTTCATGAATGGAAAAACAAATCATTTTCATGTATTTATTTAACAGAACTTTCTTACAGTGAATAATTTCAAAAGTTTTGAGTGTACAGACTCAACTCTGTCACTGCAGCTGCATATTCTAACAATTCTACACCCAGACAGTCTCCAGGTTACAAATGAGACCCACTGCCCAAGTCTGTCTTAAAGTCAAATTTGTAGGTAAGTCAGAAAAATTACAATACAGTATATAATAATGCTAATAATCATACAGTATTAATAAAAGTAACTGCATTTGGTACTACTGTATCTTAAACCGACTAACGGAAAGCTGCAAATGTTTTCATGAGCATCACAAAGTAGTGTGTGCGTTCATTATTACTGACTTGAATAATCTAAATAATGCATACTGGTCTCAGAATCAGCAAGCTGCTGTAGTAACCTCTTAGCTATGCTGTTCTACGTGAATGCCAAAATGGATCCAACTGGGTTATAATTCATAAAATTATCATGTAAAAATAATATTTTGTTTTCTTCCAAAGACTATAGCACCCCCTACTGTTACACCAGTGCACACCTTAGGTGCCATTTGGTGACTGTCAAGCACAGAGCGGATACAGAATTTCTGCTTACCACCAAGGATGTTAAGAGTGACCTTCCAGGAGTGTACATTACAATGAGCTAGTGGGTTATTTTTTTATTTACCAAAGAAAAAAACAACAGAAGAATGTTTTTATCAAGTTTGACTTTTTATCAGTTGGATTGGAGTTAATAATGAAGAACAATTCTATAATAATGAATTCTATAAAAATGTATCAGGAATTATAGAGTATTTTCAATTAATTTTATAAATTGCAATAATAATAATAGCACCCCGCTGTATAGTTTTGATTACACTCCTGAAACCATGCTGATATCCACTTTGTGTCATTAAGCACGGCAGATAATGTAAGGCAGATTTTAAAAACATTTTATAATTATATTCTAAAATATAATAATAATAATAATAATAATAATAAATGGCACTAGTGAGCTGCTCTACTTATCAGGGACACAAACGGGGCTCCACAAAACATCAAAGCATAAGGTAAAGTAAAGTAAGGTAAAGGAAAGTAAAGTAAAGTAAAGTAAAGTAAGGTAAAGTAAGGTAAAGTAAAGTAAGGTAAAGTAAGGTAAAGTAAAGTAAAGTAAGGTAAAGTAAGGTAAAGTAAAGTAAAGTAAGGTAAAGTAAGGTAAAGTAAGATGCTTTATTTGCCGCTTGTTCAGGTATATGAGTACAGGAACCATTAACAGCTTAGAATATGATGTGCAGTGACCAGACCATGTGATCTATGGTCACCATCAGCGACATAAAAATTATGACTGTCTTTATTTTTCTTAAGATAAATTACGTATTAATGACATTTTTCTTCTTGGCATTATTACATTCTCCAGTCTGACGCTCCCATTTGAAATGCACTCTGGGCGGCCTTGACATCTGCATAAGGCGGGAAGTGGTTCCATCCGTTTATAACCTGCCCTGCTGCCTGATTTTATAAAGGCTCTGATGAGACATTCGCGATTGATACAGAACATAGCTGCTTAATTTCGTACTGGAATTATAATGCATAAACATTAAGACCTGGGGATACATTGCTTTAAAATGACAGACTATTTGAGCAGGTAACTTCAGAGGAAGCAGTGCAAAAAAAAACACATCTCCGTTATGGTGCAATATACCCTAATTCAGTCAGCTGACCTGAGATGTATATTTTGCCATTGTGCACGGCTCCGGCATGGGCTGCCAGGGGCTGCGGCAGCGAGGACACGTAGCTCCACTCATTGGTCTCGAGGTTATAAGCCTCCACGCTGGACAGGTATCCCGTCTCATTCCTTCCACCAATTACATACAAGTGTTTGTCCAAGCAGCATGCAAAGAAACTGGCTCTTCTGTGAGATACAAATGCAAAACAGAAAATTCGTAAGAGATTAATCACATCTTAGATTAGATACAAGTACTGTATCTGTAGCTAATCATTTAAATCTTTGTTGGTCTCATATTTCATAATGTTAATTTAAGTGATTTGATTTCTAGTGATGCTAACTGAAGCTTCATGAATGACTTGGTGTATTTTTTGACCCCACTAGATGGCGGTGTTGGTTTGCTTTGGGTCATACTTTGAACCTTTTTTTGAACAGAGATCACCATCTAGTGGGGGCAGAAAATACAGCAAGTGGTTCATGAAGCTTCACTTGGCCATTACTACTGATTACCTTTCCTGCATTGGTGGTAACTGTATCCAACTGTTGAATCTTGGATCATAGCGGCTCACAAAATTAGTGCTGTGCTTTCCTGGGAAAAAAGTGACAGAAGTTTGAACACATTGGTCAAGTGAAATCAACATCTTTGAAACTATAGTAGAGGAGAGAATAACTTTCTGTTCACATTTATCTTCCTTAAACAACATGGTTATCTGCAATGATTGTTTTTTTAATGCCTTAAGGAGTCTTTACTGTATTGAGAAAATTTCATTACAGTGTTTAGAGTTATAGTTAAAAAAATTCTTATTCTTTGATAACATTTAAAAAAAAATGTTATCAAAATAAAACCAAGATCTTCTCATGAGATCGGGCTGCATTACACCAAGTCGTCATTGATCATATCGTATAATCGCACAGCTCGTCATGGATTATCCCTTATTTAAATATTTTTTTTTGCATTAAATTGCATTGTATTGTACTGGGGTGCTCCTTTAAAGATGGATCAACACCAAGCATTTCACTGACACACAGATATTTCTTTATTTGGTGTGACACTTGTGACACATTGTGTTTATTATGTACTTTATGAAACCCTTTAAATTCCAGTCATAAATCTCTGAATGTACTAATGGGGGATGAGCTGAGCTCTAAGCTGAACTGAATGATGATTAACTATGGAAAAGATACCAAGGGGTCTGTAAATCCATAACATTAATATATTGTGCTAAAAAATAAATAAATAAAAATACTTCACCATTTGGATTCCACTGATCTTCTCCACCGATCAATAGCAGGAAATTCTCCACCTCAACCACGCAGTGATGGGCACTGTTATAAGGCATTACTGCAAATATGAAAACAGAATGTAATGCTATCTTACAAAATCCTCAACAATTCAACTAGATGTTTTTGCTGTTTCACAGTGTTTATAAAATACTGTCCAACACTAAAGACGGTTTTCCTCTTAAATGGGCCCATACTGCATACGCATGTATGTAATATGTAAATTGCACTACATACTTAAAATATATGTATAATATTAATTATACGAATCTAAATCCCTTACCATTTACACCTGGAGCACTTTTCAAACATGGAGAGCAGCCTTAAATTCACAGCTTGTATGCCCACAAAGTAAACAATTATCCCTACAAAGAGATCCGTCACCAAGGAAGAACAGAAATGCCAACTAGTATGAAAGGTGAAACTGTAGGGAGAGGTTAATACCTAATTCTGCAACATCTGTATTCCACCAGGGAGAAAGGTGGTAACAATAAATATTGGCCCTAAATACTGGCATATTCATCATGTTTGTAATTTCAGGACTCTTTACCTTATGCCATTAACTCAGGTTAGGTAGAAATGTAACCTTGCCAACTTCATGAAGCTTAAAATCTGAGGAAAAATCTGATGAAAACTTGTGAGCCACCTTCTTAAACACTCTTCATGTGCCCCTAGCTGGATGATTGCTAATATTCATATCTATTAAAATCTAAATATAAAGCTAAAACAGAAATACAAGACCAGTAGCTGCAATAGTTCTATAAAACAGTATAAATGAAAATATAAATGATTCAGGAGGCTGGATGCACGCCCGCGCCCGCATGTGCAGACTTTCTCCCCCTGTTCGGCTGGTTTCCTCAGGGTATTCCAGTTTCCTCCCACAGCCTGATGGCATGCTGGCATATCTGAATTGCTTATAGTGGGTTCCATGGGCCGTCATGCCATCCACTGCGTAGTTTTGCTCTGTGTCCTGTGCTGTCTGGGATAAGCCCCAGGCTCCACACAACCCAGTAGCAGATAACTGGCTGTAAGATGGATGGACGGATGGATGGATGGATTGGTATTTGAAATTGTGCAACTAGGTTTAACTTTTTAAATCTTTCACAGTCCATTCAGTAGGAAAAGTATGTTTTATTGATTATCTGACTGCTGGTTTCGTCATTTCAACCTGCTTGCTTTGGACATCTAATGCTGTATGTAGCCCAGAGAATCTATATATAGTCTATGAGAAAAATCTTGATCAAGTTTTATCATCTTGATAGTTATATTACTATAAAATATTTATCTTACATTGTTTTAAAACAACATGTGTATAATATTTATATATTATGTTACATATAGGGTACAATTAGTTGATACATTCGCAGCTTTAGTGATACAAAGAAGAACATTTAAAGAATAATTCCCAGTAGTTTAATGACCCCATTTGAGTATTATAGTCAATATATTGTAGGATTATTTTGAGTTTAAGTAGCTTAAAAATGGACACTTAAACACTTAGTAAGAGTGGTACTTTACTCTCTCTCTCTCTCTCTCTCTCTCTCTATAT
>JAOYFF010000081.1:8859951-8884611 GCA_025773925.1 Cryptomyrus ogoouensis
GTGAGGACTCTTCAGCCAATCAGTCCTCTAATTAGTAATCTAATTAGGGAGTTGCAGCGAAAACCTGCATACACAGCAGCCCTTTGCGGATAAGATTGGCCACCCCTGTTCTAATCTGTCCCACCTCACTCCCTCATAACCCTGTGAGATTGATGATTGAAAGGTACTCTTAAATAAGAGGACTTCATTCTGCATTTAAATTGTATACTATCTAAATCACTATAAATGACACAGATGACTTCCTGCTGTACTATTACAGAAGACAAACACACACACAAACGACTGCTGAACTAGTTATTTTAGAAGTAGATTTTAACCAAAAGAACTTTTTCAAGTTCAATGACCAGCACTGCAGTTGTACTCTTGAGAAAGGTAATTAACCTAAATTGCCTCTGAAAATGACAAAATGTTCATAATCATGGAAAATGACAAAAATGTTCAGTAGTCTACGTGACTAAGAAAAATCAGTACTATTTAATTCAATAATACAAAATATTATGACATATTTGCATAGCCAAATAATGTAACTTTATGTTACTATCTATGCATTTTTTCATTTATTCCCAACAACACACACAGTCTTCGTTTTCCAACCAAACAATTTTGAAGAACAATAGGGTAATTACAATGAGTCCCAGATGGAAGGCCGTCCTTTTGGCACATATTAGTTTGGTATGGATTTCGGGGGTTTATTTAACATGCTTGCATGTAAAGGCTTACCAGCGAGAATTCTCATCTCGTCGTCTGATGTTACATCTACAGTAAATCGTTAAATGAAAATGAGCCTTGCCAAGAGATTTCAGCAGAAACAAGGGAGGCCATGCATTAAGCTCCAGAAGAGTGTGAAGTCACGCTCTGATTAAAAGCCCATATTAAAACTGATAGTGATACATCATTGCCTAAAGAATTTAAGGGAATATTTCTGCGTGTTACCAAGGGTACCAGCACCTGTTCCCTGCTTCAGCAGCCAAGTCGGTCTGGCTCACTGAGGCAGACACACGTACGCAGGGGTCAGGGGTCATTTTACTCACTTGTGAGGATCTTCCATGTCTTCTTCTCGTCGTCGTAGTATTGGACCAGGTTACTTGGCAGGCGATCTGGGCCAGGCGGCAAGCCCCCAACCAGCAGCAGCATTCTCTTGTTGGAGCGAATTCTGTGGAAGCGTACAGGGACATGACGGGTTACCTACTGGCGTGTGTCAATGTGCTGTGTGTGGGTCACTTAGGGGATATTTAACTTTAGACATAAAGACATGAGTAGCAATGAGCACAAATACAGTGGAACGATATACAATGCAGTAGAGGAGCAAAGTGAAACATCTGGGAAATGCTATGGAAATTCATAACCTATACATAAAGTATTTTATAATAGTATATTTAAAGGCCGTATCTTCAGTCACTCTGTGACTCTATACTGATACATAGTTGGGAGAGATGGATATATATTCAATGCAGATTAGGGCTGAACAATTTTTATGCAAGTTGAAAAAGCGATCTGAAACAACATGATTAGCAAATCACAAAGGCTGCGATGTAGGATATGCGTTAATACGGCGAGTCGGACCGAGTTTAAAAATTATCCTGAGAACAGTTTAAGCAATTCATGCCACCCTCCTTGTGTGACAGTCATTCTCACCAATCAGAAATGCTGTGCTCCTTGTGTGCCAGTCATGTTCACCAATCACAATTGGCCCAAGGTGACTGTGTATATGCCAACAAACAACAAAGACATGAAATCCAAGGAAACCATTACATTCGCAGTGCGAAAAAATATTGACTTTATCTCACCTTATTATATTGTATATTTGGTAACACTTTACATTAAGTGCACCTTCATAATGCATTCATAGAACATTCAGTGCACCTTCATAATGCATTCATATAACATTCATAAGCAGGATGCAAGTACACCTTAACATCCTAACATCCCTTAACAGCTTTAATATACATTAATAACAAACATTACATGATTATACAATTATAATGTTTGATATTATTATATAGTGTTTGTTATTAATGTATATTACAGCTGTTAAGGGATGTTAGGATGTTAAGGTATACATATATGATGTTTATGAATGTTTTATGAATACTTAATGAATACATTATGAAGGTGCACTGAACATTTTATGAATGCAATATAAAAGCATTATGAAGGTGCACTTAATGTAAAGCGTTACCGTATATTTATATTGTATATTATATCACACAATACAAGTCTTCTCCTCTCAGTTATAAACTGGTTTAGGAATAAATGCAAACTTTTGGGTTGGTAAATCATAAAACTGTTTTCCGGCTGCATTTTCAGGAATTCCTTTAATTCAGTTGTGTACTTTTTTCTGATTTTAAAGCCACTTTATTATTGCCAGGATGGTATGGACTACACCCTTCCTGCTAAATATTTCATCCTTTAAACAAGGCAGGTCACATTATGCCATACAGTAAATTTGGGGCCGGAATATAACTGGCCTCAGTTCTGGCATCTGGTCCGCAGCAGGTGCCTGACAGATCTGAGGGAGGTAACTGTACAAAGGCTGGTCAATGACAGTATCCATCCATTCATTTTAATGAACCTCGCACTAAGCCAAGGCTGTAGCTACATGTGATCTCAGGAAATACAGGGCACATCGTGAGCTACAGTTATATATTCCATCATCCTTCTGCCAAGAGGAGTAACAGGGATGAATAAAAGTAAACCAGGCCAAACAGGATATGTTTCATTTCTAGTTGTCCCCACTACAATCAGAAAAAGACTGCAATGTTTAAATCAGTGATGTAATTTTAATTTTAAAAAGTGGTATATGTTAAGTGTCAAACAATTTTGTGTTGTTGCATTTTTAGGATCTTATAGCTTCGGGAACTAAATTACAGATTTTAACACAGCAACTCAAAATAACTTATTGTAATGTGACACTGCTTTATGTTAGAAATTTGCCTGAATCATTAAAATAACAGCCTCATTTTATGGACATGAACCCAACAGTTAAGGGGCCATTATTTAGGTTGTGAATTTGAAGGACAGCTTTGAAATTGAATAAAAAGAAGTTACAGTGAAACAAATGCAAAATGAGAGTAGAATACAGTATTTGAGTGTTTAGGTGTTGTAGTGGGAACTGCTGGTTAAATTATCAAGAATTACAATCTAAATCAAACTGGCGGGAGGTAGTCTAGAAAAGATTACCCACCAAAATTGAGATCATCCCTCTCGTAAGAGACACTGTATCATAAAGAAGCTTGCAGTCACTTTAATGGAGCTGTACAGCTCACAAACTGAGAGCATAGTAAAGGTGCAACTCAAGAACTCTGCATAAAACTGGTCTTTATGGAACAGTGGCACAAGCAAAGCCATTATCCAAAAGGAACCATGCGATGAAAATACTGTCATAGTGGTCCAGAAGCAGTGTGCAGAAATATTTCATGGTTAGAGGAGACCAAGGCTTTGAGACAAGCTTTTTAGTCAAAATTCATGTAACACTGTGACAATTCAAAAATACTATGCATACAATGACGTACGATGATGTCAGAATCTTGTGGGGCTGCTTTTCCTCAGCAAGGAGGGGGATATCTTAGGGCTGGACGGTGTATCGATAAAATATCATATCGTGATCATGAACATTCATATCGTGATATAGCCCAAAAACTTGTTTTCTTGCATAATTGACAGTTATAATGCATTATTCTTACACAAATTCCATCAAGGTATGAGTCTGTTGTTGGTGTAATTTATTATATCTGTCACATGCTAACTATTAGTAAAAAAATTCATCACCATAGTCAGAAAAACTTAAAACCACCTGTCATATTTTTCTGTTTGCATATGAATTTTATAATATTGTGATAAATATCAATACTGTGAAATATCTGAAAATACTGTGATATAATTTTTAGCGCACAGCACCCAGCCCTCAGATACCTCGTTAAAAAAGAAGGAAGTGGAAAATACTGCAAGAGACCCTGTTTCTGTCGGCTATAAAACGGAATCTTGCGGCAAAGTTCATTTTCGAGTAGGATAATGATCACCAACACAAGACCAACGTAATACTGTATTGAATATCCACATGGCACTCCCTGAAAAAGGGGCCACTGAGCATGTATGTGTGCTGCAGTGTCGGCTGTGGAGTCCTGCATGGTGCTGTGAGGCTTTCATCCAGCGCTGGTATCTCTCATCCAGCGCTGGTATCTCTCATCCAACGCTGGTATCTCTCATCCAGCGCTGGTATCTCTCATCTAGCACTGGTATCTCTATCCATACCATACATGTGCGTGATTCCCATGCAGTGCCCTGCATTCCCACCATGAAAATACACTGGACAAATACTTTAAATAATATCTTAGTCCAAAATCTAAATTATTATCAATGAAAAGCAATATGTACAATGTTCCAGATATTGACTAAAACTAAAAAAGATGCAATACTTTGCAGCCCTAACAAAAATGCAAGTAACCTGCTAAGTTACTGATCTCTGTCTGGTATCCTTCCAAAGACCATTCCCCTAAACTCAACCTCCAAATGCCAAAAAGATGACATAAAGTCTGAGTATGTGTCCAAAGGATCTGAATGTGTCTCCTACTGTTTACACTGCCAATCAGAAAGTAATGAAGCGACCCGTTCTCCCTGTGGGGTAGCAAACATACCAGGTAACAGGACACTTACCAAACGGCAATGCAGCGCACAGTGTTAAAAATCACACTCAGCTTCAGCCTCACATTGGCTGTGGTTCCTCAAGTGACTAGCAAGTTGCAAAAACACTTATATGTCTATTAGAAAGCCTTACGCCATGACTTTTAGCGCATACAAGACATAACGATATCCTGAAATAGAAAAGACAAGTTGTTTTTTTCATCATAAATTACATCAAATCAAGAAATCAAAAATCAACCGAAGAAAAACATGAAGAATCGATTTTTACTACTTTCAGGTTACTTTCCTGAGAGTGAGAGAGGTGCAAGTTCACCCTTAAATAGTCTGAAAGCACAAGCCCCATTGCTTTTGATCACATCACCCCACCATCTGCATCAGCAGCACACTCTCACAAAGATCTGCTGCATCCCCGTCATGTTCAAGGTCGACGGTCAGTAGGGAGGGTCACAATCTGCGGCGGAAATCCCCCAGGACACTCACTATGAAGGGAGTGTCCTATATCTAAGCTTCCCCTTCCTCCGACCATTCATACATGCAGCCTGTTTCGGTCACAGTATGTTTTCACATGTTGAAATATGTTTCTTTAAAATAAAAGGCGAGTTAGGATAAAGGAGGGGTTGGGAGATACCAAGAGTTAGAGTTTTGACTGAGGAAGCAAATGAGGTTAATGACCTATTAACAAAATGAAAACAGAACAAATAATAGTTAACCCAAAAACATAAGCATACAGCATCCAAATATCGTAAGACGCAAACGCAGTACAGTTAACCAAGAAACACTGAAGCAGGTTAAATGTTAAATATCATTGTTGTACAACTGAAAACAGATCAAGTGAAACTAAAGCAGGTGTCATGAATTAATTACTGACCAGACATGAACATGGACATGATAGGCTCTTTCTTTCCATTACTGATTATTAATCAAATTAAACATTTGATTTTCTCATAGACAATTCAAATGACAATTATTTCAAAAGATGCATTTCTCTGTTCATAATATAACAGGTCCAAAGTATTATAATACAATTCAATTTTTAAATGTTTTGTATTAAACTCATATTTATATTTTGTTCTTACATATAAGATTCTGCAAGTGTCATTATTGAGAAAAAGCATTATTATGACCATCACCAGTCACAAATTTTACAAATATAATTTATAATCATTTATCATGAAAAATGAGGCCAATATTAATGCCGTCTGAATAGCTAATTATTTAGCTGTCATTGTAAACACTACAATGAAATGTGGACACCAGACCAGCAAGCATAAAAAATGTGTGAAATGAGCATAACTGAACACTCACAGATTCAACAAACAAAGGACCACCACTACTTATGACGAAAGACCTTCAGGCAAACTACAAGTACTGCCTATGTTTAGTTCAGCAAACGTCTCAAATGTGACTGATTACCACCCCGTATTGCTTTTTAAAGGCTTCCGAAATAAATGCAGTCCTGTTGCGAACGGGCATGTGACAACTTCTTTGGCAGATGCTGAAAATCCGGCGGCTCCTCCTTCTTCACCCCGCTCCTGAAGATCCAAGCCACGTCTCACCTTCAACCTCCTGTTTGTATAGTTCCTGACAGATCTTTCAAGTATCTACTGCTAATTTTATACGGAATATATCATCGGGTCATATTGCCATCTTGTCTTCTTACGCAGATTCCTACAATAAATCATATCTGCTCAGGTTCAGGACTCAAACTAAACGGCACGTTCCCTCTCTTTAATAGCCTCGTGGTGTTCAGTAAAGGATGGGTCTGGATCATGGAGCTGTTTGTGAGCTGAGCAGTTGGGGCTCTTCATGGCTTGTTTTCGAGTTGCCTGTCTGAGATTTTCCTTCATGGTTCACCAAGACCATTCTGTATTTCACTTAGCTGTCTGATCTTTTGTATAACCAAAGTATTTATCAACACCCTTCCTCGCCTTCCTTTCTGCACATCCGTCTGCCTCCTGCTTAAGGCCATCTGCTGTTTTATTTGCATGTGTACATTTGTAGACACTATTTTTCAGTTGTATTACAAGATCGCCTTCTGAGAAGGGGTCAGGATTTTCACATGACACAAAGTCATGCTTGCTAGCAGACATAATTTCCAGCAGGAATTTCCAAAAGGTCGACAGACAGCTAGATAACTCAGTGAACTTATCGACAGACAAAAACATTCAATCTGTTTCATATGAAGCCCAGTTTTCCAATGCAGAAATTTATTCTCTTTTTACTAAATAAAATTCTACGTATATAAAACCAACAAGATGCCAATATTTCATTATTATAATCAGCATGCCCCTTTACACGGAGCTACCATATTACTTATGCAAATTAATCCTGCAAATATTAGTTTGTGATCATCCTTGAATAATATAATAAAAACGTCATCTTTATTGGTTATAAAAACAGAACTCCTTTCTTCCTAGACGGCATGTTTATTTAATTTGTTAATCTGAGTTTTTCCATTCTGTCACCTGGGATGATCATATTTGGAAAACACCACCACAATAAAAGCTTTTCATTTGTGTTATATGCCTGCTAATGTGCTCAATTGTGCTCTAAATTTTGTTCACTGGCTATATCCACATCGCTTCATTTTTTGCATAAGTTGCAGCTGTATTTTATCCAACAGGGGTGAATTTATAGTAGAGAAACAGGTCTTAAATAGGAGCAGGGATCAGAACCACATAGAAATATCCATTAAACACTTAGCCACTGGCCTCTCATGGAGCTTTTTATCCGCTTTTAAAAAACTGGTCCAAAGAAATAAAGAAAAAAGAGAGAGAGAGAGTATTGTGCTGTGGCACAGGGAGAGAGACTGCAGCTTCAGAGACCAGGGGGCCACAAGAGTAAATATCTTGTAGGCAAATAAACGATGCTATTGGGGAATGGAAGATGTGCGATGTAATGTGCCTCTTAGTCAGTGTGCACTTAAGGAAGCCTTCTGGATCATTCTGTACCGGGTATTACAGCTTATACTGTGCTGTGTTAAAGCAAATTCAGGAAAGAACAGCAGAAAACTACTTCTGGTCGTAAAGACAAAGGCTGGTCGGAAGCTCAACCGGCAGAATCCGGACCAGTGCTTAAAGCACAATTAAATAAATCGTTTTACTTAAGCATGGATGCTCTGCGAGTCTTCTCTAAGTACATCCAGGCTCAAGCTTCTTAAGCAGTCATGTGAGAGCTGTGTATTTTAAGAGCTTGGTGGACATGGAATGCAGGTCTGGAGCAAGAAATATGTAAAATGTCCCCCTGCTGATATAAGTGTGTGAAACACAATAGAACAAAAGGGGTTAAACAGTGGGCACAGCATCTCTCTTATTCATAATAATGATGACATTTAATGAAGGAATTGCTATAGGCTGTACCATCAATGCACCTATAATTTATCTCTATAGATAAATACCAACAATACTTGAAGAAGCTAAGTCTTAAAATGTCCATAAATGTTAAAATGACTATAGGGAATATCATGTTACTGTTATTCCATTTAGGACTATATATTTATACATATTTATTTTGCTGCATGCAATCATAAAGGTGTTGCCATTACGATGTCAGTTTGCTGTCAAAGTCCCTGTCGCGGCTGAATTAAAATATGGAGGAAAGGAAGATGAGGAATCCATGTTTAAATAATCAATGAGGGATGAAAGGGAGAGGAGAGAGAAGCATGACAGGACGGGCTGCTCTGCTCCCTCCGTCCTGGTCTGAATGAGCCTGGCCACAATAGCGCCTGGTAGGGACACAATGGAGGAGCAGTGGCCTCGGTCGCAGGCAGCAGGGGTCCCTCCCTGCCACCTGCACACGGCGGCATGAGGAGGTACAGGGAGCACAGAGCGAGGGCTGAACATCCCACTGCGCTCGCAGCGAAGCGCACGCTCCACAGCCCTTACATTAATATGCATGGGTTCACTAATGATCCCCAACCGACCAGAATGATATGGTGTGGAGACAGCAGCAAGCTCTCGCTGATATGCAGCCTGGGCGCGATCTGGCCCCTCGAATCTTTCTTCTGAATTTCCTTTGTGGTGGTTTCTTTTTAAAAAAAAAAAAATTTGCTTGAGCAACTGATTCATAATACCAAATCACCGAAATGCCCCCTTATTGTGTATGCATAATATTCATGAATGTCCAAACGAAAGCGCCCCTCAGCATCAATGAAACCTGCGCATCTAATTCTGCATGTGGAGTGTTCATTTTAAGGGGTTATGACACGTAAGCTGATTAAGTTAGCTGTAGGAGAAATACATTCTAACGTCAGATCTCGAAATATAGTATAGCCTAATTAAGGATTTACCAATGGACACCACAGTAGATCGATGAATACTGAATGCTCAGTGAATACTGAATATCGATGCGAATACTAATGATACCAAATAAATCCACGCTGCAGATATTGTCTTTCGTAGAAAAACAAAACAGAAACCAGAAGTCACATTATGAAAAACAGAGACCACTAGATTCTGAGAACTGCTCCATACATTAACCACTAGAGGGAGCAAGACACACATATGAAAATTGCTTAACCAGAGGGCCGATAGTTATCAATTATTAAAGGATTTTCTAAAAGCAATACTGAAGATATATATATGTTGAGCAGTATTGTTTGCGGCAAGTGATGATTATTTTTAGACCACTGCACAACTGAATAATGGTTAACAAACACTTAAAATCAGTCAATGACAATCGAGGATACGGCCTATCACCAATACCTGGCACTTGAAACTCTTTCCGGGTTATACATAAACTATGGCATCCTTCTTCCCATAAACAGAGACAAAGAATGTCCATAACAAGGCACAGGTTACAGAAGCATGATGATACAGAAGCTTAATGTTACCGGGATTGTAAAGAAGATGGATTTTTCCACTTCTGTACAGAAACCATTACAGATCATCCCTGGCACCAAATGGATGTCAAAATGTCAAGTATAAAAATAAAAAGGGCAGTTTAATTTTCATAAATACTTACATGTTGACTTCCCAAGGTAGCGTTTATCGTAAACTGGTTGCTTAGCTACCCATTAGTTTGCATTCTATCTAAATGCATCATTTCTTTTAAACAACCATTCACGTTCAATAACCACTTATATAATTAGGGTCGCAGTCATTCAAAGCCATTGCTGGTAAGTACAGCACATAATTCTAAATAGAATGTCAGTGTATCCCAGTGCACTGTATCCAACAATATGCAATAGTTTGTTAAATGAGATTTTGGCTTTAATCATTTTTTAATAAGCAGTGGTAGTATAATTAAACATCTTCAGCTCCTTTGCTGTAACCCCTAAATCTGCCTACTCCCCCGGCTTAATGCTTATTTCTTACATAGCAGAGGTTCCGTACAGCAATGCACTAGTAACACTTTCTCCATAAAATGAATGCAATTCAATTTATGAAAGTATAGTTCACTGCTAATCAATATTAATGTCATCTATAAGTCAACAATAAGACACTTTTAATAATGACGCATGAACGTTGAATCTAAGCTTCAATTTTAAGCCGCTCACAAATGTTTTTCTCATGTTTTTATCGGTACTTTTGCGAATTTTCCTTCAATCTCAACGAGTCGCTGCTAACGAGAAGCTCGGCCATGATGGTGCAATCCCCATGCAATAAGTACGTGTCTGATTTCAGTGATCAAATGTTTCAAGTCGACGCTAAATGTAACACGGTGTCCCAGCTGATTTTCAGCTGAACTTTTCCTGACAATTCAGTTTCTCGATAATTCAGTTTCTGATCTAATATGCTTGAGAAGGGCATCCTTGCTTTTTGCACACGTGTTTTGCTAGCAGGATCGCTGAAATGACATACCGACATTATTTTCCAAGTTGTAGCTTTTATGTGACGCTGTCGCTAACTCTCTTTGGAAGCTTCTTGCCAGAGACATTGCTTAAATTTCGTTACTTGACTCAGACACAGGTGTCTTTATTGTGATATCATAAAAAGATACTTAATCGTGTAAGTTTGTTTACCTAAATTAAGGTTTTCACAAGATTTCAATAGTTACACATAAATAGTAAAGAAAAGTATAATTATGTCGTTTTGTTTTTAAGATGTTTGTCCAAATACCTATATTGAAATGTCTTGAGTGCTTTGAGAATTACACGTTTATCATTGAAGTACTTTGTCAGACTTGACATGTTAGCAGCATAAATTGGCATTATCACCAGCGGCACTGGTAGGGCACACTCCTATCCAGCTCAAGCTGAAATTTTCATGACGTGGATGATTTGGATGATTTGAATTGACTGACCTAATTTATGCTGGTTGTTGTTTCCACCCAGAGTTTCTCCTCCACGTCAACTAAGATTCTTGTTTTGATTTTATTTTAAATACGATCATACAATATCATCACTTTCAAAACCATTAAAATCAGCTTACCATACTCCTGTATGGCTTACTAGTGTCATAAACACAGCACTTTGTCATATAGCATAGCATCTAGAAAATGAAATAATGGTTGTGATCATCTTGTGAACTGATGTCGCAGATATGCAAAGGATAAGATAAAGCATACACTGAAGCACTCCATTAGCCGTGCATGATTTGATGTTTCATAAATTCCTTCCATTGATAGTCTCCAGTTTCTCTTCACGTTACACCTGTGGTGCTACAATGGGATTATTCTGTATTACACCTGACTTTCTAGCTGCTACTTGGCATGCTTTAGATATTAAACGCAAATAATAAGTCCCACATTGCAATTTGGTGCAACACAGTATGACACGGTTTTTAATGTGTAATCTGAACCGCTTTATTTGTAGAGCGAAACAATTATGTGCTCTATAAAGTGTAACTGGCTTCTTGATGAGGATGCCACAGAACTGCATACTCTTTGGCCTGCAAGATCAAGACTTGAGGAGACTGCAAAGAAGGGAAGCGGCAGTTCACCAGTATCGCTCATCACGCCAATTAGCATGCGGTAGCAATTCCAGCAATAGCAATTAGCCAGTAGCTTTGCATCACACAAAGAGGAATTTAAATTCTCTAACCAGAAATGATGAGCCGCTCGTTTTATTGAATGTTTAAAGGCAGATGAGGTAATTATTGCATCATTTACTAATTGAATTATCTTACCCCAGTTTCTGGAACACGCTTCTTCTCTCTGCTGTCAACAATTTTGATAAACTTGCCAGGCATGATTTAGAGCTGGATCAGTAGCCCTTACCGGGGTATGTGAAGGACCTTTGAAAAATGAAACCATACTTGCATATGGTTAATACAACATGAGTGTATACAATGTGATAACTCTTGATGTGCAATAAGTAAATAAATGCTATCAGTACATCACTTCAATTGAGTGTACAACTGCACGCCTTAACAAGGCCAAACCCAGAACCATCCAAGATTGGTCTAGGATGATTTGGTCCATTCAAGACTTTGGAAAACAAAAGATCCATGCTTAAATTTAGAGGTCTGGCATGAGATGCTCTCTTTTCCATTTAATTCGATGTAGTGAGGGGAATGCTTTGCATGTGTTCGTAATCTCAATCTGTAACAGCTCTCTGTAATCGACTATAGTCACTGTCTGCTTCTTTAATAATTCAGAAACTGTAGTAGCTACACACTACTGTGTTCAAAGCCAATGATACTGTTAATTTGTCAGTTTAAATTATATTATATACGTCATAGACATACTCAGGCTAATATTAAAATATTATTAATTTAATTTTTAAGTTTGAAAAGCATAATTATAGTGAAAAGCAGTATTCTATATAAGTATTTAAGTAAAATTCTCAGCTTGCAGAAAGATGCCATAATTATATTCACTTTTCATAAAAAAAAAACTTACAAACATATCTGATGCAATTTTAATTCTTAAAATTAATTCACAAATTAATTCTCATCAAATTTTAGATAAGCATACCTGGATTTTAATAATTAGCAAAACATACTAGATTATAGTTACATATTTCTATATTTACAAGATGCAATACATGCCTAATAATTAGTTCAAGGTATCTGGAAAATATAGCATAATAATCATTTTAAGAACAGAACCTGTATAATAAATGATGAAGCAGGATTGGTCCCCTAGCAGTGATACATTTTGTTATTAGTAACTAAATAAAAACATGCATACAAAAATACCATGAACCAAAAAATATCTTTCTGTTACTATTGGTTTTAAGTTCAAAGGTCAGAGTAACTCAATGTGGCAATCAGACCTTTTTTTATCTTAGAATAAAAAGAAATTACCCTGACCTTTTATTCGAAGATTTTCTCACTAACATTCTTAGAGTGGCCTTTTTCTGCAAAAGAAAAATATCCAGGCATTGTCATACTTTTATTTTGTAAATGATGCCTGCAAAACTGATCCATATCATGTATCTCAACAAGATTAAAACGTTGCAGTTCCTTGTTGTCAAACTTCTCAACTGCCTGAGTAAAATGATGCAACTTGCATTTTCATAAAAATGGAAAAAAATGGCCATATTAAACCAACTGTATTATCACTTCAATGACTTACCGTAAAACTTTGGATTTATCTGAAGGTACTTAACCTAACACACACAGCATTAAACCTACTTATGTCAGGCTACATAAAAATGACCTCATCTACTTCTCCGCGCAACCCCATTATGTGAAATAAATTTGATTTTTTGTTCTTCCATAAGCTGCTAAGAAAGTAAAGTTTCGTGAGGATCTCGCACTGAGGATCTGCCACTGCCTCCGTATGGTAATGACTGAACCACAGTTTACCACCCTACAAATGTCAAACAATGACTATGGAACATGTGCTTGCTTCTTTCAGCCAAATTTGAAGTTTGAAGTTTTGAAGTTTGAAGTTTATTGTCATATGTACAAAGTACGGCGTACAGAGCACAATGAAATTCTTACTTGAAAATTCCTCCCTCACAGACAAAACATAAGACATGATACACAGAAGACACAGAAGACAAAGTGGTACAGCAGCAAAGAAACTGCATCTGCACTTATCTTCCCCTATTGCAAGTATTTATACCAGAGTTATAATGAATCACTGAAGAGAATAAGCAGAGCTAATTGGGAAATGCCCGCATGTGCTACCTTAGAAGGAACGAAAGATAATTTAATTGTGTGTGTGTTCATTAGCTATGGTGTACATTAGAGAAGCAGAATATGTTCCTTTTCATATAGAAGAAAATAAAGATGTTTACTAGGCTTGCAAATTAATCGAAGATTAATCTCAATTATGTTTTTTGTTTACAAAGATCATCAAAACAAAATAATCAAGATAAAATGTTTAGCAGTGATGCTCCCAGTGGCCCTCTTTTTATTTGTTTCTCAATTGAATTATATTTAGAGTTCAAGGAAATCCACTGTTAAAAAACAATCATTTTTTTGTTTGGTAAATGCATATTTCCAAAGTCAATGAGTAATTGTGTAAAATAATCGTAATCTCAATATTGACCAAAATAATCCTGATTATGATTTTTGCCATAATCAACCAGTCCTAGTGTTTACCTTGACTGCACAGTTAAGATTACTTAGATAAGATTAAGTTACAGTCAGAATACTTTGTCTGCATATTTGTGTTGCTTTGATGCCTGTCTTTGCAGGTGTCCTCTTTCTCACAAGGCAAAATACGGCCACCCTAGTCTACATCAGTCAAAGGATTATGACATGGAAATGCCAACTGAGGATCTACTAAACTTCTGTTAGTATATATTTTTACACTCAGAAGGCTTACTTGTTGTTTGGGCTGAACGATGTAACAACAATGATATATTGACTTAACATCATATAAAATTTAAACCATAAGAAAACTAGTAATTTTGATAAACTATTGATAATGAACATTGCTGTGATAACACACATCAGCCTATCACAGAAAACAATGCAACTCCAACCAATTGTATGGTAGTCTTTTAAGAATGGACAACCTATCGCCAACAGGAAGGTTTATTAACTTAACAGAGCACAGTACACGCTACTCTGTAGGTAATACACATCTGTCATGGACGACATGAGAGCTTCCTCAGACGAAAAATTGTGCGTCAATGTCGGTGAAGAAGGTGACGGCTCAGCAGCCAAAATTACCTTTTAAAAAGGAGGTACTGTGGATAAACGAGGTAAAAAGACGGCTGTGGTACGGTGGTACTATCAAAATTTAACGTCTGGTGCGGCGTATTGTAAACTCGGCCAAAAGCTTGTGCCAACTAAAACCGGAATTACTGAAAACATCACTCAAAGCATCCAATACAACATAGAGAACAGAAATGTCTGCAAACACTATGTCAAACCCAAGCTGCAAGTCAGAGAAAAAACCCGCCAACACACTCTACTGTCGCCGTTTTCTGGATTATCGTTAACAAAAAATAAAACTATTTGAAAATATGTTCATAAATTAAATAAGAAAATACAGCCTTACAAAACAACTCTCAATATATTACTTCCAATTAAGTATTTTGCCTTTAGATGACCATTAATAATACATGGAACATGTTTTTGCCCATTTTAAGTAATGCTGGATTCTCAAGATGACATAAAATACCTCTAACTTTCAGTCTATCAATAGAAATAAACTTAAACTAAAATATATAAAAACTAAATACAAATCTTTCACATAAAATCTAATAAATTCACACTGAAAAACTAAAACTATTTCAGATGAATATTTAAAAAGAAGAAAAATTCAAAAACCACCACTATAATAAAGTTGTGGCCTGTGGCAAATCATATATAAAAATAATTAATTCACTAAAATTTCAGTTTTAATCTATTCACTTTGTCATCTTTTTCATGTTCTGAATCTGTTCAAGGGGAATCCTAAGTGAATGGGATTTTAATAAAAATTAAGCCTTGACGAAAAGAGATAACGACTTGAATTATATCGTGATAATTATGATATCGACTGATATGAACAAAATTATAGTGCTAAAATATTTTGCCATATCACCCACCCCTACTCGTGGTTTTATTTACCATACATGATACAAGCGAATTCTTCCTTTTGCATTAGTTTAAAGATGAAACTACATTTCCCAAACATACGGCTCTGTAAAACACCTAAATGTATTTAAAAGAATAATCCCCTGCGAGGACTGTGACCTCAGCATGGTGGGGGATATGTGTGCTTCAGTGATCCACAGAGCTGAGTCCTGGTGCTTCTGGTAGTACTGGTTGGGCGTCCCTTGGGGGGGCATGTCTGTGGGGAAAGGCCAGACAAACTACAATCTACAAAACAAACTACAAACTACAAACAAAGACCCCCTTGAAAAATACCAAAAAAAAACACTGAGTACTCTGCCAGGAATTGGGTTACCGGGACCCACAATTGGAGCCAGACTTTGGGGGGGTGAGGGGAGTGTTCGTTGGTGACTGCCTAGTGGCCGGACACCCCCATAAACAGAGTTCAGCCCAAAATGGCTACAGGGACAGCCCCAAATGGGCCCACAAACCACAAGGTGAAAGATATGGCTCAGGTGACAAGGTACTGTATCATTTGCACCACAGACGTGAGCAGGAAAGACCCAAACGGATCAGGTCCTGGCAATGGACACTGGCTTTGTGAGCCTGAAATGGACCCGCTAGATACAGTCGCCGTGGCCTCTGCAACCAAAACCGCTCGATCGGGGATGTAGTCTCTCTTACTTTAGAGTTTCCCATGTTGAAAGGACACAGGCAAGTGTTGGGATACTAATGTAGAGTTTTTCATAGTGGACAATAGGGTTGGCGCTAAGTGATTGCGACTCGCAGAGGGCGTCGTCTGTGTGTACGCGCCAAACAGCAGTTCAGAATACACAGACTTCTGAGAAAAAGTGGGTGAGGGTCTCCAAAGGGTAGCCAAGTAGGGAGCGATGGGGATATCAGGATGGGCATTATTGGGAAAAAATGGCCTCCTGGATTTAAATTTGTGTCATCACCCATTACTGGACATCTGTGTTAACTATGGACATTTCATAACAAATATGACGTACTTGGTTATCAAAACACCCAAGGCCAAGCATCAATAATTAAATCTGTACTTGCATCATCTTATTTGAAATGATATGTTTTGGATACTTGCAGCAAGGGGTAGAACTGACAACTGATTACCACTGGTGAGTTAGATGCTTTGGATGATGATGGCTAGACCCAAACGGGCCATTAGAGTTTGCTGGGAACGCCTGGCTGAAGCCTTCATGTGGTAAGAGTTGTGCTTGTATACTTGGCACAAAATCAAAGTCATTTAGGGTTGGCACTGGGCACTGGGTGAGCCTTGTGCCATTCTCCTGTTTGTGATTTGCATGGACAAAACATCAAGGCACAGCTGTGAAAAGACGAATATTCGTTATGGGTGATAGACAACATCCGTACTATATATACATGATATTGTCTTTTATGCCTCATCCAAGTAGAACCTCCATAAGATACTTTAATGCCAATTGTGAAGCAAATTGTGAATTAAGCTCCTCCTCCCAATTTGAGGGCACTGAGAGATTTATGGCGGCAAAGGCAGAGTCGTCAGATAAAGCTTGACGTTTATTAGTCAATCTACAGCTGTATCCTCGACAAAAGCCAAGAGTTGTGGGTAAAGACTGAAACAATAAGACTGCGAGTACAACCTCTGCAGGGTTGCCAGGCTCGGGTTTCCAGACAGAGGGGAGGTCTCGAAATATAGCTCATGGATTGAGAGGAGTCCGTTGAGGTGTTCTGAGCATCTCATAAGGATGTCACCTAGTCGGGCCTCAAAGCGTTACATCCCACTAGGCAGACCCAGGACACGCTGGAGGGTGTATATCTCCCAGATGGCATGGAACACCTGCGGATCCCCCACAATGAGTCTGTAGCCTTGGAAAGAGGGGAGAGAGGAGCACTGGCAGTGAAGACAGGGGTGGGGGGGGGTTGCCGGTGCTTTGCTAAGTTGGCAAGTGTATATCTTTGTGTGTGTGTGTGTGTGTCTGTGTATTTATATGGGCCCAAAATGCAAAGGACTGTCATCCTGCCCTTTCTTCCTGGGACAGACTTCAGGTTCACTTGGGAAGTGGAATGTAGATGGATGGACGTTCTATCCGAATTAAAGTATATATTTGGATAGATGAGTAGGTGGTGTATCTTTGCCCGTATGCAAGTTAAGTTCAGGGCTATAATATTAAAACTGAGTTTTACAATGTAAATTTTCACATTTACACTTTGAAGAGTCAGCAGTTACATATGCACTCAATGGCCACTTTATTAGGTACAGCCACCTAGTACTGGGCAGGGCTCCCTTCTGTTTACAGAGCAGCCTAAATTCTTCAAGGCATCTATTTCACAATGAACTGAAACTGACCTTATGGAGCTTGAGCCACACTTTTTGCACTTGTAGCCTTCCTTTTGGCTTTAAAGCACCTGGTTATTCTGCCCTCATAACTGCTGCTGATTGGATATTTCTGATCGCGCCCTTTCATGGAAACTTTAAACACTATAGGACATGAAAATACCAGGAGGGGAGCTGTTTCTGATTTGCTGAAACCACCATATACAGCAAAAACAATCATGCGACATTCAAAATCGCACAAATCACACGTGTCGCCTACTATGTCACTTTTTCGATCATTGACCGACTTCTCCACCCTGTTTGCATGCTTATGTGTTGAGTTGCTGTTTTTAGGAAAAGTCTGTCGGCAGTAACAAACATGTGCACATAATAAAGTGGCTACTTTTTTGTTTATCATTTGCTTTACTTGATTATAACAAATTAATCAATCATAAAAAAATAACTATATACTTAAATATACTATAAGACTTTCCAACCCGGTGGCAGATACTGAACTACTACATCTATAGAGTTAACATTATTAACTGGAGTAAATATTTTATATAAAATTTTAAATATTTTTAAACCAGACTTTCAAGTATTCTGAAAATGATTTACAGTAATAATAATGACCGATTTAGCAAAACAGTGATTTTTTTTTACCCCATAATATCAATTACCTTCAAAAACAATTTTACTCAAAATATTAACTATCCAGCACACTTTATCACATAATACCCCTAGAAAACAAATTGCATGTGTTATTAATTTTATTGGTTTACTTCAAAATGCTATAAGCCCTATTTATTATCATACTGATATTCATACATCTTTGAGTATTTATATCTCTAGATCCTGTGTTAACCTATAACTAACTGGCACTTGCCAATCAGACTCCGATTCCTGTATGTTTTTATGCTTTCCATTGGAGCAGAATCTTGTTTTCCCCTTTCACACCTGGATTCTTGGAAAGCTGATGTCGTACCACGTGACTATCATTTACGATATCCTAGAAAACAGCCCAAGTCCACTTAGAGTCCACTCCCATGATTCTCTGGTGGTCTACTGACATCACAAATGATGGCCGACATAATTAACACCTACACAATGGCTGTCCCATATGTGTAGCTTCCTGTGAAATTCATTAAACCTACATAATTGTTGTTGCACACCAGACTTTATCTTCATAGTCAGCAATCACAGTTCACAGTTCTTAGACCTACAACGATCACAAAGTGAGGAAAGGCCTCAACTTGTAATATGCTCTAAGCTTTACAAAAAAAATACTGCCTGGAAATTTCATCGTAGCTTGAAAATCGAATGTTGTTTGCAGTTTTACCATAATGGTCACCATTGTCACCATAAATGTCACCAAAGCAGAGGGCTCAGACACAAAACGGTACATCAAAATTATTAGCATCGCAGACATCCCACCTCTTCCGGAAGATTCAGTAGCCTCAAGACCAATTTGATACCCAGCAATGATGCGTAATATCCTCGAAATCCGTCCCTCCACTATTTAAAGCAACAACGACAGCTAGCTTCTAATCTGCCTGTTCTACAAAGCTATTCTGTGTTTGGTTTATATGCGAAAAGTGTGTTTGATATTACAGTAGAGCTGTCACGATTATTTGATTCAACTCAATTATTCGATTCAACTCAATTATTCGATTCAAGGAAAAGAAAACGATTAAAATGTACTTTCTTGTTTATGCTGCAATATGGCAGAAGGGAGATGACGCATAGAGGATGTGGGTATAAAATAAAGAGCAAAGGCCTCAGTTATGTGGGGCAGCCTCACATTAAAACGGGAAAGAAGATGCAGACATTCAGAAGACTTTCAGGTCTGAGGGACTCACCCAATAATGCAAGGTTGGTCATGCATATGGATAAACCATAAGCCCTTCAGCCTCTTGGAGTAGCTTAGCTTCTCTTTGTCATCACTGCGCTTTAAATTGTCCTGTTTAATTTATTTTCTATGATTCCTCTATCTCTAGATGAACACCACTGAAACTAAGGCTAGCCCCCCCCCACCTCATCCAATATAAAACATAATAACACCATATAATATAAATTAATTTCTATGTTAAGGTATTATGTGTAGGGCCAAACAATATTAGATAGTTCCTACTGCGATTTCTGAAAGCTTTGATAAATATTGCGATATTTATAAAACGAAAAAGGAGTTGAAACAGAAGCCATTATCTACTGACAGAGTCTGTCATATAAGTTGGTGGTGTTGTGAGTTGTGCCAACAGACACAAAGCAGTGCAAACAAATCACTTGCTTTTATTCAGTATCACCTCTGTGGAATCCAAAATATTCCAAATGTCTTTTGGCGAGCAGCTATGGTTCACTTTTCTCATCTTAACTCATTCTCATTAGATTTCTCACATGCATACCCTGTCTAAGAGTGAGGCAGACAGCAGGAACAAAAATGATTATGATTAGCTGAGAAAGTGCATGCAAAGCACATGCAAATGCAAAGGCGGTAAATTGCAGGCTGATTTTTTTAAACATATACTACATAAATTTGAAAAGGGACTATCAGTAAAATCGCCAAGTTTTTGTTTCCTATGACAGAGTAAAAACATTTTAGCATTAACATATTAATAGTCTCAACCCAGCTGACTGTCGCAGTTCTTGCGATGTAACAACTGCGTGTGCATAATATGCGATGTCGATATTAATTAACAGGCCCAGACTAAAGTTGAAAACGTCGTATATTAACTAGTGCTGTCGCTGCACACCACCACTTCCTGGGTATGGAATTTGCATATTCTCCCTGTGTGTTTATGCTGGATCCTCTGGTTTCCTCCTACAGTCCAAAAACATACAACTTGTGAAGTGTCGTTCCTAAACTGTCCGTATGTATGAGTGACAGAGAGCACGCCCAGCGACAGGCTAGCAACCTGTCCCGGGTTGGTTCTTGCCTCAGGTCAATTGCAATACATAATGCGAAGTTATATATTTAATAAAAGAATATATTATATGCAAACAATTACTCGATTATTTGTCAAATTAATCAGTAGATTACATGATAATTAATATAAACGATAGTGACAGCCCTATACTGCACTTGCAATTAAAAGGTTGAAATTGTAAATATATATCATTACGGCATTCCTCTACATAAGTTCTTCTGAATTAAAACAGCATTTAAATATTAAACAATTAATAATTAAAAATAGTTGCCCAGTTAGGCTACCCAGCATAATATTCTTCTAGAAGAATCTCCTTATGCTCTCTTTAGGTAGCCTTGGGGTACTGGGCCACCAATAACGTCAAGCCTTGTTACTCAGTTGTTATGGTGCTTGAAAAGGGCAAAACAGTGCACATGGTCGATAAAACAAACACTATCCGTAGATTATGCAATTATTCGGTACAATACAAGACTGGGAACAAGCGATACTGCGTAGCATATTGTCACATCACAAGGACAACGTTAAGGACTGCAAATCACTCCACATAACTATCGCTGAGTGAAAACCAGAAAAAACCATAATCCTGGACTTCCTTCAGTTTAGCTGTATGCAATACCTTTGAAAATAACCTCTGATGAAGTATGTGCATCTTAAGCACGCTGTAAAACTGCACTAAACCATCGATGGGGGCTCTCAAAAGACATGTCACATGCATGCGGGTTGTGTGTCTGTCCTCTTCATCGTTTTAAAGCATTTACTCCAATAATATATAACGATTCACATTGTTAATATAAAGATAATATCCTTCGCTATGATTATACACACACACATGGATCCTGCTCTGTTTGTTATTTAAACACAAAAGAATTCATCTCAGCATTCTTCAAATGATTCCAGGTGAAAGGCATAGTGCTACATACGGACATCAAGAGAGTGAGTGAAATAAACCATTCACCCATCAATCCTGAATCAGTCCTGTGGATATATTGTATGTTCTATATCTATACTCGTTACCATTTTGGTCACTGCTGCAGCCAGTGGGTTCAGATAGCAGCCCAGTGCTGAGAAGTGATCAAAAGCAGTGAAAAGGGCCATATCCCAATGAGAGCAGCAGTTGTGCACTAACCATAATGGCTCATTAATAGTAATGCACTGGTTTCTCAGTAGTGGGGGGCACCAGTCCTGTGTGCAGAATATCAGCACGGTAAGACCACACGAAACGGCGAGCTTTATTTGTTCCCACGTCATCCATCCACTTTCTGAAACTATTCAGGGTCACGGGGGGGGTCCAGAGCCTTTGGATATAAGACAGGGAACAAGCCAAGATGAGGGGGCGGCTGCAAACCCAACACAGGGTACACTCACGGAACAGACTGGAGCACCCAGAGGACACCCACCCCCCCACAGGGGGCATCGACAAACTGCACACACATGGAGCTGAGGCAGAAGTTCAAACCCGGGCCTCAGAAGAGTGAGACAACAGTGCTAACCACTGCACTATCCTGCCCCCCAATCCCACACCAAAAAGGTACAATGAAGGCTGTACAATGTGACAAATAAATGCTGATAATTTCATGTTGGCTGTTTAGAGTGAAATTTGCTCTCTAGCAACTGGCCTGTACTACAGTGATATTTAGCAGTTCAGTCCCAAGCAGTCAATTTAGCAAACACTGTGTTAGCATTAGCTTCAGCTTTACGACAGCTTCAGCAGCTATGAAGTACAGCAATTCTAATAAGTGTTTACATTACCAGTTTGTCAAAATAATTCATTTTGCATTTGTCAAGATTGAACTGCAACAAAGCAAACGTATGCATGCAGAATCCAGGAGGCTAATTACTCATTTAAAAGCTGTATGTTATTGCACACATAGCAGCAAAATGACATTTTTTGTCACTTTGCATTGAGATGAAATATGAATCTGGGTGTTGATACAGAAGTACAGGCCAGCTGAATTTAGTGCAGCAGCAGATCAGGAAAGCTTAGAGTAAAGACTTAAATAATGTGACAAATTTCAGCTATAATAGCACAAGTTCAGGTGTAAATTCATTCTGCTCCTCTTGTACATTCCTTATAAATGTTAACATGGCCATTAACATTAAACTGATAAATGTTTTGTTCTTTGTTGTCAATGGACAGTTGCCGTCAGGGAGCCTTGCTTAGCCAGTTCATTAACTATGCTACTTCAGTCATAAAAGCAGGGATGCTATCATAAGTTATTGTACATGAGTACACCTCACATGAGTACTAGATCCATAACCATTATTGCTAACATTACCACTGGTACTGCATCACCAGCAGCCAGAATGCCAATAGTTCCTGAAGGCCATCTTCCTTCCACTGGGATTTTATGCTTCATTCGTTTCCCCAGGTCATCACAGAAACTTCAGAATAGTCAAAATCGGTTAACAAAAATGCGCACCGGCTAAGGGGGGTGTGGTGACTCGATGGGCGGCACTTTTCCCTCCAGGGTTGTGGGTTCAAATCCCATCTGGCATCCTTTCCAGGATGCACCCCAGCCTCGTTCCCTGTGCTGCCTGAGATGGGCTCCAGGCCCTCCCACAACCCTGACCAGGATAAGTGGTGAAAATATGGATGGATGTATTTATATAAAAATCAACTACTTCATCTACAAAACTTTATTATATTATTATACATTCATAGCAGACATTTTGCTTCTGCGTGCAATTCATTTTATATATATATATATATATATATATATATATACATACATATATATATATATATATGTGTGTGTGTGTGTGTGTGTGTGTGTGTATACAAGGACCTCCATTAGAATGTTACAGTTAATGTGTATGCATTGACATAGCAGATACAATAGGACCATTATGAATACTTTGTTGTGTCATAGGCAGCAGGCAAAACAGGATTATACACATTTACTTCATATGTTCCTCATTAATTTGTACCATAAATACTTGTGTTTCGTTTCTGCTCTGACTCTCTGGCCCATCATGTTCGTTGCACGAACAGCTTTCGCCCGATGGCTAAGCTAAGCTGTTTCTCCAACTTAGAGCAAAACACCTTTCCTTTGTATTTATTTGTCCCACTGTTTCAGCTGACCAGGGCATTGAATTATTAATAGCAAGAAATACAGTGGGCTAAAAATAACTATCCTGGGAGTATATTAATGTGAAGCCTCAAAATAATGTTCAAATGCGATAATTAAACATATTTTTATACAGGAATTTTCGCAAGCTACTTGTTAGCCAAAATGCTAATGACATTCAACACAGCGGACCAACAAAAGAAAACAGTGCAAAACTATATGCATACAGTATGTGTTTGAATACCTTTCTCATATATTGACAAAATATAAACATAAAAAATAATTAATTTGCCAAATGTATTTTATTCAAAATAATAATAATAATCCAAAATTTAAAACAATAGAAGGGATGGATGGAAAATTGGCCTGCTGTTTTTGATTCGCTTAGATACTTGTGCATTTCAAAAAAATTACTGTGGATGAATGTTTATGATGTTTTACTTTTATATATATAAATAAGAAAACTATGATAATGGATAAGAATAATGACAGTCTACAATAATATGCATCACCAAGTTTTGAATTTTACAATTTTATTTATTTAAACCATTTTGATGGTACACAAATACATCTAATAGACTTATTTACCTACTACTATATAAATTGCTCCTTCTTTATACTGTATAGTATGCATTATTATTACATATTACACAGCTCTGTATATGCCTGTTGTTCTCATTAATGTGGAGTGTTATTATTAATCAATCCATCCATCCATCCATTTTCCACACCTGCTTGTCTTATTCAGGGTCACTGGGAGCCTATCCTGGAAGCTACAAGCATAAAGCAGTGAATAACCCAGGCTGGGGCGCCAACCCATCACAGGGCACAAG
>JAOYFF010000081.1:8884629-8900598 GCA_025773925.1 Cryptomyrus ogoouensis
AACCCATCACAGGGCACAAGGCAGGGAACAACCCAGGATGGGGCGCCGACCCATCACAGGGCACAAGGCAGGGAACAGGAGGACATGTAGACGGCACACTCGCAGAGCTGGGGCAGAGACAGGCCGCCCTCTTACTATTAATGACAACATTAATACAATTTGTACTGAAAAAAACTGAGGAGAAAAAACAACGAGGTTTGTATCTATTATTGTCTAGGAAACCCTTCATTCTCATCAAAACACAGTCTTATTAAAGACAACGAAAGAATTCAGACTGATTATGATGATATGAGCACGAAAAAGCAAAACTGTGAATGCAGAGAGATTGAGTTTCTTGCACAAAAAAAAAAAATCTGTTTGCAAAGAGGTTCCAATCTACATTGGATTGCAGTACAACAAGGACCTTATCCACGTATAGCATTACATGATAATAGGCATTCTATAACGAGCAAGTTACAGGAAACCTCATTGATGACAATACTGAATCTGTCTTGAATCACTGATAAAAGTTACGTTTTTACTACATGCACTCCTTATATTTTCAGTGTGCTGTGCTATCAAGCAGAATTAGATTTATATGCATAGTTACTCTTGTCCTGGTCAGGGTGGGAGCTGGGAAGGAAACAAGCAGAAAGCAGGGGAACACCCTGGACAGGATTCCAGCCTATCACAGGGCACATTCATCTGCATAATCACAGATTCCAGCCTATCACAGGGCACATTCAGGATTCTAGCCTATCACAGGGCACATTCATCTGCATAATCACATAGTATGGCCAATTAAGAGATGCCGGTTAGCTGAACTGACTGCCTTTGGGCTACGGAAGGGGAACCCAGAGGATACCCATGCAACACGGGGAGAACACAGGGAGAACACAAGGAGAACATGCAAGGAACCCGCACACTGCACACGCATGTGAAGCCCCAGTGCTGGCAGTGTGAGGCTGCGTAGCTAGCCACTGTACCATCCTCAGATATATTTCCCCATCACTTCAATGTTTTTTTGAATCTAGCACAGACAGTCACAGACAGTGCTTCAAGGGAGATGTGAAGAAAGGCATTATGGGTATGAGCCATTCCATTTGTAAACATAACCTTGTGGCTGATTATTATATTTGCTCTCACATTTGAAATTTTACATTCATCAATTCTCTCTTTCCCTATCCAATCAAATACTGATACAGTGTGGCAACTATTCAGTACAGCCTCTCCCCAGGTTACGTTCCGATAAACCTATAGCAAGGCAAAAACATCATAAGGCGAAAATGCATTTTAATACAGTACGTCTGACCTAACAAACATCAAAGCCTACCTTAGGCTACCTTAAACATGCTCAGAACACTTACATCAGTATACAGTTGGGCAAAATCATTAACACAAAGCCTATTTCATAATAAAGTATTGAATATCTCATGTCATTTTTTGAATAATGTACTGAAAGCGAAAAACATTTATCCATCGTAAAGTCGGAAGATTGTAACACAGACCATCGTAACCTGGGGAGCGTCTTATAGGTATGTTCAAGAAAGTGAACAGAAGACTTTCCTTAAACACTTAAATAACATTAATAACAATTACATCAATAATTATGAAAATGCCACTATAAACATACATCATATTGTCATGATATATATTTCCCATCACCAAAGTTCAGGGCAGGTTATCTATCAAAAAATTAGTAAATTCACAAAAAAATAAGCTAAATACAAATACCCATGCATATCTTTGTAAAGAATCATTTTCTCTCTGCAGGACAGCCCAACTCCTGTTTATTCTCATATTGCTGTGATTCCTATACTGAGCCACTCACTAATATACAGGTGACCCCTCTAGTTAGCATCTGTCACAGATCCAGCCTGGATCAGTCCAAAGGGATTTTTTTCTCCGCTCCCTGGAGGAAGCTTTTGAGAAATCTTACGTCTGAATGCTTATGTCCTACAAAAGAAGCTGATAGTTAAGGGGCAGATCAGATTGAATACAACTACTTATGAACCATACCTGAGCTAAACTAATTAAAGGCTATAAATAGTATTAGTCTTATTATTATTTTTATTATTATTATTATTAATATTATTATTAGTAGTAGTAGTAGTAGTAGTAGTAGTAGGAATAATAATGACAACAACATAAAAGAAAATATTAAAATAAAACAGAATACAGTTTCTCATTTAGATACATACAGCATTGCTTTACTAAATCATTTACTAAGCAGTCTAACTGCATCAAAACAACTTAGGTGGATACATTTTAAAAACGAAATTGAATGAGGTGAATTGAATGAACATAATAAAACACTGTTATTTTGACATTGTAGGGACCATTTTTCCAGTCCCCGTAAGGATAACTTAAATTTAATAAAAATCGGTTGCTGTAATCAAAAAACTAAAAATGCCAAAAGTCTCGTATTTTGTTTGGTTACTTGTGGTTAAGGTTATGGCTGGGTAGGTCGTCATGTTGGGATTAGGGTTTTTCCCATAGAAATGCATGACGGTCCCCACAAAGACATGAGTATAGGTCTGCGTGTGTGTGTGTGTTTGTGTGTGTGTGTAAGCCAGGCTCTCAGGGGACGTGCCAGTCTTGCAATGCCTATAAGCTTACAGTAATGTAAAGATTCCAGATTCCTGTCCCTTCATGATGTCTGATGAGCTCACAGCCAAGGTGCAACACAGCATTATGGTTACAATGGACATTACTAAGGGGACATACTATGCTCATTTTCAATGTTCATAATTTGGATTTAAGGTACCCCAGTTTAAATGGCCTTTATCTTTGTTCACTTACATTTAGCCCAGACCACCTTAAATCTGACAAGTTATCCCACTAAGCAAGAAATCCTGCTTTCTGAAACAGGCCCCAGTACTAGCCAGGTTCATTGTTAGCCATTGTTAGCAGTTGATAACAACGTTTTGCGCAGTATTTTGCACATACATGCACCACAGCAACATGTCCACAGAGAGCGGTTGGACAGTACTGTGTGTACAACCAATGTAAAGAAATGAAAACAAGACAAAAGTGCAAATAAACAGTACATGACTTGGAAATTCAAATGTTACTCAGCATTACTCCCTTCGGCATGTACTTTGGGCTTTAAGACTTCGCAGGCTGTGTACATGCCCATACAGCTATTTAACACACTAAAGGAAAGGAATTCACTGGAAAAGCCTATCAGGTCCCCTTTAAAATTGTGCAAGTGGCTTGCGATCACACCTGTAGCAGAGTACTTTACTTTATACTCAGTACTCAGCTGTAGAACTGCATGTTTTGACTGCTAAAAAACAAGTAGTACTACTACTACTACTTAGAAACTAGTAACAATAATAATACTGCTGCTAATAACAATAATAATCACAGTATTCTGGAATGTCAGCAGAATTGCAGTTCATAGGGAATTAGTGAGCGGACTAGAAACAAGAGCACTAGTCAACATCGAGATACTATCCACTTTCATCAAAAAGTGTAATTGTGTAGTATTGTTGGTTACCCCCGGCTACAGTTAATTTCAGAGTGATAACATAAGGAATAATAAAGCTAAAAATATCAGTTCCCAACAGTACAAAGACACAGTCAGTTGTCCTTGCTTTATTCTGGGTCCAGTGTGAAATTAAGCTGACACTGGTACACTTATCATGGCGCTTCCGCACTATTGGTGCCATGTGGGAGTCATTGTTGGTCATCTTTGCAGGCTCATTCACCAGGGAACTTCATAGTGATCTCACAGGGACTGGCCCAAAGGACTGAGCCGCTCATAGTCAGGGCAAAATGCAGCCTTCTTTTACTGGATAATTGTCACACTGATGCCTAACATTAATCTAACAGTGTAACAAATGTTGATCGGAGTATTTATTGTGCTTTCATTTAAATACCAGCAATGCTCATGTAAAACGTACCAAGCAAGATTTCCATCCATCCATCCATCTTTTAATCGCTTATCCTGATCAAGACCCCGGGTGGGGGGGGGGGGGCTGGAGCCCATCCCAGGCTGCACAAAGCACACCTGGGACTGGGGTATACCTATCTGCCCCTTTTAACATTTTCTAATTACTTTCCAGTTCAGGACACCAGCAATTGTTCAATATTTAAAAACTAAAGTCTCAATATACAGTCACTTCTCCTTTAACTTTATGAAAATCGAGATGAATAATCAAGGATAATTACCAGAGAGTGAACATGCATTGCACAAATGTGTGGTGCCTAATGCCCGTGAGGTGAAAACATCTGAAGCTAACTTTCCCAAAGACAATAAGCACGCCAAGAGCAACCAGTAAAATGTTCACTTCATGATTATTCACAGTTATTCACACGCAATCGTGTTACTCTTCCAGTATTATTTACAATTACTCTTAGTCTTTAGCAATCCCCACGTAGGACAGAATAATCAAGGATTCATTATTATTTAATAATAATCAAAGAGGAAATTGTGTTTTTGGTCCCTCCCACCGATTTCAAAGCAAATATACCTATAAATAAATTTATCTCAGTAGCCATGAATCTGCTCAACAAGTTCTGTTTCAGCCTCTTTCCTGGCGATGCTTTCTCTCACAAAATGACCATGTGGAGGAATGGAGCAAAGCAGCTGAGAGTCTCGAACCCGTGCCAGCAACAAGGCGCCACAAATAATCCCAAGATGGCCTGTGACGCCCCCCCCCCCCCCACCGGTCACCCCGGCGCCCCCCTCACCTGCTGGCCACAGTCTGTCGGCAGTGTTGTCTGAAGGGCATCAGGTGGTAGTTCATGGCGTCCAGCAACAGCTTCTGGCAGACGGGGTCGTTCCTCATGAAGTCGACGGACTGCACGCGTTCCACCAGCTCGGTGGCCGGGATGAGGGCAAAGCGCAGCCTCTTCATCAGGTCGGGGGCGTAGTGCATGCGCGTCTCACGGTCGTGCTCCAACCACAGCACCGACATCTGGAAGAGAGCCAGCTCCGACTCCACCGGGGGCGGCAGGGAGTCCAGCATGCTGCACATCTCCTCAAAGTTCAGCAGCAGTACATCCTCCACCAGATACTTGTTCGCCAGCTTCTTGGTCTCATCCAGCCCGTGGAGAGCGGCGATCTTGCAGATCTGCTTGTAGTTCTGCACTGAGATCTGGTCGTTGAGGAACTGAACGCTGAGCTTGGTGATCTGGGGAATGCTGAGGATCTTGCTGACGGACAGTACCTCTTCCACGGTGTCCAGGGAGAGGGTCACGTTGGCAGTGTATAGATACTCCAGGACGAGCCGCAGTCCGATGGAGGAGCAGCCCTGCAGCACCAGGTTGTTGATAGATCTGGGACTCGCCAAGAGCTTCTCGTCTGGAGAAGAAGAGGGAGTTCCGCTGCTCCCCTGCTCCTTACTCGAAATCCCCTCGTTGTTGAGAGGATGACTAGAGAAGAGAGACCTGAAATACTGAGAGCAGGACGCCAGCACTGCTTTGTGGCAGTGAAACTGCTGTCCCTGGGCAATGAGTGTCACATCACAGAAAAGCTGCTTCCTCCACAGGAGATTGAGCCCATGCAGCAGAGTGTCGCTGTGAGTAGGGTCAAAGGTGGATGTTCTATCACCAGACCTGGACATGACTTCCTTACCGATAAGCCACCTACAAATAAAGCAGGCATTCATGTATACTGCTTTACAGCAAACATTTATGTAGAAAAAAACTGTAATCGCATAACACGTACAATTCACAATGATTTCCTAAGATTCGGTCAAAAACAAAATGTTTAGTGTAAACCGCACCCCAAATCGTTGTTCTGTCATTAGTTTAATCGCTATAAATTATTCTGCATAAGTATCAAACCACCGCATATTTACTGAACTTCAGCATTAAGTGCCCGCACTGTAGATTGAAAAATACAACTCGGATTGGCGATAGGTGTTAATGTACCGCCGGCAGCATTCACTCCCATCCATTTCTGCATTCCGATCTCCCCAAACGGCTGTTTTTATAAACCTATTATCGATCAGGCTGTATTTATGATAAATAATAATAAAAGGCGATCCCAGTAGGACGCTGCGGCTGAAAGAGACGCGGAGAAAACAAACTATTATCGGTGATACTGCAGCACCTTCCTCGCAAACGCAACTTAAGTTGACGGCGAAAGGAAAAAATAGGCACCCCACCCCCATAAAGATACAGCCAAGCTATTCCCTATTCAAGTTAATCATTATGTTTAAAGCGATCTTACGCAGGCACGGAATAAAGCTGCTTTTTTTAAAAAAAAAAAAAAAGCCAGGCAGACAAAGCGGTGCAAAGAAAAGCTTGTTTGTCCCCCCCCGGTATCGTTCATCCAGAGCGACTGCGATCCCCCTTGTTTCGGAGTTATAGGGTTAGCCAGGAAACAAAAAAAGCCCTTTGATCAGTTCACCGACGTTAAGGAAATTATTTTATTATGATCTCCTACGCACATGGATGCAGGTATATTATGGGGACGCGAGATTGCTGAGATGTTTTTTCTAATGCAAATCTGGTAGCAGATATCCACAAGCTTTACCGTAAGGTGCCTGTCACAACTAAACAATGCGTGGTACCAGCTATACAACATAAGCCAAACTTACCTGACTCTTGACAAAAAAAGTAAGCTTCGGCTCCTTATGATCCTCACTTGACTTCCCTGTGTTTTCTTTTTCTTTTTAAAATAAATCCTTTTTTTTCTCTCTTAAAGGCTATGGTCGATGCCCCAAAATGATCATTGATTCCAACTCATGCAGATACTATTTTTACATTTTATTTTTGTTGTCGGTGATCATTTGTTCTCCTGAATTAGAAGTGTGTGAGTGTATGAGAAGGAGCTGTGCTTTCTGCAAGAGAAGAAGAAGAAGAAATATACGTGTGACAAATTATGCTACCAAGAAACAACACATCATTATCCTTGGGCCTGGGGCTCAGTGAGTCGTAACGAGAGTAATAGGAAATCCACGGTTGGGGAGAGAAACGGTCGTGCATGGCCGGTGGAGAGAGACCGTGCAGGGGGATGGATGCTGGAGAGACTCGCAAAATTATGGCTCAAGGCTATTGTAAAAACTGTCGAGCGTAAATGACTGCGATTTCAAACATCTTTGGAAGAAAGAAAGAAAGAGAGGGGGAGAGAAAAACGGGTCTCTCCCTCGCTCTTATAGAGGGAACCGTCAAGTTTTAGTGCGCATTGCTAATTAGTCAATTTCTCTCTGCCTTCACAGCCCGGCGACTTTGCTGCTGAGCTGAAACTGCTAATTTCGGGGAGCAGCCTTTTTTGGCTGTGAACTGAATGGATGAATGGGTTGTCTCGCACAGATGACAAAAAACCCCCTGCCTTAATCTCCATCGCCAAAACAACCCTTCATCTCCTACTGCTGCTCTTGCCTGTAGTCTTTCAAAAAATAAGGTGCTCCTGGCAATCTGCTAACTTTCCCCGCGCACCTGCACCACATACACTTAGACTTAAAAAAACAAAACAAATATGAACCTTACATTTTGTGGTGTGTGCTGTTTATTTTAGCGACAAGGCCTTTTTAAATAGGCGACGCATTTTATTAATTGGCAATGTGTATATTATGATTTTCCATAAAACAAAGAAATCTGTTCTAATTGAGAGGATGTAACAATTCTGAAGTACAGTACTCTGCTATAAAGTCTTTTACATTAATAAATAATTCTGCTGCTTAAAACAATCTGCCATTGTGGTTATTCTGCTGAGAACAAAACAAATTATATTGTTAGGGTTTGTAATTGGTGTGTGTTATGTGTGAATGAGTGTCTGATACAAACACTGTCCAAACACATCCAGCCCCAATGCTATAAGGCATACGCAGGTTATTAACTGCTGCACTTGTGCTGCGAGAAGTATGAGCTTGTATGAGAGCCGTTCTGCAGGACACCTGTGCAGTTAAGTAGTTTATCTGAAACGATTTTATACTAGTTAGCAGGAATTTTGGTGCCAGCTTTGTGTAAGTGATTTTAAATGCAGAAGAAAGACACAAATTAGCAGAATTCATTACGTATTGTTCACAATTCATCACTGTTTGCATTCATGAATCACTGTCAAATAAATGCAGTAGACCTATACTAATGACGACCAACTGTATGAAGTACACAACTGAGAGATGCACTGGGTGACCAGTAGGCAGTGTAGAGATGTAAACTATGACCCACAGTCGGTAGAAGAGACCCGACAGTGTTAAACAGGCAGGTCAGAGAAGCACTTGGCTACCGATAACCCAGTACAGAGTCACATATAATAATCAGTCGCCAGTGGATAATTACGCAGCCAGTGATAACAGTGGGTTCTACTGCCCCTAGAAGTTCAGCAGGCAAGTTTATATTGTTACACTGTGAATGTTTGCTAGTGGTTAGTTTTTACTTTTTAGAGGAACATTTTTAAGGCTGTTTTGTTTTAAATAATTCTCTGCATCTTTAACAGAATATTATCTGGGTCTCTTTGTGTCTGCAGTGTGTCTATCAGTTTTAAGAAGCATAAACTTAAAAGATATTAGTACAGTAGTAGCATTAATAGAAATTGTTCTTTCCTGAAGTCATTAATTCATTTATACTGCTGATTCACAGCACTTTGTTTTTGCAAGATTATGTACAAGTAAAGTTCTAAGTAACTGTGCCCTGTGATGGACAGGTATCCTGTCTGCTGCGTCCCCTGATCACTGTCCTGAGTATCCTTGGATGGTCTCTACTCACGTTACTCCAGGGTGGATAAGTTATGGAAGATGGGGGGGGGACGATGGTATGCAAGCAAGCAAATTCAAATGATAACTATGAAAAACACATTTAGTTTGAAGTATGAAGGCAAAATGTCTAGTGGGCAAAGTTTTGTAGTAAAAAATAAAGCGAGGAGTTATACAGAAAATTTGGGGACTAGCATTTGGTTATTTAGCTGATTCCTTTGTTGTCATACATTATGGCAATGTAACCCTTACAGCAGTGGCCTATGTGGTTAATTTTAAATGTTAGTGACCTCATCTAAACTGTGAAACGATTTTTTTCCCATAAGAGTAATTCTGACTCGTGCATTTTTGCCAGAAAAAGATTGCTGGCCCCTTTCAGGTTTGTTTTGCCCAGGTTGATGATTGATCCTCGCTGTAAACAATGCCAATACTCGGGTTAACTTGTCCGTCTCGGTCAGCCTGTTTAATGCAGTAGCAAAAACAACAGTTTTGTTTTTATCACAGGGTCTGGCCTCTTCAAGTCAGTGAATGACTACTTTGCATTTGAGATGCTCAGCTCATGCTTTTAAATTGCATGGTTGCCCATTTATAGACACTCCATGATTATTACTATTATTACTGAGTATTAACCCCAGTATTACCCACTTCCACGGACTAGAAGGTAGCATTGCTGTTAAAGGCAGGTTGTTAACAAATTCCACCCATTCATTTTCCAGCACTTACCCAGTGTTGTGGTGTACAGAACACCCTGGATGGGCTGCCATTCCTTCACAGTGCCCAGGCACAAAGATGAGGGGAGTTCACCTGGCTTCATGGGCTTGTACTGCATGAAGCGACTGGAGGACCTGAAAGAAACCCACTGGAACAGAGAAGAACATTCAAACTCCATACACACACACAGCCAGGGGCAGGAATTGAAAACACAGTCCAGTCCTGGTGGCATGAGGTTACAGTGCCTGAAGTAAATACTGTATAAAATACAGAATTCATCCTTTGAAATACATGCAAAGGAGAGAATTGCAAAAAAAATCCCTCCATTTTCTACATCATAATTCCCTATTAGCCTCTGGTATTTTGTACATTGATCAAATGGAATGTCATTTATTTATTTGTTTGTTTATTTGTTTAAGATCTGAACCAACCAACTTCTACCTCGATAACGTACACAATATCAATAGTATGGAAAGCTGACAGGAAATTGCAGATTACCACTGACATTGATATTGTAAGTGTTTGAATCTCTTAAGCATGAAATCTGTATTCAACTGTTATGGTTGCAAAAAAATATCAAAATGGATTTATTCATACTCTTTGGCACACCATACTGTTTATATCATTGTGGGTGTATGTAACATTGGGAAATATTATTTAATGTATGCATACTGCATATAGCTCATTTTGAAATACTGTACATTCCCCATAACAGAAGGAAAGATTTTAGAAATAATTCTATGCATGCTGAAATGTTTTTGTTTTTTTTTTTTCTCGCAAATTCTAAATTATTTAGCTTTAGATTAACTAAGAAAGACCCATTGATGGTAATCTGTTGTTATAAGAATCCAAATTTCCTATATTCATGACAAAAATAGGAAAACTATTTTGGGCTTAAAAAAAGGAGAAATTGTGAAGAACTGCTTCCTGGGAAGTACCCCATGAAGCTAATTATGATGTGGAACATCCTAGTTTACCAATACATCTAGTAAAATTAAAGACCCAAAGTCATCCATTAAAGATTAAGCAGTTCTTTATGTATCTCAGCAGGAGTCATTCGCTGCAGTTCCTACAAGATATGCAGCCAAGCCCACGTAAGAGCAGCAAACAGCCACTTGGCTAATGGCTTTGAAACACCTCTGTAATATGGAGGTCAGAGGCTTTGCATTTCCCCTGGCTGCACACTTTAACACTACTGCATGTACCATTAATGGCTTTCTGTGTAAGCCTTCTGAGATGTTGCTTTTCAGTCAATATCCAGAGAAATCAAAAAGCTAAAGAAAATGTCTTCAGACACGGAATCTTAAAAAATGTAAAATGGAATGATGTCTATGTGGGGGCACGGTGGTGGGATCTGGGTTTGAGTTTCTGCCATGGTTCCATGGGTGTGGAGTTTGCATGCTCTCCCTGTGTTGTTTTGGGTCTCCTCTGGGTTCTCCGGTTTCCCACTACAGTCCAAAAACACACTAAGGTGAATTGTAGTTGTCAAATTGCCAGTACATGTGCTTGTGCCCCATTAGGGGTTGGTACCCTATACTGGGTTGTAGCCCCATGACCATGAATTGGATAAGTGGTTGCAGAAAATGGATGGATGGATGGATGGATGGAATGAAGTACCCATAGATGTGTGTGTCTGTCAGTTTTTCATATCCATCTTCCAATTGTTGTGGGATATACCACAACAATCATGTGGTGCAACAATTTGCACCACATGATTTGCCACTCCAAAGGGCAGATCATGTGGTGCAAATAACAGCAGCAGACAGGGTCAAGAAGTTTAGGCAAATTTATGTGACTGAACACCTCATGTCACTGTTGGTGCCAGATGCGGGGGCCCCAGCACCTCAGAAACAGGGCCGCAGTCCACTTTATGGGGCCCCTAGTAAAATGTATAGCTTTGGATTCTTTTTGTCGAGTGGAATTCAAATAAACTGTACCCACATTAATTTCCAGAGTTAAATATGTTTTATCTGAATTTTACAAAATTATGAAATATTTCAAGAGCGATGCTAACTATGGAGCAAGTGAAGAACTTGGAGATCATGTCGAGGGCTTCGGCAGGTGCGGTCTAAAGCATACCGCGGCCCAGAAACAGTCACCCCCTTGTAATTTTCATATAGTACACTGTTAAGTGATTGGTTTATGAACAAAAAACACCAAGTCGATGGCATTTATGCAACCACAAAACCCCTGTTAATTGGTAACAAGTGCAAAAATAATAGTTTAGTACGAACCGAGATGTGCTGAATGGCATATATATACACAACTCATCTACTTTTGAAGTGATTCTAGATGTGAAAGTCAGTCCTACCCAGTACCAGCTTGGTGTACCTAATAAAGTGGTCACTCAGTAGATATGCATATTCTTGCTTATTTCTCTTGGTGTTTAGGTCTTTTGAGGGCTATCAACATGAATGTGTGCCTGACTCCCTAAACAAAATATGCTTGGTACTCAGAGCGGTATGTTGTGGCCCAGAAGGATGGACCTCATGCCAAACATGCAGAAGGTCCTTGTTAAGAGATGTGGAATCATGAACTCCCACAGGTACCAAGAAATGTTGGTATAATGCCATGTTTCCCCTGCTGGTGGGAGTGTGGCTGCAAATGAACTTTCCACCAAGACAACAATCCCAAACATAAATCACATGTAACCAGGAATCGGTCGAATAAACAGGGAATGAACACCCAGGACTAACCGCTATAATTTCTGTAGTCAAATCTGTAGGAACATGAATGATTTGAATGGGAAAAAAACTGAAACTGAACTACCAGGCAAAAATAAATTAAAACAATTTGAAAAACAATGGCAAAAAGAAATTAAAAGATCTAAATGTAGAAAAGGGAAGAAAAACATAATAGAATACATAAAAAATGAGGCCAATTCCATATGCCTGTATTGGCCATAGGGGGACCTCCAGGGCAGGGCCATTGATAACAGTCTCGGTGTGTCAAGCCTTCACATTCTCCCTGTGCTGTGCAGGTCTCCGCTGGGTACTCCAGTTACTTTTTGCATCCAAAAACATGCCGTTATGCTAATTGTCATCCCTAAATTGCCTGTAGCATTTGACTGCGTGCGTGTAAGTGCCCAGCGATAGACTGGCATCCCGTACAGGGTGTTCCTCTGCCTTGTGCCTTATGCTGCTTCAGCCTCATAAGCTGTCTTCAAATATGCTGTATATGAATAAAATATTTCATATAAACCAACCCTGCATAGCAGTATTCAGAATTACTGTAATTAAATTACAATTACATTTACACAAAATCTTCAGTTACCATTTATTACGATGTTAATTTTTCCACAGATGAAAATATTGTATAACAAAAAATATCTGTCAATCCATCCATCCATCCATCCATCCTTACATACATCTTTCAGCTGCTTGCAGGGTCTTGGGGTCGCTGGAGCCTATACAAGGCAGGGATAATGGAATATAATTCTGGTTAATTCACATTTACAGGCAGTCTCCAGGTTACAAATGAGATCCGTTACCCAAGTCTATTGAATTCATATTTAAGTCAGAAAAATAATAATTCAGTACATACTAATAATACACTAATAATAAAAATAACTACATACTGTACCTTGCACCATGAACTGCTGAAGCGTTTTCACAAGCATCACAAAGTAGTGCATGCGTTTGTCATTAGGAGCCCCTGTGTTTAACCCGAATTTTTAATATAATAGGCTTTATGGCAGTTTGTGTGTATGTGCAAGTTGTTCATGAGTCGGACGTTCTTAAGCACTGCTTGCATGCATTATTCATTAGTATATTTGTGGAAATAATTGCCCATTAAACATAATTCCCCCTCCATCCTATAGTGTCAGAACAGGAAACCCATTTCCAGAGGCATGTCTCCTACTCCCAAACCCTCCTCAGATCCACCCGGCTGCTATTCGTTACCTGAGATACCCACGGGCTGGTGATCAATTGCTCTGTCTCCAGTAAACTCTCATTAAATACAGAAGTAGTGTATTTACTACTCTAGTGTATCTACAATCAGGTTGATCTAGGAGGCTACAGGTGCAGGGCAGGAAATAACCCAGGATGGGGCTCCAATCCATCACTGGGGATGCAAACCATTCACACACACACCATTCACACCTGCGTCCAATTTGGTATCTCCAGTTCACCTTGGCATGTTTTTAGACAGTGGGGGAAAACAAGGGCGGAGACTCAAACCCCAGTCCTAGAGGTGTGAGGCAACAGTGCAAACCAATGGCCTACTGTGCCCCCTATGTCAGTTTTGTGACAATGATTTGGTATTCTGCAGTCGTAAATAACATTTTCTTTGACCAAAGAAGTGCTACCATCAGGAGTAGGATTTCTTGCAAGTGCAGGCTTACATATGAAAGCTTGCTCATGGTTGAAGATCTGGTGCTGTGTGGCTATGGTTAGGGTTAGGCTTAGGGTTAGGCTGGTCTAAGTTTATTTGTTCTCTGAATCAAGCATTTAAAAAATATTTGGAAGTTTTTCATTGTTTAAAGAGACATGGGGCACTTTTTATGTTTGGGTTAGAGTTTGAATTTTCCCAAAATCACTGTGCTCGTGGAGGCTTCGGTCTGCGAGCTCGTAAAAAAACTACAAATATTCAGTGGATCAAACAGGCTCCGTGCACTCACATGCATTCAGAATTTTGGTTTTAACTTTGATTAGTGTTGTGAAGAATTCAGGATGGCAGATACTGATTTGTTCAAAGTATGTCACAAGTAAGTGTCTTTTGTGTGGAGTATGAGACGCAATAAAACAAAGGGCTGTCTTACCTTCAAAATGGCTTTTCCCTCTTAGGAATTACTATCCCCTCAACGCTATAGTGACTGATTTTATTGACACAGCTTAATATAGCTCAACATCAAGCTGTTATTGTGTACAGGCATACTTTTTCACTTTGTCTTGCTTTCCTGTTAGGGTACTTGGTGTGATGTTTTCGCTGTCATTTGTAAATTTATGGTGAGCAGGACCAAATACAGTGAAATTTACACTGTAATGGATAATTGCAAGCCCCTAACTCCAGTTGTTCAGGGATACTAGCTGATGCTGCTCTCTGATCCTCAATTGTATGTCACCTTGGACAAAAGCATTTTCATGAAAATAGAAACAACCAAACATGTAAATGATCAAAAAAGCAAAGATAACTCTTATCGGCCAAAGTCGGGGGGCCGTTCTCATATTTAATTTAAAACATCAAAGTCGTAAACTACACAAATTCATAAATTACAATCTTGTTAAATTTCCCACTGACAGGTGACAGATAACCAGCCAAGACCCCAACATAGGAATGCGACATTGCAGTACAGAAGCAAGTGTAATTAGACCCTGACAGATATTCAGGTGTCCCTCGCGGGCCCCTGTCTCAGTTAGATTGCCGTTATCAACGTGATAAAAATAATTATCTAGACATTTTCACTTATAGTTCTCTTGCTAAGTAACTTGTGTAATGGATGGAAGCTAACATTACGGAATGATGTTTTGACTAAATACAGACTGAGGAGGATCCCAGGTATAAGGACCTGCACTGGTGAAATTGGGTAATAAGATTTGGAGGCCCCCCCCCCCCCAAAAAAAAATACCAAATGACAAAAGAATGAAGCCTTGGGTGTATTCAGTCACGTTCCTGACAACGACATCCATCACCATATTCCTAAAACGGGTAAAGCAGGTCGCTGCTCTCCACAGAAAGCACTGCAGCACTTCCCAAGCTTCCCTAACCCATCCTGGTAGTAGAGAGGCAGGCATATTCCATGACTGTCTGGTCTAGCGCTTCATCATCCCAGTGCAAGTGTAAACCGCAGCGCATCACTCATCCTGCTGGAAAGGTTATGGGCTGAAACCTTCCACCGAACAGCTGCACAACTACAGGACAAGATGACAAGCAATAAGAATCATCAGCAACTCCACCCCCCATCCTATAGTCATCGTATCCTCTACTACATCAGCACCAGCATCACACTCTCTTCTATCCATTTTCTAGTTGTATTTATACTAAGGAACCCCTGAAGTTCCCTTGTTGTTTAAATCTCGTCCCTCATAACTCTTATCTACCAGACTTTGTTTTTGGAGTTACACTGCGTATTCCCTGTCCACGCTAAATGCATTTTCACTGTGTATGCGCTGTAGGTTCTTTGCATATTGAGTAAAACAAACCAAAAATATTCTTATATATGTATTTTGCTTGGTAAACAAAGTTCAGTGGGGCGGTGTGCTGGTGCAGTGGTTAGCACTGCTTCCTTGGACCTGGGTTCGAGCCTCCATCAGGGTTACATGTGTGTGGAGTTTGCATGTTCTCCCCATGTCGTTGTGGGGTTTCCTCTGGGTAATTCCAATTTCCACACACGCTCCAAAAATATGCGGAAGCTTATTGGAGTTACCAAATTGCCCATAGGTGTGTGTGTGCGTGTGTGTGTGTGCATGCGTGTGCGTGTGCGTGTGTGTGCATGCGTGTGCGTGTGTGCGTGTGCGTGTGCGTGTGTGTGTGTGAGAATGGTTTGCGAGTGTGCCCTCAATGGGTTGGCGCCCCATCCTGGGTTGTTCCCTGCCTTGTGCCCTGTGATAGGTTGGCGCCCCATCCTGGGTTGTTCCCTGCCTTGTGCCCTGTGATGGGTTGGTGCCCCATCCTGGGTTGTTCCCTG
>JAOYFF010000081.1:8923874-8936915 GCA_025773925.1 Cryptomyrus ogoouensis
GTCAACAAACCCAGCAGCCGTACCCACCATAGTGGCTAAAATGTGGATAGGATGTAAACACAGTTATTAAGAGGATACACATACAGTACCAGGCCATTGCTGCAGTATACCTACAGAACTTGAAACCATAATTATCTATTACGTAAGTGGTGTACAGTACATTTGTCTAAAATGGTGCACACAGGAGTAGACTAATGAAAGTAATAATTATTTTTCGATCAGTGACCTTGGTTCTTTAAACCATTTGTTCAATGAAGACATGGCAGTGTTAAATGTTCTGTATACTCTTTGTTAATTAAGACATAGCCATCATAGCTAAAGTGTACTGGGAGTATAAAGAGTGACAGTCACAGAGTACTCAACTGGTTGATTGAAACAAACAACTTTAGTCTGGACCTGAATAGAATAGAATCTTTAGAATCTTTATTCTCATCCTACAAAGTACGATGAAATTGGATGCAGTCCCTTCAGTGCAGATTAAGCATTTAAACATAAACTTTCCACATCTGTCTGTAACGGATTACTTTTGTGAGTAACTTCCCCAACACTGGTGATTTACTACATTTCGCTCTGCACTCCTCTGCCTTCTCATGCAACACCAAGTTTCCCATACACCAATACTCCGTATACTCATGCTGTAGTATTCTTTTCCTTTACTCTGCTGCCTTCTCATGCAGGGCCATGTGCCTCATACACTAATACTCTATAAATGCAATCTACTGCATTTTTTCCACAAAATGAAACAGCTGCAAAACATTAGTAGCTCATGCCAATATATTTAATACTCCGCAAAGACTAATGTATTTTCCTACCTTACACGTTCCTGCAGTGTTTAAAAGTATACACAAATCTTTTGGCCCACTGGCAAAGGATTATATCAAAGACATAAATCTATCTGCAAGCTGGCAAGACAGATATTTTCCAGTGCGACTCCTTTGCTAGGTATACTTGCATCCTTTCATTCATCTCCAGATGGACAGCTAAACACACGTGGAAAAAATAAACACAGTTGTTGCAGTAACTGCATTTGCTACAGGTCACTACATCTGTCCATTTCTGTAAGATATTCTGGAGCCAAAAGTGACTGTAGCAGAAGAAGCCTTTGGTGCTATGTGTCCATTAACCTTTGAAGTTCAAATCAACACCACAGTTCTGGAAGTGGGAGCAGCTGTTATCACATGTCGGATGGAGTACGGTACTATCTAGGAATCAGTGTTCTATTCCTGGGTGTTGGCATGTCAATAAGTCACTGGTAAAAGGTGCGACTTAAAACAGCCAGCAATTATCTGGGAAATAAAGAACAAATAGAAAACCAAAAAGGAAACAACCTAACAACGGAAAAAAGTATCTTTTTCATTTAAAATGCTGGCAACTTCTTATCGTCTTAACACTGTATGTATTGACTAATATATGCGATTCCCAGTTTATCCATTTGAAGCACTTTTTTATACCTGCATACATAAAAAGTTCAGAATTTTATATATACACTGGAGTTCATTTTTAATTGCTCTGTAAGTGATTAATTAATAGAGATTTGTATTTACAACTGGTATCAATGAGTCAAAAGCAGATTTAGATATTCTGCGGCAGTTTGATTACCTTAAAACTGCAACAGCACAGGAAATGATAAATAATGTGAAGGTTAAGTGGAAGCTGGTTTTGCAAGAGATCCAAACTGGCAGAAGATGAGACACATAATTCACTGAGACTATGAGATGATCTGCTAAGCGCTGTTAATGTGGGTTTGAGCGCCTACATGAAGCATCGCAGCTTCTCCTGTGACACTCCTCTTAAACCCTGACTATGTGCCGTCGCCTATGGAGTTGATGCAGTGGAACATGCACTTGTGGGGCAGTAGGAGATCAGGGGGCCTACCTGTAGTTCAGGGGGTACAGCTGCCTCACTGTTCCTCTGGTAGATGAGCACATTCCAGAACCTGTACCACAGGTAGGAGGCTACAAGACAGACGCCACTTACAATCCAGAAGTCTGTGCCCTTGAAAAAGTTCTCCATGGTTGCATTGGAGCGGTCGGGTGCACTCTGCCGTGACTTTTAGATCTAATGTCCGGTTGGGGATCATGTAAGGACCGTCACCGCTGGAAGGTATCTACAGCGGACGAGCGTGTCACACTCACGGTTCTGCTCGATCGTAACGCAAGAAGCCCTTCCTGCCAGCGACAGACTGCTCTAGGGGACAAGGACTGCCTCTGTGACAAAAAAGTGACAGGTGCCAGTGGAAAGCCAGACACACCTCCAGTGAGCTGGATTATTCAGATTAATATACCCCTAAACAACAACAACAAAGAACACATGCAGCATGTGCAGATGATCTTCCCTTGGGAAAGAAGAATGCCTTTGTTGAATTAAAACACAACATTTTGAGGGTTACCTGTTTGCAAGAAAGATAATAGTTTTAGGTAAGATTTGTGGACTGAGCACAGGGTGAGTCAACATCCAACGCCACTAGAGCAGATGGGGTTAGGGGCCTTGTTAAAGATTTGAGCTGGTAATCTCAATAATATCTAACCTAGAGTATTCATGATTAATCACTGTACTAAAAGAGGAGGGGTGTGTTGGACTCTAACCCCAGCAGGAGAGGACACCATGCAGTGGGACACCCAGAACAGGATGCCAGCTCCATTGCAGGGGACACACACCGTGGGCGATTTCAACATGCCAGTTCATATAAGCGCATGTCTTTCAGACGTCCAAAACTGGAGAAGTAAGGAATGCATGCTACCACTGCGTCTAAATATTTCTAAAAACAAACGGTTTCTTCATCAGGTAAATAAATCTCAGGTACACAAAAAATACAGATATCTCAGGTTCTTAAAAGAACTGAAAAAAAACACGATGTATGAAGGATAAAAATGTAAGATACTTGTGACACCTTTCATTTTGGGGATATACGTACCTGGCCACTGAAACGTCTGACTTTATAATAGAATAGAATAGAATTATTATTTTCTGGTTATGGGATTCAAACCCAAACCATAACCTTCCAGGTATGGACACAGATCCCAAACCCTCTTCCATTCATATACGCAAAGACTATAATACTGTTCTGTAGAATATTCTCCATGTATGCAGGTTAAACTTAAAAACAAAAAAAAGACCAAAAGATCAGATCCTTGTTTCCTGCTAGCCACTCACTGAACGGCATCCCCTCTGGGGTTTACACACTCTGATGTTTACAGAGCACTGAGTCTCCGGTCCAGCCAAACCATGCAGCTCAAGGCAGACTGTACAACGTTATATAACCCCCGGGAAAAAATATGGAATCACTACTCTTGGAGGATATTCAGTCAGTTGTTTTCCTCTGTAGTCCATAAAAGAAATCACAGATATGACACAAAACCATTTTACCTAACAGCTGAACATTCTGGCTTTGTAAAACATACCTCCAAAAAATAAAATGACATTGTTGAAATTAATGGCATATCTTTTTTTTTAGATCAAGTAAAGGAAAAAAATATAGAATCACTTTATGTTGAGGAAGAAATTCTGGAATCACCCTGTAATTTGCATTACTGAAACAAATACTTGCACAGGGCTAATTAGGAAAATTAGTCTGCAGTTAAATGAGAGTGCTTGCAGAACTTAAAGAGCTGTTGCATCTGACTGATTGATTGACAGGAAACATGACCCCAACAAGAGAGCTGTCAGCTGAAACAATGGAAAGGATTATAAAACTCCTTCAAGAAGGTAAATCAACACAGAGTGCGGCAAAAGATGTTGGTCGTTCCCAGTCAGCTGTGTCTAAAATTTGGAGCAAGTACAAACTAAATGGGAAGGTTATAAAAGGAAAACATATAGGTAGACGAAGGAAGACATCCAAACGCCAGGACAGAAAACTCAAAGCAATATGCCTTGAAAATAGAAAAAGTACAAAACAAATGAAAAAGACAATTGGGCAGAAACAGGAGCCAAAGTCTGTGACCGAACTGTAAGAAATCGGCTGAGGGAAATGGGGTTTAGGTACAGGAAAGTCAAACGTAAACCGTCATTCATCATTAACACCTAAACAAAAGAAAACAAAGTTACAGTGGGCTAAAGAGAAGCCGTCGTGGACTGTGGATGATTGGATGAAGGTGGTATTCGGTGATGAATCATGAAGAATGCTGATCCAACCTGACCGTTTATGGCTCAGCTATGGTCTCGATTTAACGGCGCCAGACATGCATCACCTGGGAAAATGCGAAGACAAGCTGAAAAGTCAAGTTATTCCAGTATATTGACACTAGGTGTCGCCAATCAGCCACACAAAGCCGTTTAATCTGCTGACATCTAAATCAAAAGTTTTTGTGCTTTATTGGTGCACCAAGGAAACCCAGTCTACTGTACTACAGAATGACAAGGGTTAATAATGGTGATGAAATCTCACTTCAGGCTCGATGTGCTCTGTCTCCCAGAAGCACCTCAGGGTTGTCATGCCTTGCAGGTAGAGGAAGAAGGACCACAGGCTTCCCACGAGCTGCTTATCGTAGAACCTGCCTGCAAACCTCCGGCAGAGGCCAAGTGAATGGAGCTCTGTGCGTCTGTACCGCCTCTCCTGCTGCCTATACTCATACGAAATCTGCCTGACAGCCTCTCACACGTGTCTATCCTAACATTCCTGAAACAAACTGGATGAGCCGGGTCCATCCATCCATCCATCCATCCATCCATCCATCACCGTATACCCGCTTAATCCCAACTGGGGTCGCCGGGAACCAACCCTTGGCCAATTTGGACTCACCAATCAACCTGCCCTGCATGCTTTTGGACCGCGGGAGGAAACCGGAGCCCCCGGCAAAAACCCACGCGAACACGGGGAGGGCGTGCGACCCCCACACAGAAAGGACCAGAGACCTTCCTGCTGTGAGGCAGCGCCGCCCGGTTTTGTTTCCACCTCTGTCTGTAATGGATTACTTTCGTGAGTAACATCTCCAAACACTGCTCGTAAAATATTACACTTATCATATAGCCAAGGGTCCATAAAAATACAAGTCCCACAATGCAACGCGTGCTGACATAATCAGCTTTGCCCTTTTTTTTTAATCGGTCATTCTTCTATCGGTGATAACAGTGTCAATATGAAACTTTTGCTTAAGGAGGTGTAACTTTGGTGGCGTGTATCCGGAGTCCCGGAAGTGATCGTTAATAGCGTAGAGCTGAAAGTTTCGCGGGAAATGGCGCACGACGGCGGGGAAGCCGGGGAAACCGCGGACACCGTGCGCTGCCCCGTATGTTCAGGTGAAGTCGGAGCTTCGGGGATCAATGCCCACCTGGACACGTGTTTGCTGAGTAACAAAGGCGGGCATCTGTCAAACAGCGAGCCCGACACTGCTTCCGAGATCGGGCCCCCAATGAAGAAAGCTCGGCTTTCGCTTCGCCCCGGCGCTTCGGCGGAGCACCGGGAGACCCAGCAACCGCACGCCGCTCCCTTACACGTCTTTTCAGTGTTTCATGCCAAAAACAGGGCGACCAAAGCGGATAAGCCGGTGGCACCGCCCTCCGGTGGGTGCACATCGCCGGAAGAGAAGCGGCGCGAGCAGAGGGAGTCGCCGACGGCAGCCGCTTCTTCGCCGGACGCCGGGCCGCCGGTCCCCGGCAGCGCTGAGCGCCGCCTCTCCATCGGCTCCCTGCTCGACGGCGGCAAGCCCCTGGCCGAGAAAATACGGCCCAGTTCCCTCGAAGAGTATTTCGGTCAAAATAAAGCAGTGGGAGAAAACACCCTGCTGAGGCGCATGCTGGAGTCCGCTGACATCCCCTCACTGATACTGTGGGGGCCGCCGGGCTGCGGGAAGGTACGAGTTACCTTTAAAAACTTTATCACCCATAAGCACAACACTACCAATTTAATTGCTCATGTCACATTTTACTTTCATTAATAGGCCATTTTAGACTTCTCAGGGCCAGTTAAACAAAACTGGGTTGCCAGCTCCCACGCATCTGGCGTGATCCTCCATCTCGTGCAAGACGTTTTAAGGCAAATCCGTATTATTCCTTTGTAACTTTCGCTACATCAAAAGGGGCAGTTTGCAAACCCTACAGACAATTTACAATGTAATAAAACTGTTACATATGCATGTAAATGCGTGTACAGACCTGTTTTTAAATGAAAATCTCAGGCCAGCCTGCGGACCAAACTTGGCAACCATGAACTGAAGTGCATGCATTTCCTCTGCTGCTTCACTATAGTATTACAGCCAGTGTATTAAAGAGGTAATAAAACAAGCAATTTTGCAGCCAAACGCAGTTTCAATGACAGTTTTGCAAGCAAACGGGTTTATTTTTGTTGTCTTTTATATTAACATCTTGCTGACAGGTTTATAAGTGCAATAATGAGTGGCGTTAGGACACTAATCATTATATAATAGCTTTTTATTACAGTACATTCCGTTCAGTCATTCCTTTTATTGTACTGAATCACTTCACTTACTGTCATTCATACTGTGCGTTCATGGGATACATTTTAGTATTAATATGTAAAATGCACTGATTTCTTCTTATCTTGCACTCTCCTACTGTCTGTCTAAGCATCATTCAGCCTGGCCCTCATGTCTGTGTCTTCCAGTGTCTTGCAAGGCGTTGATAGTTGTCAGCTGCCGGAGCGGATGATGTGTCTATTTACAGGCAGGTGTCAAAGGGGGGTCTTTAGCGTGTCCTTGGGACGGTGCAGGGTAGCGGGCCAGCTTTAAGCAGGCGTCAGTGTTTCGCCTCCGTTTGTTTGTTTAGTGTGCCCTGCGGTGTCCTCTGTCACCTACATAAATCTCTGGAAAACGTCAGCGGTCCCCCTGCCTTGATTAAAGATACCCTGACCGCTGCCTTAGACATAGACTGAGGACTGGTGATTAATGAAAGGGACATTTCCGTGGAAATCCGCCGCTTCAGCAGTGTGCTGCGGACCTCAGACCTTGCGGAACTCGCAGTTCCAGTGATTGTGTATCAGCTCTTCCCCTAGAAGGTTAGGTATTACTGTAAACCAAACAAAAGGCAGTGTGTCTGTCAACATGTCTGAATGACAAAACCTATGAGATGTTCATTTTCACACTAAAAATCAATATGCAAAATAATTTCAAGAATAAGATTGCATTATAACGTTCATAATGACCTAAATCCTGTGTTCTCTACTACTATGGTTGCATATCTGTAGTGATAAACACCCCTACAGCCTTAGTTTTTTCCTTTATGTGTATGTTTGTTTGTTTGTTGAGCCCAGTATGAATTTCCTTGCAAAAGTGCCTGGCAGAGGCAGTTTTTCCTTTGCTCCGGTCATGCACACACTGAAATGATGTCGTCTCGAATGAGTTACCATGTGGGATGTGTTTCCAGCTCCAGTTCGGTATAACAGAGCCAACAGGCAGTCTTGGTCTTATCAACTACTCTCACTTTGGTGTTGGTGTCATTTATTGGGAAACCATAATGTTCCTAAACTACCGATTTAAATGATGTGGGAGATTCTTCAGCACTAGCCATAGCCAACTTACAGCGACAGTCGGCATGTTTTCCATGTTACTTGTGGATTTAATATCAGGAAATATCTTAATTTGATTCATTGTGCATACCGAACATAAAGTGATGCAACCAGAAGGCACACAGTGAATATGCGCACTGCTAAAGCCCTAAGCAAATGTTTAATAAATCCTTCTGGCAGGCCTCTTTAACGACGCAAGATTAAAGTGATTCCACACTTTTTATGTTTTGGTCTTATGCCAACCCTCCACATGCTGACCCTGAACCTGCTGTCTCCACCATGTTTAGGTTGCTAGTCATTGTGCTTAACACACCACCATTAATATTGTAAGGTGATGATGTCATCATACGCAATTTATATAGCGAATTGCAAAAACGCAATACCGATTGTTACTGGCATCCGTTAGTTGTTGCGGCCCTGCACTCACTAGTGCTTCCCGCTCTAGACCACATTGGCTCACATCATCGCCACGAACTGCAAGAAGAAGGGCTCCGCTCGCTTTGTCACGCTGTCCGCCACCAGTGCCACCACCAACGAGGTGCGAGAAGTCATCAAACAGGCACAGAATGAACTGCGGCTCTGTCAGAGGAAGACCATCCTCTTCATTGACGAGATTCACCGCTTCAATAAGTCTCAGCAGGTGCGTTCAGGGTGATTTTTAGAGCGTCGCCGTTTAGTTACGTATCGGCTGTACGTAGCACACTGTGGTATATGTGGATGTGTATTATAGATTGTCTTTTTAAAATTATTCTACATGCATGATCATTTCTCACTTTTAACTGCTAACTGAACCAGCGTTGTACAAGAGAAAGGAAAACTTCATTTGCTCACCCCAAGAAAAGCTTAGTTTTGTCAGCAGAAGGAAGCACCCTTACCTATATGGTTTATTGCCATTTCCTGCAGATTTCTTCATGATTTTTAGCAGGGGGTCAGAAATGGCAGAACAGGCGAAAAAAAAATGCCCTAAAGAATCAAAAAAGTACATACTAATAAGGATAAATAAATAGCATATTAAAATACCTGATTAATGTATAATTAATGTAATTTTTAAATCCTAACCCTGTTCTTGATCTACAGTGCAAATGTATATCTTGCCTTGCATTTGCCTTTCTGAGCGCTAACAGTAACCCAGGCGGCTCTCCGCCTCGCCTCCCGTGTCCCGTCTCCCCAGGACACCTTCCTGCCCCACGTGGAGTGCGGCAGGGTGACGCTGATCGGCGCCACCACGGAGAACCCGTCCTTCCAGGTGAACGCCGCCCTGCTGAGCCGGTGCCGCGTGCTGGTCCTGGAGCGGCTGTCCGCCGAGGCCATGGCCGCCGTGCTGGAGCGGGCGGTGTCCGCGCTGGGGCTGCGCGTGCTGGGGGCGCCGGGAGGTAGCGCTGAGGACGGCGCGACGTGCACCGACTGCCCTGGGGACTCCGAGTGAGTCTGCATGAACATGACTGACCCATGGTTACATTTACTAGGTCCTGATTGTACCTGATTGATGTTTGACACCTTTGATCTGGTATTTAATACACTTATGAAGAGACAGAAACGCAAGAGTATCCACTTCAGTTCTGCTTTTCCCACTCTGCCATCAGGCTGCCAAGCAGTTTAGTGTGTTTGAGAAACATCTGATCACTTCTCACAGTCCTTATAAACGATTATGTAACATGAAGTGAAAGTTATTTAGTAAAGTGAAACATTGTCATTGTCGACACATCATAGCACACAACGACAAAGTGTGTCCTTTGCACATTTAACCCATATGCGACATAGCAGGGGGCAGCTAATTTAGCACTTGGGGGCAGTATCCTGCTCAGGGTTCCTCAGTGGTACCTTGACAGTTAGGGATTTGAACCAGCAACCTTCCGATCACAAGTGCACATCCCTAAGCATTAGGCCACCACTGCCCCAGGTAGATGCACAGAAAAGTGTGTTTCGTTTATGGACAGTATGAAAGGTGCACTTCTTAAACTATAAAATGTTTCTCTCAGCTAAAATCAGCAGACTGTGTGAAAAGTTCATTCTCAGTGCGGTTTGAGTGTGTAGCTTCAGTCTTGGGTTGTTTAAAGCTGCATTTGGTATCCCTGAGCTCTCTTTCAACTCGACGTGTCCAGGAGGTGGTATATTAGTTGGAAAAAGTGAAGTGTATAACTATATTAAGTAATAAAGAATACCCTTGCCTTGCCTCATGCAGATTGGCAGCAGTTTGGACACAGAATATTTCGTATTTTGGTCTTTTTCCCAGCTGTGTCAGCAGCCATGGAATTCTGGCTGCCCTGATGAACTGGATCGGGTTTTATAGACCCCCCCTGACAAGTGTAAGATGATGCTGATGGATGAAGGTGGTGGGAGTCCTTGGCTGGCGGTCCGCAGTGTTTTCCAAGTGGAGCAGCGAGACTGGGCACCCCGCATACTCTGTGCCAGGGACCCTCCGCTCTCCACAACGAATGTTTCTCTGAGTCACTAACTTGAGCTCACGGAGTTTACTTCCAGATCATAAAAAGTCCAGCACGTTGTGTCCTGAATTTATGCAAGAGCTGACCACGAAGTGCCATCAGAATCTGCTGTTGGCCTTTCGTTAAGCTTAGAAGGCTTTAAAGTTGTTTACAAATAATCTTAAAGTTAACTATTAAGGAGCAGGGCGTTAAAACTGCCTGGTTATTCATGGCTTACAGATGTAGTTACAGTCATTGAATCATCAGGTATCAATTCACAGTATGTATGCTTAGTATAAAAGTATTGGGGAAAAGTAGCCTTTGTATAATAACTTTGATCAGTGTTTGACTGTTGCAGTGAAACTGAAGCCAGTTTAATATATGTGTATCTATTAGCATTCGGTTTAAGAGGTTCTCTGCGCTTGCTGCATGGTTAATACTCTTCATCTGTATGAACCTACTGCCTCATGCCCAGTTTCACACCGCCATCACTGTCCGCTAATGTCCAGCATGCAGGGAGCTCCATCAATCCATCCATCCATTGTCTGTAAGCACTTAACCTTTTTGGGGTTGTGGGGGTCCAGATCCTATCCCAGAGGTTACAAGCACGAGGCAATGAACAGCCCAGGCTGGGGCGCTGACCCATTTCAGGGTACGGGGACCTCTTCTGAGGGCGCTGACCCATTTCAGGGTACGGGGACCTCTTCTGAGGGAGCTGCCCATTTCAGGGTACGGGGACCTCTTCTCAGGGAGCTGACCCGTTTCAGGGTATGGGGACCTCTTCTGAGGGAGCTGACCCATTTCAGGGTACGGGGACCTCTTCTCAGGGAGCTGCCCATTTCAGGGTACGGGGACCTCTTCTCAGGGAGCTGACCCATTTCAGGGTACGGGGACCTCTTCTGAGGGAGCTGACCCATTTCAGGGTACGGGGACCTCTTCTCAGGGAGCTGACCCGTTTCAGGGTACGGGGACCTCTTCTCAGGGAGCTGCCCATTTCAGGGTACGGGGACCTCTTCTCAGGGCGCTGACCCATTTCAGGGTACGGGGACCTCTTCTCAGGGAGCTGAGTGTTTTTTTTTGAGTAGGACTTGAATATCACTTTAGGTATAAAATTTGAATGCTGTTGACTGGCCAAATGGCTGGTTTTGAGGGGCAGGGGACACATACTGGCTTTTGGGTTATATGCTGTACCTCATGGACTGGTCATGGTGACTCGGGTTTCAAGCTGCATTGTTCCTTTTCTAAGACATGCAGTTGGGCTAATTGGCATCTCTGCCCTGTGATCGTCCGTCATGCCATCCAGGGCGTACATCTGCTTCCTACGCCGCCTGGCATAGACTCCAGGTCCCCTTTCAGTCCTTTGTGGGCTTGGCAGGATGGAAGAATGGCTATTCTTAGGAACTGCTTAGGTCCAGTAAATAATTATGGCAGCTGGACACTGACTCCTGACAGCCTTTCATATGGATAATTTACCGTGACGTATCTGCAGCACCTGTCCCAGGACAGGCCCCAGGACAGTTTTGTTAGCTTTCATGGAACACAGCTGAAAGCTCAGGTCAGAGGTAGAAATATCACAAAGTCAAATTTGGTATCTAGAGACAGTGACTCCAAAACAGTGTTTTTCTCTCTCTGCTTTGGACCCAAATGTGTTTTTTTTTTCCTCATGTCTCTATGCAGGGACTTAAGATTCCTTTTATTGTGGATTTGGACCTTTATGGGAATATGATCTGGATGTGCTTAATCTGGTCTTATGTGAAAGCTGTTTTTCTTCTGACGTGGCAGCCTTCTCTCGTTCTGGTTTCTGATGTGCTGACTGGTGTTTTCGCTCTCTTAACGTGAAGTAATGGATGTGCTGCAGGCCCAAGGTGTACATCGAGCAGAAAGCCCTGGACACGATCGCTCACCTTTGTGACGGTGACGCCCGTTCTGGCCTCAATGGGCTCCAGATGGCCATACAGGCGCGGATCAACGCAAGCAAACTGGACGCCCCCGCCCAGGACATTCTGGTGCAGGAGGATCATGTTAAAGAGGGACTACAGAGGTCCCACATACTGTACGACAAGGCAGGTGCGTCCCTGCCCCTGTATCCACCCACTGCGAAAGACAGGTAGCCAATAGAAAGGGGAATAGGAATTTAACAGAGTACCTCAGCGTCGACATCGGTTGCCATAGCGACAGGGCATTGATTGGCTGATTGAGCAAGCCTTTACTATCTGGAGACCTCACTGGATCCCAGTGTGACTCATCTAATGTCAGTGGGCATCAGTCCCACATTGCTCTCTCGGGGAATACATGTTTCTATTAATGTCTGACACCAAGTCAGTGGGTGCAGTTTTCATTACCACTTAGAATTCTTAATTAAATTGCTATTTAATTTTGAATTTTAACCATTTATAATAAATATATATTTATTATAAAATAAATTCATAAATTTATATTTCCATTACATTTTTTTTTTCAGTTTTTTTCAATTCTGTAGTATTTGAACAAGTACTAATTTTCCACAAATGTATGTCCGGCCAGCCTACTGAAGCTCTGCCAATTTGAGGAGTAAACACCAAGTTGAATGTGTTTCCCTACTAGGTGAAGAACACTACAACTGCATCTCAGCCCTGCATAAGTCTATGAGGGGTTCCCATGAAAACGCTGCCCTCTACTGGCTGGGCCGCATGCTTGAGGGTGGGGAGGACCCCTTATATGTGGCTCGGAGGCTTGTCAGGTTCGCCAGCGAGGATGTGGGTGAGTGATCTCCCAGGCCAAAGAGCTATGATGATGAGCACAGCTGAGCATCAACACTTAATGATAGTGACTCTTAATGGGCAAAGTCTGAGCTAGAACTGCTACTTAGATTCCTCCACTTGGACTAGAACTGCTACAGGCTCAGGATTACAGTATTTCCTTACATGTACTGATCCTGCTACAGGCTCAGGATTACAGGGTTTTCCCCACATGTACTGATCCTGCTACAGGGTCAGGATTATATGGTTTCCCTACATGTACTGATCCTGCTACAGGCTCAGGATTACAGTATTTCCTTACATGTACTGATCCTGCTACAGGCTCAGGATTACAGGGTTTTCCCTACATGTACTGATCCTGCTACAGGCTCAGGATTACAGGGTTTTCCCCACATGTACTGATCCTGCTACAGGGTCAGGA
>JAOYFF010000081.1:8937015-8955125 GCA_025773925.1 Cryptomyrus ogoouensis
CAGGGTCAGGATTATATGGTTTCCCTACATGTACTGATCCTGCTACAGGCTCAGGATTACAGTATTTCCTTACATGTGCTGATCCTGCTACAGGCTCAGGATTACAGTATTTCCTTACATGTACTGATCCTGCTACAGGCTCAGGATTATATGGTTTCCCTACATGTACTGATCCTGCTACAGGTTCAGGATTACGTAGTTTTCCCCACATGTAGTGATCCTGCTACAGGTTCAGGATTACAGGGTTTTCCCCACATGTAGTGATCCTGCTACAGGTTCAGGATTACAGGGTTTTCCCCACATGTAGTGATCCTGCTACAGGTTCTGCATTACAGGGTTTTCAGGAAGGCTACAGGTTCAGGATTACAGGGTTTCCCCACATGTACAGGAGCTAATATTATGAAGAGCTATTTGGCAAACTGGTAATGAACTTAAGAAATTGAACTAGGTGTTTACATTGGAAGTACCTAAAATAAAGTGGTTTACTCAAATGTATAGATTAGCATTGCCTTGGAAGGTAGATGGTTAGGGATAACTCAACCTTGTAATGCTCTAAATTAGGTAATTTGTGTGTCAGTCATTAAGACTTCAGTTCCCAGATGATTTAGGGCACCAGGTTTAGAAACCCATTGGTTGATGGCCTTGATATGTACTTTGTGGATATAAGGTCAATGCCCTGAGATCCTCCGTACCCTATTGCGCCCCCTACAGGTATAGCCGACCCCAGTGCCCTCCCTCAGGCTGTGTCTGCTTTCCAGGCGTGCCACTTCATCGGCATGCCGGAGTGTGAGGTAAGAGGGGCGTGAGAGTCCCATCTTGTTACTGCTTGAGAACTTTCACATTTGTACGGTTCAGGGAACTGAACGAGTGCCTTGTGGGTTACTTAAATGCAAGGCATGTGTTTGTTGTTTTAAGTAGAAATTCTCACCTGCTTTATTTTAAAAATTACATTTAAGATTAGACAAATGATCGCAAACTTGCAGGCACGATTGATATCAATGAATGATTTGTTTCTCATTGTACCAGTTGGTTTATTCCAATAACAGCGTGAAGGCGATCAGCGTGTTTTCCGTCCGCTTCTCGACACGGCTCCTGCACACGTGCTACAGTGTGTCCGTCTCCGCAGGTGATCCTGGCTCAGTGCGTCGTGTACCTGGCCAGAGCGCCCAAGTCCGTGGAGGTGTACAAGGCCTACGACAACGTGAAGACCTGCCTGAGGACCCACCGAGGCCCCCTGCCCCCAGTGCCCCTGCACCTCCGCAATGCCCCCACCCGGCTGATGAAGGAGTTGGGCTATGCCAAGGGCTACAAGTATAACCCAGCGTTCAGTGAGCCGGTGGAGCAGGAGTACTTACCGGAGGAGCTGAAAGGGATCAACTTCTTTACCTGGCAGCCTTCTGACCAATAGCAGCGTCCTGAACGAGCTTCCTGTAACCAGACTGCACTTTAACTTGGATCCCCTTAAAAACCGTTACTCTGCAGTGAATGAGCAAAATCGCCCAAAGTAGGGAGCTCTAGAAGCAACCATTGGCCAGTGATGATGTAACACACTCAGAGATTTGGGCGCCCCCTAGTGAGAAGGAAGAGCATCCCCTGGTTTACAGTGCTTAGTCTTTCATTCAGGGGTGAAGGATGTATTTGCCCCTTCACCTGTGTCTGACTCTGGGCTCTGTAATGACTGCCTGTTTTACATCATCATCATCATCATCATCATCCTGTCATTCTACAAGGCCCTCTGATCCAGGATCAGCTCCCGCCATTGAGCTGATCATCTAAATGTCAAGCCCACAGGGTAAAATGTATTGACATTTAAGGAAATTAGTCTTAAAAGCCCCAGTTCTTGTTCTCACTGTTGTGATTTAGTCAAGGGGGATGATACCGTCTCCATATTTGCGGGATAAATCTATAAATCTGATAAATCTAAGAATAGCCTTTATGATGGATTTTTATACTATATCTGTTTTGCTGTAACACCTGATGTTCTGACCCGATGGTTTGTATATTTCGGACTTTCTATAATTATACTTTTCTGTTTGTTTGTTTAATTGTGTGTATTTGAACATGATTATGTCACTGGATCTTTCTTTGAATTATGGTTGAAGAGATGAAAGCCGTCACCCACCACGAGGTTATTGACATTTAGCTGATGCACGTGCTTCGACCACGTGTGGGATTGCTGAGTCAGGTCAGCGTTTGTCAAGTGCGCTAATGCCGCTCTGGGCGCATGGAGAGCTGTGTTCTGGAGCATGTGCATGGTGCCCTCGGACTTGTTTGTTTTTACCTGCAATGAGACATTTTTCTTTAATCTGTCACAGGCAAGTTCAGGATGTCAGTGAGCAGTTTCAACAAGTTCTTATTAATGCCACAGTTTTTAATGGTAAAATCCAAAGTCCACTAATCCATTTTTTTAGCATTTTGTGGTTGAAGCTAGCATGCACTTCAGGAATGATCACATTTTATTGCATAACCGTCCAAAATTTGCACTGAATCATGCACTGGGTTTATTCCCACTAGTCAACCCCAAGCAGAGGCGGGAAAGAAACTTCAAATCGATGCATGAATAAAAAATGTGAAATCTTCATCCGTCCATCCATTTTCCAATTGCTTATCCAGTACAGGCCCCTGGTGGGCCCAGGGCCTATCCGGAGAAAACTAGGACACGAGCCAGGAAACACCCTGAATCGGATGCCGGTAAATCAAATAGCATGCACTGTAATATGAGCATTTCACATCTAATACGTTGATAAACCTGGTGGCATTATTGTTTTTGATAAGTATGATGTTTATCGCGTTGTTTTTAGGGCTGTCACGTTGGCTTAGTGATTACACTGATTAGTAGCGCTGCAACGGCCTGCACTTTGCTCTTCACGGTATATATGTGTCAGTATGTCTCAGAGGAAGCATTATAACGTACCTGACCTTACATTTGTGAAAATGGTGAATAAAACATAATTTCATTAGACTTTTAATAACCTAGCTTCATATTTCCTACACCAGGGGACGGCAACCTGCGGCCACGTGCGGCTCTTCTCAGAACGACAGCCGCACTCACATTTTCATGTCAACATATGATAATACTATCGTAAAGATAAATCATGTATTTATGGGTTAATATTTTTCATTTAGATATTTCTTTAGCTATATGTGAATGAGGCGGTCCGTCGCATGCTTCTGTTCCGTCTTAACTTACATAATTTACATCTTCCTCAAAGTCATTCGCTAAAATGAGATTACCCCTCTGGTTAAATGGTATGCTTTCTTAAGCACCTGAGATTGGATGTACTCTTCAGCGTTTATTGGGATTCCTAATTCTTTCATGTACTTTTTGTAGTAAATCGTCACCAGGTCTTCGTAAAAATGATATTTTCTCTGATTTACATATTATAGCCAGCTGAGTTCGGAGTGGTGAGGACATTTTGCGCTGCTCGGTCAGCACAGTTACAGTACTGAAGAGGAGAGTGAAGGGCAGACAATGCAGAGCCAAACGAACTTTACTCAGAAGGAAGGGGTGAGGGTGAAGACTATCGCTATAGAACTGAACGATATTGTGATATTAGTCACCTTTGCTCTTACGCGTCCAAGTGATTTAAAACTGAGCGCCGCACCATCCCCAATTGTTTTTATTTATTTTTTGCAAGTACTTGAAGTTTTGTTTTTGTGTTAAATGCATGTATACTGACATCACATAAAAAATCGTATCTTGTATCTTCTCTATCAGTTGAGGCTCTTTGTAAATCTTGGGTCAAACATTTAAGATAAAATGGCTCTTTGCTTTAAAAAGGTTGCCGACCTCTGCTCTAACCCCTGCGATGTGGAAGGGTCAGCTGTAAATAGAGAAAGATCAAATTCTCATTGAGATTCACAGGTGCTGAAGATCTCAAGTCATAAATTCATATAGCCTCTCTTTTTAGTGATCCTTTAGTTATATTTCCACCATATTCTAATAAATGTACCTCTTCAATTCTAAATCATTCCACCTGACTGACATTATGACTGACTTCACTGAAAGTTCTCACGACTGGTGATAAATCCAGCACCAGTCAAAAGTTTGGACATGCCAAGCCGCCTACAAAGAAGAGTGATAGTGTTGCATCACATGACATGGCCACCTGACCTAAATACAGTAGAAATGCTTTTGGAGGAGTTTAACCAGAGAGTGAAGGGAAAGAGACAATTCAGTGCTCAGCATATGTGAGACCTCCTTCAGCACAGCTTGAAAGCATCCCAGTAGGCACCTCATGGAACTGGCATAGAGGAGAAAGGAGGGTCAGCTAGTTGGGGTCAAGGGCCTTGTTCAAGTGCCCAATGCTGGGATCACTCTCCAAAAATGGGATTTGAACCAACAGCCTTTTTGAGTTCCAACCCACAGAGCTGCCCTGCCCTCCAACAAATTATTATTTTTTTGTTTAATACTTTTTTTAAAAAAAAAGTTGTCATTTGAATTTATATCAGCCAATGACTGAATCTTTATTACAATTCAGCAACGTTATGCAATAATAAAGTGAAGTCAGTTGAGTACCTGAATCTACTGGCCAGGTTACACCTCCATCCATCATCAATGGATTTTTTTTCTTCCCTGTTGGCATGAGCATATTCCAGGACAAGAATGCCAAGATTCATTGGGTTCAAATTGTCAAAGAGAGCATGAGGAATCATTTTCATATATGAATTGGTCACCACAGAGTTGTGACCTTAACCTCATTGAAGGTCTTTGGAATGTGATAAAAAGGCGTTATGGAGGTTCAACTCACTTGTCAATACAGGATCTTGGTGAGAAATTAATACAAATCTGGATGAAAATAGAGAGAGAGAGATGTTGCATAGCAAAGCCAAAGGCAGTCCAATGAAAAACTCAAATGGCGATTTTTTTTTTTGGTCGGGCAGTGCATGTTATTTTATAGTTTTGATGTCCTTACAATTATTCTAAAATGTAGAGAAAGGTACAAATAAACCTGTCTATAAGTAGGTGTGTCCAAACTTTTCACTGGTATATATATGTGTGTGTATGTGTGTGTGTACAGGAAGAGAAAGTCATTCAAAAACTAATGTAACTAAAATATTTCATTTTATTTCAATGGTGGTCATTCTGGGTGGACGTATTGAGTATCTTGACCGCTTTACACGTTCTGGCTACTTACCCATCCCAGATTCATTCACATCAGATAGTACATCTCAACTTGCACATGTCATGTTTGAATATCAAGTCTGTTGCTGTAATCTGAAATATGTGATTGTAACTCCTTGAGAAGAGTTGAGTGTCTCATTCTGGTTGCCCCATGATCTGCTTTCTGTATATGATTCCTGCTTCCTTTCTTGGTTTAGATGACCTGCAGTTGTACTCCATGTCAGGGAGGACACTTTGAGCTAGGACAAGATTTGTGAACTTCCATTTCAAATAAAAGGACCTGAATTTCACTTAAGCACTGAGTTATTGCTGTGTGCTGACTGGTCAGTCTCCTATAATCATGCATGTGTCACTAATGTTAATGTGAAACAGCTGGATGAGTCATTCGAGAAGGACTGAAGTATTTAGCACAGGAACCTTTCCGTTTTAATAGTTTATAAAACCTGATGTAATTCAAAGTGACCTCCCTGACATGGATTATCTGATCATCCAATACTTGGTTTTCAAGATATTTAGTACGTGTCTCCATCCTCTCCATCCAGTCATTTCAACATGATGGCCAACTTTGGTCAGCAGGTTGGAGTGAAATTTTCAATTCATGACAAGTCTGCACAGACATGCACACGCATTTACGTGCACGTAACAGTTTTATTACCTTGCAAATAATCTGTAGTGTTTTCAAACTACCCCGACACTTTTGATGTAGCTAATTTTAAGTTTATAATGGAATTATACAGATTTGCCATAATATTTCTTGCGGGAGCGTGAGAGTTTGAAAGCGTGATCGTCATGCCACATGATTTACAGTTGGCAATCCTAGTACAGTTACTGTAAGTCCTGGTCATGGCACTATGACAGTCACCATGATTAGGTTTAAAAGTAAGAGAACTTGATACAATAAAATCCCGTTATAGTGGACTCACTTAATTAATTATGACGGAATATCGTCTATAATGTAAGAGGTCCGCTGATTCTGGCCGTGCGCCTTTAGGAACATGCAGAAAAAGCGTCGGATATAGCGGACTGGCATATAACGGAATATCGCTTATAACGGGCAAACAATTTGGTCCCCAGGGCCGCTTTTAGCTGTAGATTTGTTCGGCTATAACTGACATGCAGCTCCGCCGACAAGGCGCGTGGCGTGCCGGTGATATCCAGCGCAGATACGTAGTCGGGATTATTAATAGTCACGCATCTGCTGAGGTAAAGTTGGATTACTACATGTACAATATAATAATCTATACCACAAGTGTGTCTGCTGAGGTGTGGCATGAGTAAATGGTGTCCTGTAGTTGTGTTCTGGGCATACGGCAACTCTGCATATAATGGACTCTCGATATAACGGACTGTTTTGCCTGGTCCCTTGAAGTCCGTTATAACTGGATTTTACTGTAATGATTATTTTAAAAATGCATAATAGAGATAAGATTTACATTTTGGGTTCTTGGTTTCGTTAGTGGTACGGTTTAAGAAACATGGATCTAAACTTGGCTACTCTTTTGACGAATAGTTTCACTTGTTACAGCAGCAACACTGTTTCCAAAATAGTGCATACCTTGCTGTGTTTGGTTAAAAAACGGTTTTAAATTCAGTGAGGACATCTATTGAGTGCTGAAAGTAAATATGAAGGGAACTTCAGAAATGTCAAATAGCCATACATGAGTATGCCCACATAATCTAGCTGTCATGTCTTTGCATAATAGCACTTTTAAGAATGTACATTATCCTGTTTAATTTATATTATAAACCTAATATTGACAGAATGCAGAATCAGTTGGACATGATAATACAATACTGTCACAAGCAGGGAAACCCAGTAAAAGACACAAAAACAAGTACTAGTATTTGTCATGAAACAATGGTGCAAAGGTGTAACATCAAGCTTTTATATATAAACTCAATAACATCTCTAAATCGCCCAAACATCTATTTTGACAATGAGTTCTTAGGAAATAATTATATTTTATGATGGCATGGTATGTCAATAACATGTAGAGGAGGAGTGATCATTGATGTTGTCCTTCTTCAAAGTCAAAAAAATGAACATTCTGCTGTTTGAAGTAGACAGCTGAAGTGTAGGTGATATAAATGTAGACACAAAGATGTAGTGAATCTAAAAACACTTACAAATCATGGCTTTGACTGATATATATTTGTCAACAGGTGCTTCATTTTTTGACGATAATTTACTTTATTAATGAGAATTCATGTTAATTTAAACATTCATTCATTTCCCAGAAGCACCCACCCATTTCAAGGTCACAGTGATCATAGAATCTGTTCCCAGAAGCATAGGGCACAAGACAGGGTAACTCTTTTCATGGGTCCACTGCAAGTCCCCCCACCACCAAACACACTCAGACACCTACAGAAACATACCGATGAACAGATGAAAATACTATAGTCACTATAATCTTTGGCCTGTGCTTGGAAACTATAGACCCCACATGAACACAGGCAGAGGTGATTAGAATAAAATCCACAATCCTATGAGGCTACAAATGTTTTTGCTTACCAGGGAAAGGACTAGTTCCTTCTAACTGACTTGGAGTAAACAATTTAAGAAAGTTTAAGTTCTGCTCCTGTTACCAGTTAATTTTCCTTTGTGATTAATTTGCCTAAAACCATAGCTTCCTCGAATTGTTTGTAATATGGCTGCAGCAAAGCATCTAGAACCCTATTAATTTCCTGTTTTAATTAAGAATATTGTTATATTTACAAGAGTTTTGCACAGCTACTTAAGTGAGGGTGGTGGTGAGGAGGGGGGGTGGTCTGAGTTCCTGCCTCCTTTACCCCAATGATTGAAAGTGTCCCCCTTTTGACATGGGGGGTCCACGGTGCTTCTTCTTGATCACAGACAATCTGCACATCCTGTTCTTCTCATAACAACAGTGAAAAGCAATTTTTAAGCAATTATTAACAAAGCCAGTTTAGGAAGTACTTTTTCTGAACAAATGCTTGTAAAGCCGTAGGTTTGCAGTGACTTTGGTAGATGCGTGTCTTTTCGTCTTCTTTGTTAAATTCAATTAATTTGTCTGATCGCAAATTATCCTGCAAATTATAATGAAATAATTACATGAAATGTTTAAAATGACGTATCTTTACATAATTTACCAACCTTGACATTAGAAAAGATTTCAAAGCAAAGCCTCGATCAGAAGGACCAGGAAGCTTTCAGATCCACTCAGGGGTAGAAAGACACAGATAAAAAGGTATAAAAAAAATTTCCAACGACGAACATTCCTTTGAGCGGAGCCATTAAGAAGTGACTGTATTACATTATGCAGACCGCAGGGGACAAGGAGCCACAACGCCAAATTAAAAGTACAATGCAGGGTGGGACAATACGTCTGAGTCAACAGAAGAAGTAGTGACAATAAAATCAAGTGTACCATGCTTTTATTATTACATGTATTCAGGGGATACAATGAAATTCTTATGCCACAGCTAATGGGAGGAGGTACTTCACTGGAAACTGGGCAAAGGGAAGTGCAGCACTGGACAATGCAGTGCAAGATGAGACGAAGGAGTACAATAAGAATAAAAATGTCATATATAGTAAATACAGTAGGTAGTGCAATACTGGGATGAGTCATCTTTGTGGGATTGTATGCAAGGAGTACACTGACAAAATACAACTGCGAAATACAATTGTATTGTCACAGGGAAATAATGTGAAAAGCTATACTATACTATATATGTAAAGGTAACTAATTTCTGTACTAGCATAGTTTGACATTTTAGTAAAGGACTCCTTCACTCAGTAACTACTTGATATGATTATTCTGAACCAATCGGAACATTTTTTGTTCATATTGCCCAATTAGCCGGCACTGCAGAATGGTAAGAATACATTCCAAGTGTAAACACTGAAACGCTGTTAATGTGTTAAACAAAGGGAATTGAAAGGGTAAATTGATAAATGAGATGTTAATTAATTTTGCACCAAAATTACCTAATTTTCTGAAATGTGCATCACTTCAATTACTAAATATAAATATATCGTGACATACATTTTGAATATTTAATTTAATGAAGGGGAATGTCATTAACATTCATGTCATACTGATAAAACTATAATGAGATGTCCTGTTAGTCATTTAAGCCTCTTTAAATTAGATCTAGGCAGATTGTAACAAATACGCAATTATCATTGTATTGTTGATTCAGCAATGGTTTACCCAGAGGGATGTAATAAAAATCAATATCAATTGAATATCAGCCTGTTATCTGATGTGTAATACACCTATGTAATTAATCTGCCATTTATCTGTTTAGCTTCCTGGGGAGCTAATCTCAAGGTTTAAGATTATGCTCAAGTTCAATTTCATAGTGGCCATAATCAGCATGTCAAACCGGAAAGCCATACGAGTAACTGAAATCGCTCATGCACTCCATACATTTCTAAGATTATTATGTCAAAAGAATTACGTGTTGCCTCAATTTTCAGTGACCTTTCATTTTACATACTGATTCTCCATATTAGAAGCACGTGCGCCAAATTTATTTTAAAATGGCGTCGGCTGGTTAAATCACCCACATTCTTATAAATTTAATATTTAATTTTCATTTAAATCGTTGGATACGCAATTTTGAACACCACATGCTCAGTGTTATCAGCGGGCTCTAATACTGAGATGCAACTGAAGGGCCTGATTATCTGGATCAGGTGTGTTAAATTAAGGTTGACCCTAAGCCATGCAGGGTGGGAGATCTCCAGGAGCAGGATTGGGCAACCCTATATTATTGTGATGTGGGAATCTATGTAACTCTAAGGAAACTGTGAGATTAACGTAACTTCAGTAGTCATTTCCTATAAACATTGCATTTTCTTTAAAAAGGAATGTTTTGCACGTTCAGCTTGACTGCAGCAAAAGAACGGGCAATGTGTGCAAGCAATTACCAAGACTTGTCATTTTGACTTGACTGAATCAAATGTGAAATAGTGCTGACTAACCAGACATGCTGCACATGTGTGGCAGCCAAATTACTCAGGCAAGAATGATTCCAAAACTACGAGCTCAGGTGTATATTTTCTTGGTGAAACCCCTGTACTGGCAAGTTCATTAAGTCGGCTATTTAATGAAATATTAAATGGGTAAAAAAGAAAATTATTACCTGACACCTTCAAATAATTAGCCGATTAGGACAGTGCCAAGAGCGGATACCACCTGTTTTTGGTCACTGCTCTTTTGTTATTTTTGTCAAATACAGTAATCTGATGTTGTGCTTCTTGTGCCAAAGTCCATATAGCGGACCCACTTTACTTGAGGGTACATAATGTAATGTAGTAGTACACACTTACTTAATGCATTAATTAACCAGTAACTAAGTGTTAGTTACATACTAATCCCATGTTCATTCATCATAAATAAATCATGACAGCTTTCCATTAAGACACTATATTAGTTAACAGTTAACTAATTAGTTAATAATGGTAAGACCACTTGAGGGCAAGTTACTTATTAACTCATTTACTACTCAAGAACAAATCATAAATTAATATAGGTTATAAGTACTGATCCCATGATCATTTATCATTAATCCATCATAATAGTTCATGTATTTTATAGATACTGGTAAATTTATGCATTAAGTACGCATGTACTACTACATTATTCATGTCCCCTTTACTGTGAAGAAAAGTCTTACCCATATAGCTTTATACAGAGGAACATCTCACTATCAACCAACCTCAGACCCTTTTGCTGTGTTTACCACATCCCTCACCCTTCTTCTGTACCTGTGTTAATTTCCTGCCTGTACTATATGCATCATTACTGCGTATTTACTGTATGTTCTATATACATAGCACCAAAGAAACTAATTCTCATGCATGGGTCTATTCTCCCATCAAAGTCAAAAAAGTACTTGAAAAGTTTTTGGATTTTGAATTGCGCACATTCTTCCTTCATCAGGACGGTCACGCCCACCACGAGTCACCTGCCATGCAAGGACTCTAATTAATTTATAAGGCAAGAAAAGAGTGTTACGCCCCCAATGATTTTAGCAACAAGCAGAACGTGGAACACAGACTCTTTAATTTACAATGTGAACCTAATTGAAATCCATAGAAACCCTTTGATTCTGAAAATGAAAACGTGCTGGTAACCAACTACGTCTGTATTTGGTTATTCACACAATCATGAGAATCCTTCGACAAAAAACAAAACGTCACAGTGAAATACAGTGTCTGAGGTTTCTGCAGAGATTGACATTACCTTATTAGGTATATTATTAGTATGTCCTTTGTAACACTGATTTAATGATCCCTCGATCGTTTTCCCCACATAGACACTATTGTTGCAATTTAAAAAATCAAATAACACAAAACTGGACAAAATGTTTTAAAATCGTTCAACTCTATTGCACGCATTCCATACTAGACAATCAATAAGTATAATAAGATGTACATGTTTCTTAAATTGTTTTGTATTGTCAATTGTCTCACTCCTCAATTGACTAACTACCCCATAAGCAAAATCTTCATTTTAGCAATGAATCTGTATAGAGTCTGTCTTCAAACTAATTTTACTCATTTGAGAAATTTGATATGTTCGTGTGAATCACCCATGTTGTTTTTAAGAACGAATCTATGTACGTTTTAGGCTTCAGCTTTTATTTCCCTCCTCATTCAGAACAATTCTGCAAACAAGCAGATATGCCTAAGCAACAGATGTGGTGTGAATGGTAATATTATTCGTAAGATGGACTGAAAGTTTAGAATGCATTGCTTATAAAATAATAAGCTTACATGCTACAGTGTAGGCTGTGATGTATTATTCCAAACCAATTGTTAGTCACTGCCAGTAAAATCCCATACACGTACCCCATTAAGTGTAGAATGGTTGCCAATTTGGCAAGTGTCTTGGCCAGTTAGTTCTGTTGTGGACCCCTGACCTACAGCATGTAATGTATGCAGTGATGCACTTTGACTTACCCATATGGCAGAATGGCCTCCGTGGTGAATAAGACCAATTCTTATTAGATATAGATGGCAGTCAATACAGAACTATGGCAAAGAAGAGTTAATTGGCACAATGACACACCAAGCTGTGAGTGTAGGTGTTCAGGATCCTTTGCTCAACACCTTCATATATAGGATAGAAATATACAGACGTAAAAGAATGTTTGTAAAATTTTAGAGCACCATACTGCACAGGAATACTTCATCTTCAGCCAACTCCACTGTGTTTCTGGAACACTGACCTGCAAAAGCAATATTACAGTCGCGCTGATAACCTTCCAGAACATCGTTATTAGAATATTAGTCTATGTCCTTGTAGGAAAGAAACCCAACACCTTCTTCAGGTATCATTTTAGGGTCCTGATGAGGAAAAAAAAAAATTCGAAAAAACTGAAGTGGAAACGACTTCAGCCTTTTGAGGTCGTCTACGTTGATTACTCTGGAGACCTCCGGTAAAACACCTGCCGTTCATGAATGGTAAATAGATTACAATAAAACAATTTGCTAATGTGAAAAGTACGAGGTGACAAAAACTTTGAAGACAGATTTGGGCGACACTATGGACAGTTTGACAGAGGCTCAGGGGTAACACTGGTCCCTCACACCGCCAGCATTGCAGTATAATCTCTCTATATTCTACTACTTTCCTCCCATATTCTAAAGACATCTATTTAGGTGAATTGACATCTTTGTCCTGCAATGGACTTCCATCCCATTGAGTGTGATTCCTTCATTTGTGCACTATACCTTTGATCCTCAAACCAGTCCTCAGGGACCCACAGATGGCCCTGTTTTTGTTCCCTCCCAACTCTCAGGAACTGGTCTGAGAACCATTGCACTATACTACCTAGAACATGCAACCTTTATTTAATATTAGTGTTACAAACCCTGGTTACGAGTTTGTGATTTGAAGAAACCTTTCTCGTCCAATGAAACAACGGCCTTCCAGGAGGCACCTGATTTGCCCATTTGAAGTAAGTCTTTCCTTTATCAAGAAAACGATTGGCTGCTTCTACTTATAAAGGAAGATTGGGAAGCTGAAGAAGGGGAAAGTACGTCGTGAATTGACTGGTTTGCAGTACCTGCCTGTGACTTTTGTTTCGGTTTATCTTTTAGCGCTAAACGTTTGGATTAGATTTCGGTGTTGAGTTTTGTTTTGTTTGACTTTTCTTTTTGGGAAAACATGCAAACTCCACGGAGGCAGAGCAGAAGTTGGATTCAGGTGCCCCACCCTGAGGTAACTGTGGCCCAATGAGGCATCATGTTGCCCATGATTAAATATGCAGTGCTACAATTATACAAAAATACATGTGAATATAGTTACATTTATAATAGGATGTGTTTGACAGTTGTGGTAAGGAATGATACAGAGGCCTAAACAGTTAAATAACATTTTGACTGGATAATTATCATAAGAACCGTTACTATCATTTGAATGGCATGACCTCTTCCTCTAGTCATCACCACAAAAATGCTTAAATTAAATTGAAAATGACGCATTTTTAAAAATCGATTTATTTGTAGAGTAAGCAATCACAGTTATATTTGACTAAATATTATAATTTTCATTTGAACCTTTCTTCTGTCCATGCTAGGTGACAACAATAAACCAATGAGTAATGTACCAACCAATGGCTTTGTACTTATCTATAAGGACAGCATTGGAGATGAAAAACAAGGGTGACTGGCAAAGTGGGTCTTTAAATTTCTTAGTAATGAGCATCGTGATAATGACCAAGTGGAAAAGGGTAAGCAGAGAACCCAGGATTTATAAGTTACTCCTGTGAAGTTGTTAGTCATACAAGTAAGAAAGAGGGATATACGTGGCTGATATCATTCGTTGCATTTATAAGAAGGGCATTGGTTTATTAACTGGGGTAATTGTTTATTTTTTACATTTCTCCTAGGCTTCACCAAGTACTCGCACAAAGATTTAAGCAGATTTTTCCAAACTCATAAACATGTTGAGGTTGTGTGCTAACATACCAAAATAGTAGCTTTCCCAGACTATTGTCTGTTCACAACTTTGGGTTATAAGATTACAATACAGCCAGGATTCAGCCCATGCAAAGTTAGCCCCCCCCCCCCCCCCCCCAAACCTGTGTGTCTTTTGACAGGAAGTACTTGGGAACATGGCAGTTAAAGTCAGTATTAAGGTTGTTCGACATTATAAAACTTTCCAACAATAGCATGCGCATTTATACATTTAATTTCTGCATTAAATTCTGCATTCCTTGGTGCTGCTATGGGTGGCTGCGCTTCACAGACAACAAAAAAACAAAATAAAGAGCAAGTTGAGGGAGATATAAAGACAATTTCCCCACGGGGATCAATAAAGTATCGATTATTATCATTATTAAAGCAGAAATTCCGGTTTTATTTACGGACTATTTCCAATATTTACCATTCCAATTTGATGGAAGCAGTATAGTATTGTGGTTTTTGCAAATGACAGTAACACATTCAAAATACGACACACTTCAGAGGGATACGACAAGCAGCTAGCATTAAAAATGTAATATATTGCCAATCGAATATGCCTCTTGTAGCCAAATTTCCTGATCAGTGCAGGATTGTGCTCAGGATTGTGCTCAGGCATTTACACTGGGGAATCATTTATGCCAATCATAATGTTTCTACTGTCACCTTAAGGGATGAAAGTTTTTTTGCATTATTATTGCTATAAGTCTCTGCCAGCACTATGTGAACTGAGAGGTAATTGTTGACCTATGTGTATAGAAAAGAAAATGCTGCCTATTTGTTAGAAATTGCATTTTTTTTATTACTGATTTATACAGTTGAACCCATCATGACCTGAACTGTGTGGTTCTGCAGATTAGGGGTCCCTGGAGGGTCACTGGTTCAAATTCTTTGGCCGGGCCCTCAAGCAAGGCCCTTAACCCCAACCAGCGGTGCTGGAGAAATGGCTGACCCTGTGCTCCGAAGCCAAGCTTCATTTGCACTTGTGTGTGTCTTGTAGGAGAGTTAGACAGGGTATACAAAGACTAAGACAATAAGGCATTCTATTCTATACAAGACCAACCAGTGATAGTCTACCCTTCAAGCAAGAATACATTGTACACAAAGCTGATTATACACAGAATCGAATGGACTGTCTGGTAGCATTTTAGACCCTACTGTTCCTCCAGTGCAAAAACATTTTTTGCCCTTAGCACTGGACAAAAGGGAATGGTAAATTCAGCCAGGCAGAGGAACTCCCAGTGTGTTGACCATAAGCTTGCCCCTGCAGACCGGATGGCCGGATGTGGGAATGCTTGTGACTGCTGCTGGAGTGTGTCGTGATTGCCCATCATGACTTTGATGAGATATTTATCTTGTTGGTTGATGCATCGCTGGACAGACTTGGTGCAGTGCTCTCTCCGGCACCCAAAGGAGAATCCAAGGACAGACTGATTTGCTTTTGCAAGCAAGACCTTAAGGGCGTCACAATGGACATTCCCAGCTCACAGACTAGAGCTCATGGCATTGGCGTGGAGTGTTTGCCAGAAGTCGGCCACTGGTTAAAGAGCCATAGATTTAATGTCTGGACAAACAATAATAGTGTTAGAGTGATATGTATAGTGCTCTAAGTGAAGGTTGAGGTTTTCGTTCATTCCTGTGGTGTTCTTCCCTGAACCTCCTATCTAAGGTAATTTGCGTGTTGACTGAGTGGACTGGGTCCTGCTTTCCACTTCTCAGAGATGTTTGATAGGATTCAGATCTGGGGAATTTGGCAGGCAGGAGCAACACCTTGAATTCTTCGTCATATTCCGCAAACCCTTCTTGAACAGATTGTACAGTGTGGCAGGGAAGAACTGCTACTACCCAGCAGTGATAGTGATATTTCCTTTAAGACCCAGAACATAAGACAGACCATTAGAAGGATCAGCCAGCAGACAACAAGCTGCAGTCTGTCGTTACCCTCTAAAAAAAGACCTTTTCTCATATGTGCCATGTGCAATTTTATATTCATTTTACAGAAAACAAGATTAATACATAACTAGTAAATGTGTGTGGGAGACAAGCAGTAAAGAGAAGGGTGCCGTTGAAAAATGGACTATTTGGTCATGCATCATGGATCTTTCTGAAGGTTTTTTGAAAAATATAGGAACACTATTTATAAATAAATGCTTGGCTTAGCCTGTATTATATAGAGTACAGTAGCAAAAATACATGAATATCTTTTAGTTTTAGGTGAGTTTAAAAACACTTCATGGCTACAATCTCAGGGCCTCTGGTAAATATCTCAACCATCATCACCATATACGCTGCATATATATATATTTTACTTATATATTTTGAAGCTCTGTCCAAGGAATAAGGGTGGTTTCTTCATGATCATTGTGCATGTACGTAAAATAAGCAGAACTTCATGCTGGCCTGATTCTTTTGATCTTGGGGATGGAAATACACTTTTGTGGAACTTAAATTCACAATAATACTAGTGCAATAACAGATATTACATTCATTAAAACAAAGTATGAGTCAAAAAGGAAGAGCCTAAATGTGGAAATCATATTTTAAAAGCCATAACTTTATGGTCTTTTTATGTAATTTTATATTCACAATAATACTAGTGCAATACGAGAAATACTTTTCTTGTATGTGTACATACATATAATGATAATAAGCAGATTAATCTTATTTTTTATCTCATTTTGCATTTGTGAATTTATATAATGATGTCATAACAAGAAATACCATGACAATAAACATAAAAATACAAACTTAACCAAAGAAGAAATTGAGTGTTGTTTTAAATTAGGTTCAGTGACAACCTGCTTGTCTTTTCTAAACAAGCTGCTCTTTTTCTTAGTGTATTAATTAGTATAAAAATGTGGAATTAATCTTTTATGAACAGTTACATCACACACTGCTAGTGAACTATTAAATGTTTCATTTTAATGACAATATTAAATATAGCATACACATATGATTATAACCAACGAGTACTGAGAATATCATTATGTATGTTGCTTCTCTCCACACCCTGTGATTTCAAAGACATACATTTTAGTGGGACATTCATTTGTGGAAGTTTGTGACGTTTGTGGCTACCTAGCATGATGATAAATCCATGGCTTGGAACAGGTTTTAGTTAATTAGAGTCAATCAATCCAAACTTTGCCTACTTACTGGTGTGAGACAGAAGGATAATGAGCAGAAATAAGCAAGATGATTGGAAACACACATATTACAGCTGTAACCGTATCATTACACTGACTTCAGCTGATGCCATTGCCTGTTGAATTAGTGAAAATGCAAACAAAAAATCCCCAGCAAATAAAAAAGCACGAGCTTTATTTTCTCTCGAAGTCTTTGAACATCGCTAAGGAATAAAATGCTCAGACCAGTTACATATGTATGTATCCGGCACGCAAATGTTTTTCGGGGCAGATTTTGATGTATTGGAACCAGAAAGGTTCCTGAATCACATGCCTTAAGTAGAATTTGCTTCTCACAACGCAGCTGTGCACAGCTCGATACGTAGAGCTGCAAGGACCGAACTAGAGCTGTAGCGAAACGCTGAAGGTGCTACGCATACCGCTAGACCTAACGCACGCCAACCAGGCAGACGTAGAAAAATAGACGCTAGAATGGAAATGATTTCAGTAGCAGGCCCTTTCTTGTCTGTAAAGCTTCGACAGTCCAGTGCAGTAATGATCATATTGTAACGCCGGCCTGACCTGTGTATAGTTCGGATATGTATTCCCAGTGGTGCAGGCCTCTGCTTCTTCTCTCCTGTATTACATCATCTCATTGGAATTCCCCATTGTGTGTCACTCTCCTATGGTTAGCAAACTAATGTTAGCTCCCCTTTTGTGTGAGCTGAACTTATGTTTGCTGAATCCCTGTCCATTGTGCGCGTGTTACATGCTTGTTTCTTTCGTGGCCCTCCTTGTCCAGGAACACCCCCCCCCCCCCCCCCCCCCCCCCCCCCGCCGTGGTCTCGTGCGTTCTCGTTTGCCCCACCCCCCCCTCTCGGGTGAGGTTCGTGTTCGGTGTCGTTTCTCTGTC
>JAOYFF010000081.1:8967860-8970360 GCA_025773925.1 Cryptomyrus ogoouensis
GGGGGAGCGAAGGTGGGGCCCCCCGGGGGGGGGGGGGGGGGGGGGGTAGGGGCCTTGCTCAGGGGCCCACGGACATGTGACTGTTCTGCTGAGGCTGGAATCGGCGATCTTCAGGTCACAGTCACAGAGACTTAGCCTGAGACAATGTAATTGTGAATATTCTTCATCATCATCATCATAGCAAGACTTAGAACAAAATGTTTCAAAGAATTTTGTTGCTGTTTTGCCTCCATAAGATAAGATAGATAGATAGATAGATAGATAGATAGATAGATAGATAGATAGATAGATAGATAGATAGATAGGCAAGTAAACAGACAGACAGACAGACAGACAGACAGATAGATAGACAGATAGATAGACAGACAGATAGATAGATAGATAGATTGAAGCTTAGGCTTCAGTGGACCTATCACACTATTTGTCATCACCTAGCCATCATCTAGTTTCCTACAATGTAAAGAATAGATGTGACCGTTCAGAGTTTATCCAACTATCAACAGTATTGCTATATATCAATTATGAAGGTAACTCACGGCTGTAATCAGTGATCCTTGTTTCTGCGAGGGCAAGGCATTGGTATTCAGGCCTCTCTACATCAAAAAGGGAAAAAAAGCTTGTACCATTATGTGAAGCTTGTACCACCTGCCGATTTATTTTGTCTTAAAATTGTGCACTGGGGTGATATCTACTGAGGCGTCTATGCAACACTGTTTTATATCAGTTTAACTCATCACTCTGGAACACAGCAGTATCCAAAGACTTTGTGCCGTGATACCCGGATACCCATACACCCTAGCTCTTGATCTCATCTCTTGGGGTGAAGGGTTTTCTGTCCTCAACCTACTATAATCTCATTAAGCAGTAACACTGGCATTTAATACAGGGACGCAATACAAACGATCTTACAATACCTTGCTCTGAATTGTAGACATTGAGCAGTACATTGGATGTAAGTGAGTCGGCTGTTTTTTTTTTCCCAGGGTCAAATCTCTCTCGAAGACCAAATTAGCTCGTGAAGAACATGTTACGAGAAACGCCGAAACGGTTGCGCCAGCTCATACATACCCACAATCCCTGAGTCGATGCATCCACATTAGCATCGGGGCCAGCGGTCTATTTCTAACTACGCTTTCACTGAGTCCATATGCTCCCCGTGCCCCGAGGCCCTTTTGCGCTCCTCTCAGCGTTATGCTCCCCTACTCACCACGCTCACCTCCCTGTGGCTTCCTTCACCACTCCACTGTGCGCCACTGGGACATCGGAATTAAGACCCCTTCCGTATGCAGTGTATACACAGACACAGTATATCAGAATCAAGGAGTATGTGCAAAACACAACATGCATAAAGACTGTAACTATTTAACAATTTATTTACCCTCTTTGGTAACATTTTGAGCGTATACTGTCACATACTGTGTGTAGCATTTAAATGAGCATTTTTCTCTCTTGCTTTTATCTGCCTAAATCAACTAATGAGAGAATTCTGGTCCCAGGAATCTTTAACCAGCGTTTATGTAAGTGTCACTTTCTCTTACTACTTAAACAACGTCTTCTTTTTTTCAGGCTCTTTAGCTCTCTTAGTAATTTAATCCTCAATGTATAGCACACCACTGCCCAGTACATCTTCTCTGCAATGGCCAGAAGAATGGAATACGTTGGAATACAACGCATTCCAACGTATTCACGGCCGGAGTCTCCTCCACACAACTGTTTGATGTGGGGAATGATGACAGCTCATACAGAAATACAGTTATAGATTACACTGGCTTTATTGCCCAATTCCTTATTTCAAATGATGGCTGTTATTGTTACTAGGTGGCCCGTGTACATTTTACATCATTGTTTTATTGTCCTCATCCCTGAAAGCACATTAGCCACAGGCTAGGAATGCCGCTGTTCATCCATATCACAGAAGTTGATCGTAGGTGGACCTTCTGCTACTCATTCCAGTTTGGATCCTTTGCCTGATGTTCATCAGGCGAAGGAGTGACAAGGTGCGTAGTAATTAGACATGGAATTGTTATCGCTGTGGTAAAGCGGCACGGGAATGGGGAACGGCACAACGGAAGTAATGATGCCATTTTCGCTGAGGATTTCATGTCGTACGCTACATGGCCTTTTTTGAACCTGCTGGATATCTGGGCAGACACTGATAGCACGGCTGCATAAAGCATTTTTTCAGTCATTGCGGAGATAATAGGTGTGCAGTTGTACCTGTTCTAACCGTAGTACCCAGGACTAATTAAACACCCTGTCAATGGTGCCCTCAGGGTACCTCTGTCACAAAAGTGTGCGTTTCTGTTGCTCACAAGGTTCTGTACCTAATACTCATTCCATTGCAACCATTTGCCCCATTAGTATGAAATATGGGGAATATTTTGCGGGCACATGTATCCCATGTGGTGACGCCCTTTGTGTTTAGACCTTTATGATCAGCTTGGGATAAACATACATCTAACAGGTTTGGAAAACTTTGATCGGTTCATTTTTAGAAGTA
>JAOYFF010000081.1:8975360-8987147 GCA_025773925.1 Cryptomyrus ogoouensis
CTGTCCAAGTCTATTACACACTGGTGCTCTGGCTGCTAATCGTCTGTAGTTTTGTTTTTCTGAGAACTGTGTATGTGTATGTATACTGTGTATACATACACAGTATACAAGAATGGGACACCTATTCAGTGATCAAATTAGCTGATAAGTGTCACATCTGCTTAGAAACATGGGCAAAATAAAAAGACTGGAAACATTTTACTTAAAGCTGACATCTATAATGCATTATAGATACCTTCATAATGTATTATAATGGTAGAAATAAGAATTAATAAGGCATTACAGAATCTTCTGTCGACAGTCATAAGGCATTATAGTAATGATTATTCACAAATTATAATGAAATCTCCAATGTATCTATAATGCACTATAGATACCTTCATAATGCAGTACAGAGCATCCTGAACTGTTATACCAAGGATGCATTATAACGATATGTATAATAATTAAGGCTGCTTTGTAGTGCATTATGAAGCTATGTATAGTACATTATAGATGAGCGCTTCGTAAAAGTATTCAAAATGCATTATAAACATAGCTATAATGTGTTATGCCTTTTTATAAATATTCATAGCCTTGTTCATAAGGCTTTATGAATGCATTATAATGTGTTAATTGATGTGTTCATGGATCTTTATTGATATGTCATTCATAGGAAGTGTTACTAAGAGACCTTTCTGATTATCACCAATGTATTGATAATTAAGGCCCTGTTTATAAGCTATTTCATATATCATTCAGAGTATAGTGCCTCTTTGCTTTTTGCCAGGTGCAGATCACACAGGGCCTGACGTATTGAAACTTCTCATGGTTTTTCTTCCATAGTTAAAAATGCACCAAACTAAAATATCAGTGTATTTTCACATTTTTTTTAACTAGAAGATTTTTTCCCAATATTTGCAGTACAGGAAAACTTATCGTGTAAAAAGCATGCCTGCATGCATGCATCTATCCATCTATGTCCTAAACCTGCTTGTCCTATTTAGGGTTCCGGGGGTCCGGAGCCCATCCCGGGAGCTAATGGGCGCAAGGCAGGGAACAACCCAGGATGGGACACCAGCCATATATATTAATGACAATTGTAAATTATCATAAAAAGATAAATAACTACTCATTTATAATTAATACGATCAAGAAAAGAGTTAATGCTATCTGTCAGCGGTGGGAAGCCACCTGTCAAAATCAACCACTAAGTGTCTGATAAATAAGCCATCAATCCGGCTGTAGCTTAAAAAGGCAATTATCCAAACAGGTTGGAAAAAAAAAAAAAAAAACAGAAACTTGAAACGTGACACTCTCATAGGCCAGTGGTCCCCAACTATTTCCCCCAAGGGCCAAATTCCATCAGCAACACAAAGTCAAGGTCCACTACGCCCAAAAAAACAAAAAATGTCGACCAGCAATAGGATCCCTGACGATAAAATTTTCCAGCTGGCGGGGATGGTGGGTAGGAACTGATTACATGGGGTAGGAACTGATCACATGGGGTGGGAACTGATCACATGGGGTGGGAACTGATTACATGGGGTGTGAACTGATCACATGGGGCGGGAACTAATCATATGGGGTTGGGAACTGATCACATGGGGTGGGAACTGATCACATGGGGTTGGGAACTGATCACATGGGGTGGGAACTGATCACATGGGTTGGGAACTGATCACATGGGGTGGGAACTGATCACATGGGGTGGGAACTGATCACATGGCTCAATTGTGTCACCGGATGGTGACCATTGTCGTAGATGAACAGAAAACGGTACTTCTGCAGATAGTACTGGTACTATAACATTACTGGTACTGTTACTAAAGAAGGGATGTATTTATAGCCCAACTTTTTCATTTTTTGCAAACAATTGGTTAACACAATATACCATTAATTTACAAGGGAAAAATGAGGTCCCATTTAAGTTTAAAAGTACAAGCTTGTTAAATACATATCACAGTAGAATTTGTTTAATAGGTGTCAGGCTAATTGGTCTTTAGTTCAAGTAGGATAAATTCTATCCCCTTATTGTGTACCGGCATAACCAGCATTATCCAATCATTTTCTTCTTAGGTTAATTAAAAAAATGAAGATCTCTGTGTTTATAGACAATGACAACCAGGGAATCGCTTCTTAAATACACAATAAATCCATCAATAGACTGCTAGATATGTTCTGAACACATTTAACACAGTGAATCTAATGAAAGGCACGTTTTTTTTATTATTTTTTTTGCCCAAATCAATTCTGCATTGTCCATTAACAAAAATGTTCACTATAAATGCTTCATTTAAACTGTCAAATAAAAAAAAAGCCTGTAAGGCAAAATGTCACGTTTCAGAAAGAGTTACAAGATCTCCAAATCGTGGAATGTGCCCCAAAGACTTTTCGGAGGATGTTGTGTTTTCCAATACCCAGTTCTCAGTGTCCATCATGAAGTTGGTCAGTAGAGGCACTATGGTACAGATGCTACTGTATCAAACCATCACTTAGGATGCAACTGTCCTAAAAATTGTAGTTATGATGGCTAAATGTGAGCCAGACATGAGGCTTTAGTGGAGAAACTGATATAAGTATCCAACAATGACCAACATCTGACATGTTCATCATCTATAACACATAAATCATGATATATACCACATTTATAATCACATCTATTTGCATGTATATATTTAATAGGCTAAAGCTAAACACACTACCTGGCATTTTTAAGTTGGAGATTCACCTAGTATTTCGCTCCATGTCTGGGATTAACACCCATCATAACATCTAATTTAATTCAATAAATATGTTGAAAGGATCCCGAGAAACCTTTAATGCTGTATCCCCTTGTTGCCCAACTAGGGAGGAAAAAGAATGCATTGATAACAAATCATTTATTCAGCTGTCCAACCCTGTCCACAAACACTTTATTTAAAAAAGTGTTAAGTGAATCACTTTAGGTAATAAATGAAGTCTTTCTCTTGGTTATCTATTCTCAGCATATTCATTTTGCTGGAGAGTGAATTTACAGGGTTACATGATTGAACCACAGTTCTGGGCCTGCGTTGGCAGATGATGGACTAAATTATTGATGTTCCACACTAATGCACTCTGATGAAAAATAAAACACAGACATTATATTTCAACTGCCTGGTAATTATTTTGTATATTAAAGCCATTTTATTTCGTTCTGAAATGTACAAGTTCTCTGTAAAAGGAGCGAATTTCAGTAAATGATCTACTCATTAACATCTGCGTGATTCTAAAGCATGCAAATAAACTGCAATGCACATTTTGTGTGCTGTTACTGAAATATATACCATGCTTCGTTACAGACTTTACCACCATCCTTGGTTTTGCATACCTGTAATGTCAGGCTGAATTATAAATGCTAATGCTGTGCCAGTAAACGTTTATATACTTGATTGCTAGTCAAGAGTAAAGTGTGTTTAAGTGATATTTTGCATAAGTAATGGTGTTGGCACATCTCTCTCAGACTCAGCCCCTAAAGCCACCAATTGGAGCATTGAGCACTTGAAAAAGTTTTTTTTTCCTTTCATCATTTAAGTTAAGTGGATCCAAATTGAGTCTTCAAATGCATACGAAAGTGGAATAAGTTGACAGCAGTCTATCTCTAATCCACTGGCATGCCATCATTCTTTAAAACTGCTTTTGAATACTATATTATTGTCAGGGTGAACTGACAATTGGACCATGTCCTTCATTAATGCAATATTGTGTCAAAAGTTAAAAACTAAAAGCAGAAATTTCATTTGGTTATATTTATATTGCCTCAACTCCATACATTATTTATTTAGTGCCAGTACTTTATTATGAAAGATCTCCATTTGAATATCTACCAATTCAACACGACAAACGATCTGTGCCAAGCCAGCATTTGAGACATTTTGAAACTGCACACAGCTGTGGAAAAATAAATACACACAAAATAAAACTTAAAAATGAATGCACTAAAGAAAATGAGCTGTGTTCAGCTGAGCCAGAAAGCTGCACGTATTCACTATATCTGCCTGTACAAATATAGGTAGGCCTTGTAGTGGGAACTGAAAACAGTCCAGTTCATTATTCATGACCTGGACGGGATGCCAGTCCATCACAGGGCACAAGGCAGGGGGACACCCTGGACGGGATGCCAGTCCATCACAGGGCATGAGGACAATGCAAATGTGATACCAGTACATCACAGGGCACACCTCACTACACTATGCAATTACCCCATCTTGTGTTGTTTATACTGAAACTTTAAGTGCATTTTCACATTAGTTAAATGTAGAATGATGATATGATGCAAAAATAAATTTTTGAATTTGTAAAGTGAATTGACAATAAAACTCAATCGAACTGAACTGAAACACAAAATTAAATTAATGTAGAGAATGCCGCCAAGCAATCTCACTTTGAGTACTGCACATACTTTGAATCACCATGAATGGTTGTAGATATGCATCATGTTCTGCCTTCCATGTCCACCTGACCCTGGCAAGCCACGCCTGTTTCTCTTTTTCCTAACCCTCGTGTTAATCACTCCCAGTTGCCTCTTGTTAGCTTCCTCGCCAGTCTCATATATACGTGCTTCCCAGTCCTTTGCTCCCCAGTCCAGTCATTGACATTAACCTTCCCGTTGCATGAACGCTTCCTTACTCTATTCCTCCTGTTTTGATCATTTGTGATCCAGTTTGTTTACCGTCCCAGTTCTTTGAGTTCAATAAACCCCCTTGTGTTTCACCAAAACTCCTGCCCTCGGGTCATTCATTCTTCAAGTCATGACAAGACAATGTGGGCCTGACCCTGAAACATCAGAGGTATATATAACTGCTTGTAGTGATGAAAAGTATTTTTTATAAAATTTATTTAATGAAGACAGTCACAAAGTAGTCATCTGAATTAATAGCAATAATAATTAAGAATAATTACTAAATGAAAAACTCATGGTGTCCCATCGACTAACAATATTAAAGCTTGTGCTTCATTGATCTACAGCATGTTCCCTTTCTTTTCATAGTCTTCTGAACGATAAGTATCCGCTGGCATTCCAGTACTAATGGATGGGTAACTAAAGGTCTTGGCACTTCCTTTAATGTGCCCCCATTTCCTGTTAATGGTCCACAAAGGGGGCAGGAAAATATCCTGGGCAACTGTGACTTGCAGACTCATTGTGCCCTTAGGACCAGACACTTAAATCCTCAGCTGAGCTGGCATAGTGAACTGGATTTTGTTCAGTAACCCCAAACACTGTCAAAAAAAAATCACCATCCAAATGATTTTATAGTAATTGAATAAATGACACCACATACATAAATTATGCATGTAATTTATCTAACAGATGAATTGAATTGCATAACTTAGAAACTCTCTGGGGGCACCATGGTGGCCCAGTGGGTAGCACTGTTGATTCACATCTCCAAGTTTGTGGTATGAATCCTGCCTCCACACTGGGTGTGGAGTTTGCACGTTCTTTCCATATCGTGTGGGAATACTTCTGCATTATAAAGACATGCAGTTAGACATTTGTGTGTGCGTGTGCCCTGTGATGAACTGAAATCCTGTCCAGGGACTACCCCTGTCCTGGGATAGGCTCTGATCCTCTGCTTCCACAGCAAGGTAAGTGGTTGGAACCTGAATGGACAGAAGCTCTCTAAAATCCTACTGCCAGGAACCTAGGGGTAATGACAGACAACCAGCTGTCCTTTGCTGAGCACATAACAGTGCTCTCCCCAATCTTGTAGATTTGCCCTGTATAACACCAGGAAGATCTGGCCTTTTCTGTCTGAGTATGCAGCTCAGCTTCTAGTTCAGGCACTCGTTACCTTGCGACTAGACTACTGCAACTCTCTACTAGCAAGTTTACCAGCTTGTGCTGTCAGGCCGCTGCAGATGATTTAAAATGCAGCAGCATGGCTGGTTTTCAATCAGCTCAAAGCCCCCCTCCCTGTCTCTCTCCATTGGTTCCCTATAGGTGCTCACATCAAGTTCAAGTCCTTGGTGCTGCTTTCACATCCATTAAAGGACAGGCACCCATCTCCATCAAGAACTTCCTTAAGACCTACATCCCATTTCGCTCTCTTTGGTCAGAAAGCCAGTGCAACTTGGAAATTCCTCCACCATGTGAGAAGTGTTACTCCAGACATTTTTCATGTGTTCTCTGATGGTGGAATGAGCTGCTGAACCACATCCAGCCATCTCATTCCCTCTTTACCTTCAAGAAACACCTTAAAACCCATCTATTCCAGGAAATCTTCTACTAGCCTGACGTATCCCTATGTTCTATTTGAATGTTCTTAATGTTGCACTTCTGGTCATTGAATTATCTTATTTGATTCTCGCTTTGATGGAAGATGCTGTGTAGCTCTTGCTCCTATGTTACTCATACTTGGACCTGGGCAGTCATCTGAAACTGATCCTAGATGCTCTTATGCCTAGTTGGCTCCTCGACAGCCGTACGTTTGTAAATACTATTTAACGTAATTGTATGTCTTGTTGGACAAAAGTGTCTGCTAAAAAATGTAATGTAAATTAATCCTGTATACAATACAATGGATTCGATGTTATTGCAGTGACTAAACTACATCAAGCAGTATAAGTCAGCAAAAACTCATCCCTGTTTCCTAGCTCAACATGAGATAATATCATTTTAATATAAAGAACATTTACTTACTTAGCAGATGCTTTTATTCAATGTGACATCCAATTGAAAAAGCACGATCAGATAGTTCCTGGAGCAACTGGGGTACAAGGGCAAACTCACGGACCCAAAACTGAAATCACTCTACTGATCACAGGAGTCAAGCCAGTGACCTTGCACTATGGGCATGGAGTCCTACTCCAAAGAGCCACACACTGCCCCAACTGCAAACTCCATGAACACAGAGCAAAGGTGGGATTTGAATACCCAACCATGGAGGTGTGAGGCAGCATTGCTCCCCACTGAACCTTCACGCTAACATGCAATACGGCGGGACAGAGGGTGGCTCAGTGGGCTAAGATGCTGCCCCTTGAGAAGGTCACTGGTTTAAATCACCAGGTCAGCAGGATAGCTTCACTATTGGGTCCGTAAGCAAGACCCTTAACCTCCAATTGTACTTTGTAATTTTTTTCTCGTGTCATGTTGGATGAACATGTCTGCTAAATAAATAAAATGTAAAATTGTATGGTCACAGAGTAATCTGCCCAATTGCATACAAATATGCCGATTTGAGTTGGTGTGTAACACCACTCTTACAATTTCTGCATTAAATGATGCAGACGAATTGTCTAGTTAACATGAGCAGATGCATATTAGTACAGTTAGTGACTGTGGATATCATTAATTTGATGGCAGTCTACAGGGAATCCTTATAGGGGTAGAACTCCAAATGGGCTTGGACCAGTATATACTTGCTGATTACTCCTTTCATAAGATGCTGCTTGATTCATCTACCAAGAATTGTTAAAAGTACAAACGTCAACATAACCTTCTCATTCCCATTTAATAGAGCAACTGAACAATAAAACCATACATATTCAGTCTGTCTTAGCAATAAGTATATTGATCCTGATCTTCACAACAAAATGGCTTGAAAATTTAACAGTCGATGCTGACGCCCTAAGCTCATATAATTAATAGTGGTGTTATGGTTTTATGTTTATCGCCTTAGATGTCCGTTCCTGCGGTATTACATTTGCCTGCCTCTTTTTCTATATCAGTAAATAACAGTTTGCATCAGCAACCTGTTACAATTCAGATTTATTCACTCGCTGCCACGGTAAACAAACACCCATGATTTTAAGAGGTATATAATGAGTTTTTTTTTCTCATTTACAGTTTGACAAACTACCTTTTTTTAATTGTCTGGAAGGGCTACTAAAGAAATTTGTAAAAACTTCATTAAATCAATTTCTGATTAACTGGCTCAATTTGCATGGCAGCAAGAGACAAAAACACTCTGCTGTTTTGCGCTGGATTCAGCCTGCAGATGCTCTGTGAAGTAGCTATGAGACACCATGCATTTTGTGTGCTCCTTTATGTGAGCTGCAGAATCCGACAGTCAGCAGTCATGCAGATCACAAATGAGGTCTGTACTTGGCTGACCATTTAAGACATCTGCTACTCCATAAGCCAAGCATCCAAACTCTGTTTTCTTCAGCTACTCTGTTATTCCGTCACCACAAAATAAGCGCAAACATTCACTGTTTACTAGCTGTTTACAAGATTTGTTTTGTCTTAGTACAGAAAATGTCTTTGATCAAATTACAACACAAGAAATATGGCTTAAAATTATTTCACGCTGTTTATAGTATTTCTATGTCCTTATCAGTGTTTCGGATTTAATTAGGACGACACTTCAATTCTGCCTTTCTGGGTCCATGACTTCAGCATGTAATTTTTGTCAGTATCAAATGGTACAAATAATGCCAGTATAAATACATGACTGAAGGTATATATAATTATAATTACAAATAATTAAACATACTTATCAGAGCCTGCTTTCACAAAAAAGTTGTGCACGACTGTCTTTACAAAAAACACTTCATTAGACATTTCAAAATTATTTTTGAAGTGCATTTGATATTTTTCTGCAACAACAAATGCATTTCTTTTTAGGATACTCTTTGCAAATTACTTATCGTAAACAGGAATAAATGATGCTTAGTTTCATGTTAAAAGGCTCTGTTTAGACTAATCCTGACTGATAGCTAGGATTTGTATTCTGATGTCATAACTAAACATAATTTGGCTTTATACGTGAATCTTCTGGCCATTTATAGTGATTTCAGAGCTGAGAAAAATGATATCATAACTGTTTATACTATGTAAAATGACAGCTGTGCTAGACACCATGCTGTGGGCACCTATTATGGTTTCATAGATGTGTATACTGATCTCATCACTCTGCAAATTGATGTCAATCAACGCGATCTCCGGGGATTTATATTCCTCATACACAACAGATCCGATGTCCAGATGCTCAAATAGCTGTTGTAGATCAGTAATTATTAAACTTGCACCAATCAGCATAAGAATAGTTCACCAACATGAGTGGCAATACAGCTGCGGCAGTCTGGGATACTAGCCGGCTTTCCTCACGACGTGCCTGAGCCAAATCAATATCACACAACATGCAAGTCCGTCCTAAAAGGGGGGCCACGCACACGCAGACAAAGCGAATTTGACAAATGGCCAGGCGTGGACTAACCAAGTGTATGTACCTTAAGAGCAAGCTCCCACTCAAACTCTAGGTCACAGGATTAGCACTCCTGCACACAGAACATTAATCTCGCCACTCATTGATGTGAGAAGGAGAGAGAACGGGATGCTGCTGTACTGCGCCCTACAGCAGCGGTGACGTCTCCGCCGGGGTGGGGGTGCTGCTGTGGCGTGCAGTCTCTCCACACCACTGCTCAGGGGGACCCTCCACCCATGAACAGACATGCTGCATAGGTCATTGCAAGGAGAGAAAGGCTGGGCGTACCATGTGCCGGAAAAAGTTAAATATTTACCGCAGGGTTACGAATGCTTTCAGTGCTTTATGAGTTTCCTGTGAATAAAGAACAATGCAGGGGCGAATCTCCATGCGTGCATTTAAATATCGCACTGGTGGCTCGTAGCTTTAGCCAGTCTGTGTACCTGCACGCTCGCAATCTTCTGGTCGTTGTCACTGGAGCGGGCCTGGAACTGGGCCAGTGCAGCCCGGCTGTGGAGGCTGCGTCGTCTGAAGTGGTCTACCAGGGCTGTGTGCGTCCTCTTCTGCAACAAAGAAAGCTGCGGGGAGAGGAGGGGGGAGGAAGAAGTGGCCAGGGCAGGAGAGGAAATTAATGGCAGTGTTCAAGAAGAATGATGGAGGGAAATAGAGAAAGCAGTCAATAGCCCATTCTGCAGTCACGGGCCTGACAGGAATTTCACAGTCTCTTGCTTTTTTCACCCACTCATGTGCATTCATCAGAATCCAGTCACATCTGGCTGCCAGGATGGGGGGTTAATTTTCTCTAAATGCTTCAGCAGTTTTGTTCTAGTCGAGGCAAACTCTGTGACTGCAAAGCTGATGAGTAAAATATTTCTACTTCACCCAGTTTAACTTTATACCAGTTGCCTCGGGGCGTACTACTCCTCTCGCTCTTTTACACGTACACAAAGAGTCATGAACCCTCTCTGTAACAAGAAATTATTCCTAGTCCCTTTCAAAGACATACTGCTAGCTTCATTATCTGAACACGGTTTGAAGCAAAGGTTTAAAGTCTTTGATAGACATTTTTTTCTTCCCTTCTTCCCGCCGCCCCCCCCCCCATCTTTCTCTCCTCTCTCCTTAAGCTTATCATAGCCCGGCAATGTGTGCTCCAGAGCGCGGAAAAATTAAAAAAGAGTGAATCCAGCCATCAATAGCTGAAGGAGAAAAATAACAAAAAAATTCCGGAATAGAACATCCTATTAATCCCCTTGGTGAGGCTTCCAAAGGAGATGCTAGATGCACTCTTTGATGTCAAACAATATAATTTTATATTATTACCGAGATATGAAAAAAAGTAGCAACAGAGCATTTAGCAAAAGAAAATTGACTACAATAAGTAATCCGGTTCACAAAGCCTTACGTAAATCAAATTTTACGTGAATTTACCATCCCATACCATTCACGGCACCTTATAGCAAAAACACATAAGCCAAAAATATATTTGTACTAGTTCATATTTATTAAATAAATTAAAAGATTATCCATAAATTTACTCACAGACGTATGTGACCTTTTCATGTTAGAGATTCCGTAAATTCTATATATCGCTGATATTTTTTGCATAAATCTAGATTTACTTTGAGAGGTGCCTGTAGGGAGGAACCAGTGTGGGTCTGATCGGGACTAGAAATGTGTGGGTCTGCCCACAGGCTGGAGACAGATATGAACCTCCCTATGGAATACAGATGGTTATAGTATATGGGCCTAGTCATAGAATACAAACAGGAGCTGCATCTTGGCCTAGCCAGAAGTGCTGTTTAAACTGAGACAGTCTTAGTACTTTCAAAACTAGGCCAAAAATGCATCTTTTCACCATTGTAAACAATAATCTATGATCATCAGTTATCTTATTCTTTCATTTTATGCACATATTACAATTAGTTGTATTATTCACTTATTTTGAAAATATTGGGGGTCACTCCCCCAGAAAAGGTAAGGGCAGATTGCCGGTGTGGTATGGGCTACAGTCCCCAGGGAGGTCTGGGCTAGAGTCCCCGGTGAGGTATGGGCTACAGTCCCCGGGGAGGTCTGGGCTAGAGTCCCCGGTGAGGTATGGGCTAGAGTCCCCGGTGAGGTATGGGCTACAGTCCCCGGGGAGGTCTGGGATAGTGTACCCGGTGAGGTCTGGGCTACAGTCCCCGGGGAGGTCTGGGCTAGAGTCCCCGATGACATATGGGCTAGAGTCCCCGGTGTGGTATGGGCTAGTGTCCCCGGTGAGGTATGGGCTAGTGTACCCGGTGAGGTATGGGCTAGAGTCCCCGGTGTGGTATGGATTAGAGTCCCCAGTGAGGTATGGATTAGAGTCTCTGACATGGTATTGGTTAATGTCCACAGTGTGGTATGGATTAGAGTCCCCGGTGTGGTATGGATTAGAGTCCCCGGTGTGGTATGGATTAGAGTCCCCGGTGCGGTATGGATTAGAGTCCCCGGTGCGGTATGGATTAGAGTCCCCGGTGCGGTATGGATTAGAGTCCCCGGTGAGGTATGGATTAGAGTCCCCGGTGTGGTATGGATTAGAGTCCCCGGTGGGGTATGGATTAGAGTCCCCGGTGTGGTATGGATTAGAGTCCCCAGTGTGGTATGGATTAGAGTCCCC
>JAOYFF010000081.1:8988773-9015979 GCA_025773925.1 Cryptomyrus ogoouensis
TCTCTGACATGGTATTGGTTAATGTCCCCTGTGAGGTATGGATTAGAGTCTCTGACATGGTATTGGTTAATGTCCCCTGTGGAAAACGTGGGAGGTTAAAGTCCCTCAATTCTGGGGATATTTTATTATTTTTATTGTGCTTATTTTAATTTCTTGTGTGCTAATTTCTTTCTTTTTCTTCTTTTAAAATTTCTGTAACCCTGTGGTTAAAACATCCATCCATCTATTTTCTGAAACCACTTTCCCTATTCAGGGTGATGACATGGAGTGAACATAGACTGCATTCCACAGACAGGGAATGTTGGCAGAGAGATGAACCCAGGTCCCAGAGGTGGGAGGCAACAGTGCTAACCGCTAGCACCTGCCTAAAACAGTGTTATATAAATAAAGACTGATTGATTGGTTGATTGATTGATTGCTTGAGTTACTTGCCATCCATGTGTTTTTTTTCCCGAGGCGGTCACCACATTAAAATGAGAAAATATGCTTCGGAGTTTCATACAAAGACGCACGGATTGCGAACTTTAATTCTGCTCACACATGATACATTACATCCACCCAGGCTAGCTTGTTCAGACATGAACAAGCTAGCCTGATCAACATGTACAGACAGCACTCTGAGTGCCAACTATGTTAGAGCATCAGGTCAAAATAGATAATAACCTAAGGACACTTTGCTGTGTTAATGGAAAACCAAAAGGCAGGCTAAATATCACGTTTGTTGTAAACTCTTCTCTGTCAGGGATTCGGGCGGAGAAGGCATGTGGGCAGAACGTGGACGACCCACTGGCGGTTCACAGGAACATGGGGGTTTATTGAAGAAAATTGAACACACTAAGAACACTACGAAATAAAAACGGCCCACGAGGGGTCAAAACTAAAAGGGATAAACAAAGACTAATAACAAAAGGGTCAGGGCAACAAAGGGCAGACAGGCAGAGTACAAACAACAGAACATTCAATGTCAGGGACTCCAGTGGCCTGTACTACTAAGCGGGGTTACTGGCTCATCGGGGTAACTTGTCGGATTTAAGGTACCACAGTTTAAATGGACTTCATATTCATTCACTTACGTTTTGCCCAGACTACCTTAAATCCGACAAGTTACCCCGATGAGCCAGTTACCCCGATGAGCCAGTTACCCCGATCTGTAGTACAGGCCCCAGGAGAAACAGAACAGGAGCAGGAACTTAAATACAAAAGGTTAACAAGGATAATACAGGACAGGTGAAAACAATTAACCAATTGAGGAATGGGCAGGACAATGAGCAATCAAGGTAGAATACACAAGGATTGGTACAAGAAAACAGACATCAGGTGAAACTAATAATTAACTCAGGGAACTAGGGAATCAAACAAACATAAGAAACTAACATAAACAGGGAAAAAAAATCTAACACAGGGGAATAACAGATTGTGTTTTTAGCTATCACGGGCACAAAAGCAAAAATCAAAACAATACAAATCAAAACACAGGAACTAGAAAACTGATACACATGAAACAAAATCTACAAAAATTGAGATTTGAACACAAGACTGAGGGGTTTATAGGTCGCTGCACACTCAGCTGATTGAGCCATGTGGACATCTGGGGAGCAGGGGGGAACACTAAAGACTGATGGGGAAGACAGGATGGCCGGCGACACCTGCTGGCCAAACGGGGAGATGACAAAAGACTCGGACAAACAGGTGCTGGCGCTGACATTCTCAAAAGTAGCGCATGAATAACGAAAATATGTGAATTAACGAGCAAGCATACAAGTTAACGAAAGTAAGCCAAAGTGCTAACAGCTACAAAATAAACTACTGCACTTGCTAAACTATTTATACTACTGCTATACAAAACATAGTTTAACATCACCACTACAGTACAGATAGGATAAACTGAGCCCTGGTTTGCTCCCTTCAGCACAACCCCCAGGCTGAAGCCTGCATGCTACAGAACTGTCAGCCCACTCGTGACCGCAGTGTTTTTCTCAGATGTTCACTGTTCATGTATGTTACTGTCTGATCTGCACTGTATATATGCAGTTGAACTGTCACAAACTCAAATGCTCGCAGACCTGAAATAAAAATCACTGCAAAATCGAGACACATGGTGATTTTTGCTGCAGCATCCATTTAAACTATATGCAGTTTGATCAAGCTTATCAGTGTACGCAACAACACATTTCAAATGGGATCTGCTCCATCCCTCTGCAATGATATGGAGAGCAATCCAATATTCAGATACCAATCCAGTCAACTGTTTCAGTGCATGGAAATTAGCAAGCTTCCTTCAAGGGACCGGGTACAGGAAACTGCACACTGGATTTTAAGACTTGGTCTGTATTTAATCGCTACACAGACCTTTTAGTGCAATTCATTCGTTCGAATGGAATGTCAGTAAGAATTTAAATGCCTAAGGGTCTAGTGCTTTAAGGTCATCCAGCTCCATCTCCCGGACCTGAGCAGGAAAGCCCTCGCTGTTGCCAGGACAACCAACTGGCCTTTCTTAGCTTAACAAGCAAATTTGATTGCACCTCATGTCAATTAATCCTCCTGTCTGCTTCTGTATAAGGTGTGGCTATAAAATTCTGCGGATGAGCGGGGGGAAAAGAATGGGGGGGGGGGGGGGAGGGGGGATAAGGGTGAGTCAGAGAAAGGGGGGGAGTGAGACTGCGCAATCCTACAGGTATTAGAAATAAATAAGTGTTTTGGAGAGTGGGAGTCAGTAAGGCGCAGAGTGTAGTAAAGGAAAGAGCTGGACATGGAATTAATAAATGAAAACGGGAATGAATAAAAGATACTGGAATGAGTTACAGAGAACTGTGCTATGTGAGATTTTTTTTATGTTTTTACATGACCATGTTGTGCTCCTTCTTTTTACAAGTACATGGATAATATCAAATTCAAAACTAAGGGCTAAGGGTTGAGAGTTAGGAAAGTGCACTTGTAATTGAAAGATTTCTGGCTTGAATCCCTGATTAACAAAGTACCACTGAGGTACCCTGAGCAAGTCGCCGCCCCCAAGCACTGCTCCCTGGGCACTGAATTAGCTGCCCCCTGCTGTATTATGATGTCACATATGGGTTAAAGGCACTGTGAATGACAAGTTTTTACTTCAGTTATGCTGGTGACATGATAATTGTTTTATGACTGTTTATGGACATGCCACTAGTAATATATCAGATATATCTTTTTGGGAACGATCATATGTTACATTGTTAGCTTGATTCCTTTCCTAGTGAAAGTTTTGCATTTTTTTTTTTCATTTGTTAACAAAAGGAAATCATCTATCCATCTTCCATAACCGTTTATTCAATACAGGGTCATGGGGAGCACATGGCATAAGGGATTGGATGAACCTGGACCGGATGCCAGTCCATCACAGGGCACACACAATGGGAAAGGCAAAAAAGGATCATACCACAATGCACTGCACATTTAACCCCCTTGCAGAGAGATGCCGGTTTTATCATTCATGTGCAATGAATCGGCACACAAAAAACGATTTCAGACCAATTATCCGATTTCCATGTAACAGAAATAATGCGGACCATGTATATATGGGCATCCTGTAAGTCCATACCTACTTATCCATCGCAAGAACACAGCCAGTCTACTGTACCTCCCAGGAAACACGCGGCACAAAGCAGGGCCTCACGCTCACACTCACACACTTTGGCCAGTTACAGATGCTAGTGCCCTAACTGTATGACTTTGCTGCGTACCAGACTTCCTCAGGAAAACCCATGCACACACTTTTTATGTTCTTTCTGCACTGGAAAAAAACTGCTGAGTAGTTTTAAAAGAAAATTTTGCTGTGATTCTCATTCATTCCGGTCTCAATGACCCCTTTCAGTCTTTCAGAAGGGTCATTATTAATTATCAAATCTTTCCTAAGAAAGAGGCTTTTAGCACAAGCCTATCAAATAAATGTAATTTTCTGCAGCATTACTAAGGTCCTATATGTATGTCTTTTGTTGTATTGTAAATGCAAGTATTTGTAGTCCCAGAAAGCCTCTTACTTGATTACTGTAATTTTTTTTTATCGGTTAATATTACATTTCACATCTCAAGTCTGTATTTTACAACAAGATACAATGAAGTTTATAATTGAAGTGAAATTTCAAGCATGACTTAAGATGTTTCACAGCTTATTGGTAGCCTTGTAAGTGGCCTAATTTCTCTGTTTATGCTGATTTGAGCTTAGCTTAAACCAGCCTAAGATTAATGCATGAAGCAGTAATCATGCACCTCACTCTTATACCTGGAACATACACTTTTTAAAAGAATTTCCCCATGGGATCAATCTTATCTCAAAATAAGATAGTCAATCATAGTAAACCATACTAAACCATAATCAATTACCAAATAATATATTTTTCTTTACCTATTTTTTTGGAAATAAGATTTATTTAATTACACAACTTACAGAAACTGAATGAACCAACTGTTAACCAGTTTCTGGCTGGTTAAAAATAAATATGGAGGCTGCACTGTATTTATATTTTATTTAAAAAAATCATGACTTTTAAAGTTTTCATTTAAACAATTTACACATGAAATTTTATGCACTTCTAATACAAATGGATCATTGTACAGCATAAAGTCCCTATATCTGATAAAAGAGCAGTGTTAAGCAGTAACAGAATACATTTTTAGTATTATGTGTTTATTCATTTAAAAATCGTGTTCCTTTGTAGGAAATTGAAAGTAAGTTGAAATACAATCGTCAGAATACGTGACAAAGAAATTATCGATTGTCAATATTTTGGTCATATTACTTTTAGAATATTCATTCCTATGAATGTCAATAGATACCCACAAAAGTTTAAATGCAGTTCTCATCTGAAGGTTTAACATACTTAAAAAACATAATCTGTTTAATTTAAGTAGAGCAATACGGACTGTTCACACAGCTAATGGATGCATTGAAATGAGCATTTTTTATTAAATAAACACAAAATTAATAATAACATTGAATCTATGTTAGATCAGCATTAAACCTATGTTTAAAATAAACATTGACTCAATACTGAATCAGACTTGCCAAATTTTCCTTTAGCACTTTTTAACATTCACGAAGGAGTCTTAAATATTAAAGGGACCCATGGCCATTACAGTCCCAAATGTATTAAACGTTCCAAAAACGTTTAACAAAAGCTGACAAAATAGCATGCAGGCAATACTAAATAAATACTAAATTACTATTCTCAAGCCTGTTTACTTCACGGAGTTAAATTGTGCACAGAACATTATCTAATTGTAACCCACATCCTACGGCCTGATAAAGGATGCAATATGTTATTTCAGCTCATGAACGACAATATAGCCAACCATCACACTAAGACTGAGTTTTTGTGGTCTCTGGCCATTATTATAGCACAAAATAAAAGTCTATTCATTTTCAATTATTCATAAGTTTTCTTGCATTACTGAACTACTTAATAGCAAATACACCAATTAAAAAACAGATCCTGAATTCTACTAAGGCTGTGATTTATTATTTGCTTTGTAAAACCTGTGAACATCTAGTCTAAATAGTCTATTTATTTAGACATCTCAGCTAAATGACCTATTTAATTTTGCACAATAATAACTGAAACAGCCATTAATTGTTTATTTCACCAAATTTTGATTTTGATTACCATGTACGACGTTTTCCATGCTACTGTAAGTTTTCCAACATTAGATGAACGGCAGGTGAAGTCTGCATCATCCAGTGCAGTGTCCATGCTTGATTCCAGTGTCGTAAGAGTGCTACGCACACTGCATATATACGCACACTGCATATAGGTGATGTCAGCTTATTATGTATCGTTTAGCTGTTCATATAGCTGCCGTGATTATCCATGTCTTATTATCTGTGAATGTTTTCCAAACATGGAGGAGGATGGAGGGACATTTTATAAACGTGAGAATGTGACTTTTCTATAGGTGGCTGCTTAATGTATGCATTTTAATAAATTAGACTAGGCCATTTAGCTCATTTTACTAATTTAGATAATATCTAAATGTGAAATTAGTTCAGGGATGTCTCAAAATATCCCAAAAGTAGCAGCATAGGTCACATTGACTTTGCTGGTTGAATGCATCATTAATTATGTTTACTCGCTAGTCAAAATACATTACAGCTGTTATAGGTTCGCCATTTCATATAATTATAACTTGAAATCCCTAAACCTCTGAAACACAGTCATTTTTTAAAAATCACATCATTAAGACATGTAAACATATTTAATAAGCATACTGTAAGGCTATTGTCTGGAGAAACAGATGGACTGATATGGTTAGGCAGTAAATAACAATCAGTCATCTAGATAATTCAATCCCCCTATAGCACATACTTATCTGTAACCTGAATCAGTGATAACATCCAAAAAGACACATCCTTTAGCAACCTTTAGCAACTGAAACTCGTATACATTCGATTTAAGCTTGGCTAAAACTGAAGAACGCTTGTCATTTTTTTTTTCTTTTAAACCTGAAATTAAGTAAAGTCATGAGTTGTCCATTTGTAATTTTTCATAAACGGCACACTGGAATTATTAAATTAGCAATAACAAATCCCCGTGCTCACAGTGGACTCAGTTCACTCTTACTGAGACACAAGGGACAGAAGCTCCATCGGACACTAGGAGATCCAGAACTTCATCTCCAGGTACATGACACTCACAAAAAGATTTTTAAAAAATACAGACACTGAATAAGAGAACAGTGAGAATGCCTAAGGGACTGGAATGGGAAACAGAGACACAGTGGATGCAGGTCTGTGTGGAAAGCAGAGGCTAAATCAGGCTATCACACCCCCCGAAACCACACCTACATCTTTAACTTATACAGTAACATAGATGGATGACACACTAAGTGGAAACATACAAGTTAATGTTCCTGTAATGTTTATGCTCGTATTTTAGGCATTTATTACATGTTCATGTCATTTTCGATAACTGACAATACAGAGTAGTTACATAACCTGCCCAGCAGATGGCAAGATGTACTCAAAGCAATGAAATTCTAGATTTTAGAATCTTGATTATTAGTAATCTGGATAGGACAGATTTGGTGGGTTTTTTGGTGGTGGTTAAGGATGGGGCATTTCTGTTGGCATTTCAAAACGAGAACTACAAAACTTACAAATAACTGATCATCCAGTTACAGGTGTCCTCTTTGTACTAGTATGATCCAGTCCAACATAGGATTTTAAACAATAAAAAAAGCTGTTTCCTTTTTTATCTCTTTCGATTGTGCAAAACATGTTAAATTGGTTGCAATATAAAACACCTGAAATGGGGCTACAGCCGAATATTCAGCCAAAGTTTTACTGCAGCAAACTTTTTAATGTCCTCGCAGAGAATTGTGCATAGTAGCAATATTGTATATGACAATGCAAGCAAGAATAATGTTGCACGGTCACTGTGGCTGGAATGCGCCGTGAACTCAAGCATGCAAAATGTCCCCTCAGCACCGCATTTAGTTACTGCACTGCTGGAGCTGCCTTTGCGATGCTGGGCTTTGTCTGTCGGACAATGAAAAAGACTCTCCTTAAACTGTAGCTTTGCTTTAAACCTGTTTGGGAAGATGATACGATTTGAACATTGGTACTTCGTGACGGATTGGCGGCGCCGTAGTCTGACTGCATCATGTGATGAATTGCGTCGAGACTTAACATAAATAAACCTGAAAGTGATGTACTGGCCTAGTTTTATTTATGTCGCTCTTTGCTGTTTTAATCATACAGTTCACGGCACTCTTTTTCACTAATTATGACTGACACTGTAGAGGAAAACAAAATGTAGCTGTGACACTTGTAGTACATGCAGACTGTGTTGGAGGCAGGAAAAAACACGGCTGATGTAGCTGCATCCCTGCAGTTCTGGCAGCGCCCATCGCTCTATGACTGACTGCTCCTTTAATCAGTTCTAATCTAATACACTGCACCAAGTAGATATATCACTGCACGTCTTCACCAACTTTAAATGCAGAGTAGTTTTTTTGCCTTTTCATCTCACTAGATTACCATTGTAAGCTACTCATAACTTCCGCGTAACAACCCATGCTGGTAATACGAAAGGCATATTTTCATGTCTTTTTTGAAGTAGTTTTTTTTTGGAATGATAACTGTGCTTTCACTGTATTTACACCAATTTTCATTAAGAATCTGTCCAGCATGGGGTCACAGTGAGTCTGGAGTCTATCCCAGATGGACAGCCTGGAAAGGATGCCAGTGCACTGCAGGGCACAAACGCTATGGGCTATTTAGGGGCACCGATACACTTAAAAAGCATGTCTTCGGACTATGGGAGGAGACTGTAAAACCTTATCCCATACTGATCGAGTCAGGGCAGGAGTCAAAGTCTGGAGGTATGAGCATAAATTGACATAACTGGTATGCAAGTATGCATTCACCTTTAAAAGCGTTACGTACGGCAATCGATTGTTGTAACAGCGCAAATACGTACGTATTTTATGTGCATTTGCGCAGATATGACAAGAAATTATTGTGCATTTTAACCTTTATATCCTAATTCGTACATCATTTCCAGTACAGAGCTTAAAATGCATGGTAATTTCTTGTCATATCGGCGCAAATGCACATAAAATACGTTCATATTTGCGCTATTACATTAATCGATTGCCGCACGTATCGTTCTAGAGGTGAATGCATACTTGCGTACCAGTCATTGTATGTCAGTCCCTGGGTATGAAGCCACAATAAGCCACTCACCAACCTTCAGCTTGTATCTTATTGTATATTCATTATATAATATAATCACAGGCTTTCACTCCATTAGTGTGCATAATACGTCAGGAGAGTTATGGTTAAGTTAGGGTTGTTTTTATAAAATCTTACTTCGCTTTGTTGGTGTCAGGTTGGATTCCACTAGGCCTTTTTATGCCTTGACTTGCATTCCTCCTTGCGATATTTTTAATTTTGAGCAGGGCACCAGAACTACATATGCATGACAGGGAAAAACACATGAGCTATTTTATATTTGTTACGTTTCACCTCCAGCGCACCTGATTAATTATGAGCTTGTAGATTAGTTGATTTAAACAGATTGTCTGGTGGTGGAAAAGAGCAAATATGTGGAATGGCTTGGGATACATGAGGAGAGAATAACTGATCTAAAGTTGGGGTGGCATGGTGACCTGGCAGGGAGAACTGTGGCCTCAAGTCTTCAGAGTCAGAGTTTGCATGTTCTCACCATCTTCTCCAGGCTTCCACCCGCAGTCCAAAGACATGCAGTAAGGCCAGCTAACATCCCTGAATTGCATATAGCATACACTTGTGTGTGCCCTGAGATGGACTGGCATTCTACATAACCTCAGTCTTGTGCCCTGTGCTGCCTGAGATAGATTCTAGGCCAGGGACAAGTTTGTGAACAGCTGCTCTTGGCACAGTAATCGGCTCGCTGCGTTCTGATGTTTATTTATGCTCTGAGGTCACATCAACGGACGATGTCATACACGTTCTACAGAAAGGTCTTAGCCACTTATGAGCTGCTAGGTCCTTATCTGGTTAAGGGTGAATCATGGGGGGGGGGGGGGGGGTCAGGGGGTAAAGCCTCGGGGCCTGTGATCAGAAGATGTTCAGATGGAGCCCCAGCCTCCACAGAATATTCATATCTCCATTGGATCCTGAAGCAAAGGCCCTTATCCCAGCTGCACATTGGCTGACCCTTCACTGTGACCCCTAAGCTTACTGGCAACACAATACATATCTGTGTGTCTCATGGACAGTAACTTGGGGTCAAGAGAAATTCCCCACAGGGATTAATAAAGTATAAATAAAAGTATGTGTTTGAGTGTGTGTGTGTGTATGTGTGTGTGGTCCAGGTATACCTTACCCTTTTTTTTACCTTATGGGGACCAGTTTCCGGGTCCCCATAAGGGAAAACTCTATTTTATAAAAATCCGTCACTGCAATGAAAAAACTAAAAAAAACTCTTGTGTTTTGTTAGGTTACTTATGGTTATGCTTAGGGCAGGGTAGGGGTTAAGGTTGTCTTAGTTAACATTAGCATTTTTCCCATAGAAATGAATGAGCGGTCCCCAAAAACATATGATTACATGACTCTGTGTGTGTGTGTGTGTGTGTGTGGATTATGTTTATATTACATTGTAGGGACCAAATGTTGCCCACAACTTAATAAAAACCTGTTATTTTGACATTGTGGGGACCATTTTTCAGCTCCCCAGAAAGATCTGTGAATGCAATCAAAAAACTAAAAATGCCAAAAGTCTCTTATTTTATTTGGTTACTTAGGGTATATTAGGGTGTTTTAGAATACTGTGTTTCAACATAGAGAAGATGCAGTGCCAATCTTTCCTGCCAGACACCATCTTGTGACAAAATCACATTACATACAAATTTTTATGCAGTTGCTATGATTCAGTTATGAAAACTGAATTTAAACTAAACTGTTCTGCAAATACTTGCTGGAATGTATTGAACTGCAAATTCATTACTGGTTGCAGTCTCATTTGAAAAATACATGCAGATTTTCACAAACGCTGTCAATTTCATCTAGATTGATTATTTTCAAGACTTTCTGCAGAATCTCAGCCTGGAGGCATTAAGACATTAATCTATACACATTTATGTACATTGCTTTAAATGTTCTGGTTTTCACCCATATCCTCAAATTTTGTATTTTCCTGCTTTTAACAGCACAACGTAACAGTATGATCTTCTGATTCCTGCCTCAACATAAAAGGTATGCAACTACACTGCCATAAAGGAGCAACAAAAGCAGTATATCTGATCAAAACTGAGTTATGACCAAAATTGGGTCTCTTAAGCTCTGTTTTATCTCTTGACAAAATACCTGTATCTCAGTTCAGCTATGCTCCACTGAAATCCACACTAAAGGTGAGGCAAATTTCAGTGTCAGAATAGTTAGTGTTTTGCCTCTGTAGGGCAGTATGTATATCTTCACGAAATGTGCTTGACAGGTATCTCATCTGCTTTGTCACCTAGGTTTGCTAGAAAATAAATTACTCTATGAATATACGTAAAATTAAAATCAACACTTTACTTTGGGGGGGGGGGGGCACAGATAATGTAGCAGTACACTGTTACTTAATGTATTAATTAACCATAAACTAAGTGTTAGTTACATACCGATCCCATGTTTGTTCATCATTAATCAATCATGATGGTTCATGTACTTCATACAGTTACTGTATCTGTTCATGATTTGTACTTGAGTAGTAACTGAGTTACTAAGATATGTGTGCCCCCTCAAGTGAAGGATTACCCAATTAAGAATGACTGCTTTTTGTTGCTGGTGATTTGGATAGACTTAATAAACTTCAAATCAACACCAGGATCCAACAGTCAAATTCAAGTTAAAATGAAATCCACAATTAGTGTATAAAAGGGGCATAACCATGACTGCACATTACACAAGGTACTCCTACTTTCTAACTCCTACTTTCTAGTGCAGTGTTTCCCAACCCAGTCCCAGACAGTACACGTTTTTGCTCCCTCCCAGCTCCCAGCCAATCAGAAACACCGAATACCTGGTACAGGTGCACTGGGAGCTGAGAGGAAGCAAAAACATGGACTGTCCGGGGTTCCCCAAGGACTGGGTTGGGAAACACTAGTGTATGACTGGGTAAATAACTTGGTAAATGGGTAAGTAGTGTAAAACCTAAAAACCAAATGTCTCAGGCAGTCACCTGACAGGATTGTGGAGCCCCCTATAAGACTAATATATTCACCTTGGTTCAGCTTCATGGTTAGCAATCAATGACCTGATGTATTCAAACGGGAAAATCTTATTTCTCCAAAAATGAATTTAACATGGGGAGGCACTACATTGGCTCATATACTGCCCTCATCCTGTCTGTGGATCATGTTGTATGGATCTCTCGTTGCCTTCCTCGGTAACTCTAAACAGCCCACAGTATGTGAGTGGGAAACTGGAAGACTTGTTGGATTTAAGGTAGCCCTTTATCTTTGTTCACTTACATTTAGCACAGACTACCTTAAATCCGACAAGTAATCCGGCTAAGTAAGAAATCCTGTTTTGTGATTCAGGCCGCAGGTTCTCTATTAAGAACGTAAGAATAAAAGAAATGTACAAACGAGAGGGGGCCATTCGGCCCATCAAGCTCGTTTGGGGAGAACTTAACTAATAGCTCAGAGCTGTTAAAATCTTATCTAGCTCTGATTTAAAGGAACCCAGGATTTTAGCTTCCGCTACACTAACAGGAAGACTATTCCATACTCTAACTACATGCTGTGTAAAGAAATGCTTCCTCAGATTCAGTTTAAAATGTTCTCCTGCTAATTTCCACTTATGGCCACGAGTTCTAGTATTTAAACTAATATTAAAGCAGCCATTTGGCTGAACAGCATCCAGACCCGTTAGAATCTTATAATCTGATCTCTATCTGGAATAGACATCAGGGATGAGTTAAACAGCCCATCATTACTTCTTAGTACTTATACTTTATTACAGGATTTGTTAAAATTAATGGGAATTAATATATCGAACTGGAAAGTACAACTTAGATGTTAGGTTTCATAAAAGTTATTGTGTCTTTGGTATATGTAGAATTTACTTTGAGTATTCGGTGACTATGTGAGCATGACCACTGCAGTATCCATGCAAAAAGAAACACACATTATTTATTCCACAAATAGAACATTTTCTCATCTGACAGCATAAAGGGTAGGAACTGGAAAAGCACATGCAAAAGTCCTGCGGACAGGATTTTCCATGCTTCCGATCAAAGTTTCATGTCCTTTCTCCTAGCAAATTCTTCTTTTTTACAGAAGACTAGCTGAATATCCAAATTAAGTTAAAGGTCAAGAAGATTCTCAGAATTAGTATGTAGCCCATATTGAATAACAATCACACATTTTCTGTTTTTGCTCAATCTGATTAAATGCTTTTTTTCTTTAAGACCCCATAAAACTTTTACAATGAAACATAAATGCTGGTGAAGGCTGACAGTATCGACCCGAAGCTGCGCAATTGTGCATTTTAATATGAAACAATGAATACTGAGTTACAGTACCAGTTAGGACACACTTGATTTTAATGCATGTATTTCTGTTATCTCTGTGTAAGCCATGTTATTCACTTATAGTAAATGGCCCCCCGGCGAAGTAAAAAGACATATCAAATATTGCAATGATCAATTCAACATCTCAAAATTAACCCACTTTTGCGTAGAAGATAGCATTGTGGACTCTTGCATTCTTCAGACGAAACCGTCCGGAGTGCTTCTCCAACAGTCCTGAAAGAGTTTCCACAAGTTCTGGGCACAAGTTGGATATCTTGCTTTTCTCTTTGATCCAACTCATCCCAAACCAGCTCTATAGGGTTTAGATGGGGGGATTGTGGGGGGGGGGGGGGCGGACAAGTCATCTGCCACAGCACTCCAAGTCTTTCCTTGTCCACAACACAATTACTTACTACATAACCTTGAGGTGTGATTATGGTAATTGTCTTGTGGAAAAATGAATGATTTACAGTAGGGGTGCTCAGTCTTTTCACTGGTGCTGCAGATGTTACTACAAATCGCTGTCAATGCCATTTTAAAGTACTGTAATTATCCTGGCACCAGCACTGCGTGTAGAAAGTAAATGGAAGACAAGACATGTAGACAAACCCAACAGGCTTCAAGAAAAAAGCAGTGGTCAGATATCATATAAAAAGTCCTGATGACCTTTTAAATAGAAACCACACAACCTATACAGATGTGTGCCAGAAAACATAGTAAAGTAACCATCCACTGTAAAATACTGCCTTATCAGGGCAATCAGACAATTCCGGGCCAGCTGTTTGTCAGTACCTGAGGGACCTGCTAGATAAGGGCCAATGATCAAATGGTATAATTCCATGTACCTGCAGACCAGTCCCCTGCCCTCATCCTGCTGTCATCCAACTCACACTCCAACATGCTTTTAAAAACACTTTTACAGCGGCAGGAACATACAAAACCACAAATTACATCAAGTCCCCATCAGAAATTATGTAAAGTTCTAAGCATCCTTATTCTTCCAGTGCAAAAAGACTGTAATTCATTGCAATCTGCACAACTGGGCAAAAGTACATCATATTAATTTAAACCTCTTGTATTAATTTTGTTATTGACTTCTTCATTTCATGTTGCAATTTTTTACATCTTTGTTTTTTATTGTACATATACCATCTGCTAATTTATATCATTATTATTAGTAGTAGTAGTAGTAGTAGTAGTAGTAGTAGTCGCAGTAGTATTACAGACTGTCCCTGACTTACAACTGGGTGCAGTTCTGACAGACAGGTCGTACATTGAAATGAACACTGGAACACGATAATCACACTGACTTTTAGGAGTGAGAATGACTCTGGAAGTGTGAGGATGGGATGGTTGCACTGCCATACAGTGCAGTACTTTCCAGTGGCAACTAATGTACATTGTGCAGCACGCACTAGATAATGTAGCATTGCAGGCCATCCAAAAAATTAATTTTTTGGAACCAAAATTCTAGTGATCTTCTACTGCTTGACCATTAAGTGCTTCCTAACTGGATGCATCATATTGTGCTCAGGTCAAGGTTTCTCAAACCGGACTTTAGGGACCAACAGATGGTCCACGTTCTTGCTCCCAGGGAATTGGGAGGGAGCAAAAACATGAACCATCTGTGGGTCCCCAAGGACTGGTTTGAGAAACACTGGCTTAGGTAAACTACCTGCTCTGGACCAGATTACTGCAAGGGATTGTCCAGACAGCATCAAAGACCATCTGCACAGATCTTCCACAGCCCTAATCGATCTACATCCCCTGCTTCCAGAAGAGGTCCACCATGAGGGAAGCCAGCCACCCAGCTCAGGCCCTCTTCACACTCGTACTGGTGTATTACCACCTGCTTTAGAGAGAGTTTCTTTCCTCAAGACAGCTGGATGCTAAACCAGTGACCTACATCTATTCCACTGCTTTATATTGCTACTTATGCACTGTATCTTTATTTATTGTTCTGTACCACAGTCCAACTGCCATTTTAAATTGTGGTCCAATTAAACATGTTAATTACTTATTTGTTTACTCATTCTTATATCGCTCTGTTGTGTCCTGCACCCTGTTGCCTTCTATTGCCTTACTGTTTGGGCTGTCCTCTGATGCCATGCCCTGCAATTGCAGCATAAGAATTTCTTCTATGAACAAGAACACTTGAAACTTAAAGCTGGAAATCTGTATACATCGACTAGGAAATTTCTGGAAGTGATTCTCCTTCATTCCCAAGAGCTTAAGGTCTATTATAAAAGCCCATTTTTCTAATTTTGCACTACATATAGGTCACCAAAATGCATCCAGTCTGACCAAGGAACCAATTTTATATCATAAATGTCTGATCTGGTGAGGCACAAGGTCCAGGCTAAACATCTCACCTTTGGTGCCCTCCATTCAGAATCTCTCTGGGCAATAGAGCATCCATCAATTTAAATTCCATCAGAATTTAAAGTCTATTCTTGGGGGGTATTTTCTTGAGATAAAACGTAATTGAGACGGCAGGATGCATTTCTTGTTATCTGCCATTTGAAAAACGGTACGCGAAAGTCTTCGATTCGCTCAAGCTGAGCTGTCGTTTATAAAGATGCCACCAACACTAGTATTTGATTATGTCAAGAGATCCTGTGATAGACTGTAGTTAGTCCAGGACCTGGACCCTAAATTGATGCAGTGGTCTGCCCAATTTGGCATGAAGATCCCAACCTCGGAAGTTGACAGGTGGCTGTCTTGTTGCCCATCCATCATTCGACATTTGAAGATCACCTCTTGGGTCATTGGTAAGACCCAACACTGACTATGCTGTTGCAACCTCTGACCAAAGAAGGAAATTTCTCTTATGTCACATTAATATGTTGAATACCAGTCACTCTCCTGCTGCACTCTGGGAACCTTATTTCCTGTCGTAACCTGTATCGTAACCTGCATAATACTCTTATGGTTACAATACGATGTTTGTTAAAGTTCCCCATTATGTCTAAATATCCATAAATCAATAGCATTTGCACCAGTTACAAATTAAACTTAAAATTACAATCACTTTGTATACAGCTTCATAGGTTAAACTGGTTTTAAACAAGGTATCAAAAACGTCAACAAAATAAAAGTGTTAAATAATAAAATTTAAATAATTTGTATATTAAGCAATATAACGTGTAGGTATACCATTTTGCATGGAGTTGAGGGTAATAAATATTGTTCTACCAAGTAGCTTCAAATTCAGGACAGTATTATAAAGTTAATATAATCAGAAACCAAAATTATAACCATTCTGTAGGCCATGAAATACTATATGTGCAAATAATTAAATCGTTATGAAAAATAGGATTAGTTTTAGGCTCAAGTAATAGTTTACATTCCTACTTAATGTATCTACATTGTCCTACATTATCCTGGCTATATCATTAGCAAAAATAGATACAATAACAAAACATTAGCTCCGGACCGGACAGAGAACTTCGCCACGTGACACACAGATGGGTGGAGAGAAGCAGGACCAAAAATCAACACCAGCTGTTTCGGCATTAGCACAGGGAAAAACAGGTACATGAAAAACAAAAGTGGAACTGGGTGACAGAATGGCTACAGGAACAACAAGGTTTAGGTGGACAGAAGTCTGTATATCTAGTCCATACATCTGAAGTAGCAAGAAGCGTTGCAATGCCTAACTATAAGACGCATGCAAGCCTCACATCACCAAGTGCAATGCCGAACTATAAGACGCACGCAAGCCTCACGTCACCGAGTGCAATGCCGAACTATAAGACGCACGCAAGCCTCACGTCACCGAGTGCAATGCCGAACTATAAGACGCATGCAAGCCTCACGTCACCGAGTGCAATGCCGAACTATAAGACGCATGCAAACCTCACATCACCGAGTGCAATGCCAAGCGTCGGATGCAGTGGTGTAAAGCACTCTGCCACTGGACTCTGGAGCAGTGGGAACGTGTTCTGTGGAGTGACGAATCATGCTTCTCTGTCTGGCAGTCTGATGGACAAGTATGGGTTTGGTAGATGCCAAGAGAACGTTACCTGCCTGACTGCATTGTGCCAACTGTAAAGTTTGGTGGGGGAGGGATAATGGTTTGGGGGTGTTTTTCAGTGGCTGGGCTAGGCTCCTCAGCTTTAGTTTACCAAGACATTTTGGAGAATTCTATGCTTCCAACTTTGTGGGAACAGTTTGGGGGAAGACATGTTCTACATGACTGTGCCCCAACGCACAAAGCAAGGTCCATAGAGACATGACTGGGTGAGTTTGGTGTGGAAGACCTCGACTGGTCCACAGAGAGCCCTGACCTCAACCCCATCGAACACTTTTGGGATGAACTAGAATGGCGATTGTGAGCCAGGCCTTCACGTCCTGCATCAGTGCCTGACCTCACTTCTGGATGAATGGGAAAAATTCCCACAGACACACTCCAAAATGTTGTGGAAAGCCTCCCCAGAAGAGTGGCAGCTGTCATAGCTGCAAAGGTGGGACCAGCTCCATATTGATGCCTGAGGATTTAGAATGTGATGTCATAAAAGTTCCTGTGGGTGTAATGGCCAAGTGTCCCAGTACTTTTGTCCATATAGTGTAATTCAGACTCTGATTCAAGTACGTCATAAGAATCAGTGTAACTGATACATGTACACAGACAAGCACGCACATGTGCAGTACTCGCTCACGAGTGAAATTGACATTCAGTGTTAAACAAAAAGCAAGATATAAAATTAAAAATTCAAGATAAACCCCAGAAATGTCTTGGAGGGGCTATGGCTAGGGGCTATAGCTACAGTGCCCCCCCCAAGCTCCTCACTGGTGCCGCCCTAGGCTGACGTCTCCAAGCTTATGGTTTTAATTGCTGTGTGTGTGTGTGGAGTTTGCATGTTCTCCTTCAGGTATTGCATTTCCTCCCACACGCAAACTGGTATCTCTGAATTGCCCAGTTGCTTATGTGGGGATCCCCCTTCAGACTGACTTGCACCGCATCCAAGGTGCACCCCAGCCTCGCACCCTAGACTGCCCAGCCCCCTCCTCCACCGCCGACCAGGAGAAGCAGTCATGACGAATGGAATTAATTCTCCTGGGTATATTATTTGACCAAAATATTTATGTTAGCTCTTCTTTGGTGTGGAAAAATGGAAAAATAATTAGGACATCATATTACCCAGCTGTCCACTAAATTTTAATTAACAAAAAATATAATTACTTTTCACTGATTAAAAATCAAAATAATGTCGCTTCTGAAAAAACATTTAACATATTATCATTTATCAGTAATGCAATTTTAACCTTATATACTATATCTAATAAATCAGCTATTTTGACTTACTTCTAATTCCCACTGTTAATTATTGCGCTAATTTATTGTCAGTCTCAGTTATTTTTGTACTCTAATTAGAGAGAGCCATTTTTACTGACGTTTTCTAGTATATGCGAATGTACTGTAAACCCACATCAGTTCCAGCCAGCAAAAACTAGAACTTTAGTTTTTCGAGTTATTAGTGTAACTTTAGAAAAAAACTTTTGATCAATAATTGCAAACATTGGACCCGGTAATGTCCACTGCCGAGGATGTCGGAGCTGTCACGCTTCGTGGATCCCTCCCATATTATATATATATATATATTATTTTTTTTGTTAATTTATTTTGTGCAGCCAAGCCTTTCTTTTGAAATGACTATCAGTGTTTTTGCTTAAGAAGGGAAGTTAAACCGATTTATAATGTTCTTTTTTTGTGCATTCAAACAACAGTAGGAAAGGAACAATTAATTGAGTCTTTGTAATCCAAGGACTGTTCTGCAGTACCCTTGATCAAAGTGCTTAACCTGAAATGTTCCACTAAAATTTCCAGCTGTGAAATGGATTAAGAATGTTGAGTCACTTTAGATGAAAGCTCCGCCTAAGGAACTCTAAGGCAATGCATAATGATTTTTTTTTTTCACAGTGCAAATGCCCATATATACAGTGACATGGTAGTTCATTAGACAATGCTGTGGACATAGTTGGGAGTTTGAATCCTGACTCAACTGCGTGTAAGAGTGGAGTTTGCATACAGTATGCTCGCCATGTTGCATTGCTTTCCACCCTCAGTTAGGCTATTTGGTGTCTTTAAATTGCCTTTATTGTGTGTGGGTGTCTTGCAATGAATTGGCCTACCATCAAGGGTGTAGCCCTGTTTTTATTGCAGGATGGGTAAGTGTATATTGAAGATGTGTGGGGGATTCTGTCTTTAGGTTTAACTGCGAATGTACCCTCCATAACTCTGGAAATGGCCAGGTCCAGAAAATAATTGGGTAACACTTTACTTGAGGGGACACTATCAACTTAGTAACTGAGTTACTACTCAAGTACAAATCATGAAAAAATACATCTGCATCGCATGCATGAACCATCAAGATTCATTAATGATGAACGAACATGGAATCAGTATATAATTAACACTTTGTTTCTGCTTAATTAATATATTAAGTAAGTATTACTACATTATTTAGTAACACTTTATATTAACTGCATCTTCATAATGCATTCATCAAACATTAATAAGCATCATGTAAGTACACCTTAACATCCTAATACACCTTAACAGCTTTAATATATATTAATAACAAACATACATGATTATACACTTACATGTTTCTTAGTATCATGCAATGTTCATTATTTTAATCTTACAAAGTAAGCAAAATTGACTATGGATTTAAATATCACACATAAACACCAGTTTTTGGTAATGTTTATATAAACTGGATTAAGCTCCAGTTTATTTCATTACTAGTTTGTTCAAAATAAAATATTAATTGATGAAAAATTCTGTATTTTGCTTGGATTTCATCTCTGATACAAATAGGTGCTAAAACATTATTAAAAAAAAAGCTTCTGGAATCTCGGAAACAGAACCAGAACATACATCACAAATGAAATTAGCTATTTAATTATGTATTTGTCACATGCTTAGAGCGGTGCTTTGTATCTGCCTTCCCCCCATGGACACCTTTGTGTACAACTTATCCAACCTCCAAAGACCAATTTAAGGATTTTTGGGTTCATCCTACGAGAAAATTTTGTGGGGCAGAGTGCTTCATTCTTTACAAAACCTTTATATAGCGCTATTATGATATGCCGAAAAAGAACTTGTTGTAATTCCTTCCCCACGTATTCCTTTGATTCAGATCTCCATTAACGGCATGGTCTTAATACAGAAAACCTAAGGCTTATCCACAGTATCCTGCAAGCATTTGCATCTCGTTGAGGGGATCTTTTGCTTTAGTGCTATAGTTAATGTGTCTAAAAATATTCGGTGTAATAATTCTGTCAAGCCCCCATGGTCTCCTGGAAGTGCGGCAGCCCGGGGGGTCCAGTGGAGAGCCGTGTAATGAGCTCTCAGCAAAGGCTCAGCACATCGGCCGTGCAAAACACACTCCGGCCTCTGCGGTTCCACATCATTAGCAATATGAAACAAAGACACATGCTTGATTTTAATAAGCGACTGAAGCTGTGAGCTTATTAGGATGCTACCGAATATAAACTTTCTTCCTGCAAGCGCAGGCAGATTTATATAGGCCGGAGTTCAGTATCAATTAATGCAGTGCGGACTGAGCAGCCGTGAGGCCAGTATTGCGCTGATCACTTTAAATGTTTCATGTGTGCTCATGCTGTACTTGGGTTGGTTTTCAATGAGTAAAAAAAAAATCACTGAAAAGTTAGCATCCCTAAATTGACGGTGAGATCATTTAAATAACGGCCACCAGTATCCTGCGAAAGAGTTTTCTTTCTTAAAATATAATCTTATAATCATATATAATCATGTACTTTTGACTGGTGCACTGAACTTTATAATTGGGCAGCTCTTTAATAAAAAGTGAGCAATTCTGCAGTTCCTTTTTTTTTATTAACATGCACAATTACATTATTCACTCGGAGTTTTTCATGGTTCTTGGTGACAGTGTGATTATATGAATCAATGTTTTTTATCAAATCTAAAAGTCATGATTTAAGTAATAGTGATTGATGTTAGGACAGCTGACAGGGAAATACATGAAAAACATCTATGGAGACATGGGTCCGATTCCCTGAAACGATTAATGCTGAGTAAAGCTATTTCGAGTGGTTAACAGGACAAAAGACAGTGAGAAAACATCAATGGAAGATAACTGATATAGAGAAATATTTAATATCATGTTAATAAATGATGCTCTTGTGATTCAGCCAGTTCCTTGATGCTCATTGTTTCGACTTTGAGATGCACTGCCTTGTAAAGAGGCTTACAGGAGCCCGTGTTTTTTACTTTTGACTAATCATACACAGGATAATTAGCTTCTTGCAATACATCTAAAGGCAACTAGACATACCAGATCAGTTATTAACACTTATCTTTAGTTTATTTTTGAATGTGGTTTCCTAGATGTACTGGACAGCTTCACACCTCAAGGATTGTGTATCGAATTGAGACTACATCCATGTGTGCATCAAATTGGCTTATTTTCATATGTGTGTGTCGGTGATGAAAATTCTCTGAAAATTCACTAGTGGCCAAAAGTGTGGAAACACCTAAGATTTTTGGCATTATGCTTTAAAAATTACGACACGAATATTAGTGGTAATGTGTGTAAACAATCAAAGAATGTTACAAGTATCATACATTGTGTGATTAAATAAGTGACTGGAGCGATAATCTCTAAAAACTGGAAGCATTTCCACAATTTTGGACACCAGTGTACTACTAGCCTCAAAATATAAATGGCATCCTTAATTTATGATGAATGATAGCGGGATGCAATGAAACAATAGCAAGTCGAGAATAATGTTGGATGAAAATTCCACCAAAAATTTTTGCATCCTTCAATGGAAGGATGCATAAATTGCAAAACAAGGATGGTCATTTTCCACAGCAGGCTCACTGCATTTTTGTATAACCATTCAGATCTATTACAGCAGATACAGATGCTGTCATACAATTGGAAGATGTAAAGTCTGTCCAACATGCCATTACCGTAATACCAGTACAAAATGTGCAGGAAGTACAGGTTTCTTTTCCTTCTTCCTTCTCATAATCTCATCTTTCAAATAAACCATTAACCACACTTTATCTCAGAGAAACGTCAGTGCAATAGGTCATTTTGTCTGAGGCAGAGCCTGCATTAACCAATAAACAAGAACAACAACAAATTAAACAGGGCATATGATTGCTGGTTTACAGGTTTTTCGGAATAACGGTCCCGAGAAACTGAACATATTGACAACAGTAACACTGATAAGTTCTCTGCAACTCACAACAAGGATGCAAAGTGGTAGAAATTCTAAGACAACCTTGATTGGTCTTGGAATACTTCTTTTCTGTTCATGTTGTGCAATGCGACTTAAGTATAATCTTAAGTATATACACTTTTCTGATTGACTGCTGTGTCATCGAAATGTGTCACAAAAGGCAGCTGGTTACTGGATCAGCTTTTATTTCTCTGAAGCCTCCTAGACACTGAACATACACTGTACTTTAGTGGTAGATGTCACAGCTGATGAGGGCAGGTTTTTCTGTCTCTATAATTTTCCCTGTTATTATTAAAGAATAGCACTCAAAGAATCTGGTCAAGTTCCCCTCCACCAGCTGGTGCATCACAGCAAGGTCCCGGCCTGCCCTATGCGTCGATGCTGACTTCCTAGTGCAGTTAAGTGCACCGTTAGCTACGTTAACAATGTGTTCCAAAGCCACTAAGATATTAACCATAGCTCCACAGTATATGTACTGCATTCAAACTATGTCTCAAGTTTTCAAGATCCTGAATAAATTTGGTCACAAAGTTGACTCTGAAACGATGGAGCCTCAGCCAGTCACTTCAAAGAGATAAGAAAAATAACTGCAGTACAATCCACTTATAACGGACTTCACGGGACCTGGAAAAACAGTCCGATATATCCAGAGTTGCTGTATGCCCAGAACACAACTACAGGACACCATTTGCTCATCCCACACCCCAGCAGACACACTTGTGGTATAGATTATTATATTGTACATGTAGTAATCCAACTTTACCTGACCAGATGCGTGACTATTAATAATCCCGACTACGTACGTATCTGCGCTGGATATCACCGGCACGCCACGCGGAGCTGCATGTCCGTTATAAGCGAAATTCCGTAATAATATCTTTATTGCAAATCTGGAGCAATTTATTACAAGGAGCAATATGCAGGTTCCTTCCCACAGAAACACATAAGTGACGATGAATCCACCCCATATACTTACTGAAATGAACAAATGCATTTTCACAAAAACTGTGGGAAAATTACCTGTTTCTGGAGTCCTCTGCATGTGTTTTGTTTATATCAGATCACCAGCCATCATATTTAGGTGCAAACAAAACAGCACAGATCATCCGCATCAATGATCTCAAAAGACTAAAAACTGCAGCACAAAGGCGGGCAGTTAAACCTCTGTTTTGGGAAGCAGTGAAGTAAATGGGGTCTGTTCATGAAACATCTAATCAGGACTCGGGCTGGTGAAATATAAATGGTATATATCGATTCATCGTGTATCTTACCTTTGTGCATTCATATACGTAGGGCAGTGTCGGGTTTTAAATTAAGAATGCAAACTAAAAGCTACCCATTAATAGGTAGGAGGTACAGCTGAATACCCGTCACTCTCTGGAGGGCACCAAAAATCGGTATCGGGATAAAAACTGCAGGGCCTGGCACCGAATATCGGTATTGGGATAAAAACTGCAGGGGCTGGCACCGAATATCGGTATTGGGATAAAAACTGCAGAGGCTGGCACCAAATATCTATACTGGGGTAAAAATGGAAGGGGCTGGCACCGAATATCGATACTGGGGTAAAAACGGAAGGGGCTGGCACCAAATATCGATACTGAGGTAAAAACGGAAGGGGCTGGCACCAAATATTGAGTTTGGGATAAAAACTGAAGGGCCTGGGACAAAATATCAGTATCGAGATAAAAACTGAAGGGGCCGGCATTAAATATCGATATTAAGGTGAAAACGGAAGGAGGTGGCACCAAATATCAGTATCTGGATAAAAACTGCAGGACCTGGCACCGAATATAGGTATTGGGATAAAAACTGCAGGACCTGGCACCGAATATAGGTATTGGGATAAAAACTGCAGGACCTGGCACCGAATATCGGTATCTGCGCAAAAACTGCAGGGGCTGGCACCGAATATCAGTATCTGGATAAAAACTGCAGGGCCTGGCACCGAATATCGGTATTGGGATAAAAACTGCAGGGCCTGGCACCGAATGTCGGTATTGGGATAAAAACTGCAGGGCCTGGCACCGAATATCGTAATTGGGATAAAAACTGCAGGGCCTGGCACCGAATATTGGTATTGCGATAAAAACTGCAGGGGCTGGCATCGAATATCAGTATTGGGATAAAAACTGCAGGGCCTGGCACCGAATATCGGTATTGGGATAAAAACTGCAGGGGCTGGCACCGAATATCGGTATTGGGATAAAAACTGCAGGGCCTGGCACCGAATATCGGTATTGAGATAAAAACTGCAGGGGCTGGCACCGAATATCGGTATTGGGATAAAAACTGCAGGGCCTGGCATCGAATATCGGTATTGGGATAAAAACTGCAGGGGCTGGCACCGAATATCGGTATTGGGATAAAAACTGCAGGGCTTGGCACCGAATATCGGTATTGGGATAAAAACTGCAGGGGCTGGCACCTAATATCGGTACTGGAATAAAAACTGAAGGGGCTAGCACCGAATATTGGTATTGGGATAAAAAATGAAGGGACGGGCATCGATTATCGGTATCAGGATAAAAACTTACGGGACTGGTACCAAATATCGATAATAGGATGAAAACTGAAGGGGCTGGCACCAAATATTGATATTGGGGTGAAAGCGGTTTTACCGATCACTCTCCAAATGGCACCCAATATCGGAATCAGCATAAAAACTGACGGGACTGGCACCAAATATCGATAATAGGATGAAAACTGAAGGGGCTGGCACCTAATATTGATATTGAGGTGAAAGCGGTTTTACCCATCACTCTCCAAATGACACCCAATATCGTAATCAGGATAAAAACGGAAGGGTCTGGCACCAAATATCGATACTGGGGTAAAAACGGAAGGGGCTGGCACCAAATATCGATACTGGGGTAAAAACGGAAGGGGCTGGCACCAAATATTGAGTTTGGGATAAAAACTGAAGGGCCTGGGACAAAATATCAGTATCGAGATAAAAACTGAAGGGGCCGGCATTAAATATCGATATTAAGGTGAAAACGTAAGGAGGTGGCACCAAATATCAGTATCTGGATAAAAACTGCAGGACCTGGCACCGAATATCGGTATTGGGATAAAAACTGCAGGACCTGGCACCGAATATCGGTATCGGGACAAAAACTGCAGGGGCTGGCACCGAATATCAGTATCTGGATAAAAACTGCAGGACCTGGCACCGAATATCGGTATTTGGCTAAAAACTGCAGGGGCTGGCACCGAATATCAGTATCTGGATAAAAACTGCAGGGGCTGGCACCGAATATCGGTATTGGGATAAAAACTGCAGGGCCTGGCACCGAATATCGGTATTGGGATAAAAACTGCAGGGACTGGCACCGAATATCGGTATTGGGATAAAAACTGCAGGGCCTGGCACTGAATATCGGTATTGTGATAAAAACTGCAGGGCCTGGCACCGAATATCGGTATTGGGATAAAAATTGCAGGGCCTGGCACCTAATATCGTAATTGTGATAAAAACTGCAGGGCCTGGCACCGAATATCGGTATTGTGATAAAAATTGCAGGGCCTGGCCCCCAATATCGTAATTGGTATAAAAACTGCAGGGCCTGGCAACGAATATCGGTATTGAGATAAAAACTGCAGGGACTGGCATCGAATATCGGTATTGTGATAAAAACTGCAGGGCCTGGCACGGAATATCGGTATTGAGATAAAAACTGCAGGGGCTGGCACCGATTATCGGTATTGAAATAAAAACTGCAGGGCCTGGCACCGAATATCGGTATTGCGATAAAAACTGCAGGGGCTGGCACCGAATATCGGAATTGGAATAAAAACTGAAGGGGCTAGCACCGAATATCGGTATTGGGATAAAAACTGCAGGGGCTGGCACCGAATATCGGTATTGTGATAAAAACTGCAGGGCCTGGCACCGAATATCGGTATTGTGATAAAAATTGCAGGGCCTGGCCCCCAATATCGTAATTGGTATAAAAACTGCAGGGCCTGGCAACGAATATCGGTATTGAGATAAAAACTGCAGGGACTGGCATCGAATATCGGTATTGTGATAAAAACTGCAGGGCCTGGCACGGAATATCGGTATTGAGATAAAAACTGCAGGGGCTGGCACCGATTATCGGTATTGAAATAAAAACTGCAGGGCCTGGCACCGAATATCGGTATTGCGATAAAAACTGCAGGGGCTGGCACCGAATATCGGAATTGGAATAAAAACTGAAGGGGCTAGCACCGAATATCGGTATTGGGATAAAAACTGCAGGGGCTGGCACCGAATATCGGTATTGTGATAAAAACTGCAGGGCCTGGCACCGAATATCGGTATTGCGATAAAAACTGCAGGGGCTGGCACCGAATATCGGTATTGTAATAAAAACTGAAGGGGCTAGCACCGAATATTGGTATTGTGATAAAAAATGAAGGGGCTAGCATCGATTATCGGTATCATGATAAAAACTGACGGGACTGGCACCAAATATCGGTAATAGGATGAAAACTGAAGTGGCTGGCACCTAATATTGATATTGCGGTGAAAGCGGTTTTACCGATCACTCTCCAAATGGCACCCAATATCGGAATCAGGATAAAAACTGACGGGACTGGCACCAAATATCGATACTGGGGTAAAAACGGAAGGGGCTGGCACCAAATATCGATACTGGGGTAAAAACGGAAGGGGCTGGCACCAAATATCGATACTGAGGTAAAAACGGAAGGGGCTGGCACCAAATGTCTATACTGTGGCAAAAATGGAAGGGGCTGGCACCAAATATCGATACTGCGGTAAAAACGGAAGGGGCTGGCACCAAATATTGAGTTTGGGATAAAAACTGAAGGGTCTGGGACAAAATATCAGTATCGAGATAAAAACTGAAGGGGCCAGCATTAAATATCCATATTAAGGTGAAAACGGAAGGAGGTGGCACCAAATATCAGTATCTGGATAAAAACTGCAGGACCTGGCACCGAATA
>JAOYFF010000081.1:9022047-9032469 GCA_025773925.1 Cryptomyrus ogoouensis
TTATACCACGACATTGAGCGGTTCACTTATGAACATGGCTGGAGGCTAATTATTCACCTTTCTTTTGAATTAAATTATGATTAAATGTCACTTTATAAGCAATCAATTAATATCAAAGGATTATAGAATTCGTAGTTAGGCTGTCTATTGTCTTAATCACAATGAATTCACAGTCATTCACATGTCAGAATAAGAGCGATTAGTATTCTGTTGAAGACGAGTCCTTGGAGTACGCATGACATCATACTCTGTCGATCATAACCATGAAGATCACCTTCATGTGTCACTTAGCGTTGATGTTTCTACATTCCTTTGGTGACAGTGGCTATTAAATCTTTTTTTTTTTTTTTTTTTTATAAAGTGTAGGTAATGGGATAAATCTCTCAAAGTAAAGACCCAGACAAATCATTTCAAAATAATATATGTAGATAAAACGCAATATCCAATTTGCCTTCTTAATTCAACAAGACATTGGATTATTTCCATGAATAGGAACACTAAAGGTATAAAAGGGACAGCCATGACCATCTCCAAGGTAGGAGAGCTTTAACGTTGTGCTAATAAAAATGCATTATGAGAACTGTTGCTCAAACAAATAAAGATGTGGGTTTCGCGGTTAGGGTTGCCAGACCAGGCTCATTTTTTCTCCCAACACTTATCCAAAACTTTCAAGATGTTTTCATCGTTTTTTTTCCACCCCTGACGCCTCTATCCATCCCAGATGTTATATTGAACTGCTTTACATAAACCCAAAACAGCCTCAGGGTGTCCTTCCTCCAGTCAAGGTCTCCTCCACGACCCCTGGGACTCCTGTTTTACTGTAACATCAAAGCACAATGACTCCTTTTTTTGCAAGAACCACTTTATTATATGAACCGTGCCCTGAGGCTTTTGTTATACTGTAAAAACCTAGGGCACCTTCAGCAAAGGATCTGCTATTACTTCTTATTGGGTGCTATCAGGTGATATCGGGTGTGATCTTTATTTCAACTATTAGCATTGTAGTTTCCTTTTAACATTATATACATTTTAAACGTATGTAATAATGTATACTACCTAATATATCACGGTCCTCATGACATGCATTGAAATGATGTCTGTGCAATTTAAGGCACCTTAGCTTAGTATTAGTATTAGATGAGTAGCATAACAGTTTACTCAAATAACATGCTTAATTATTATAATATTAACCATGGATCGACATATTAGTAACTGGTTTGGTGAATAAGGCGAGGAAAAGATCAGCGTGAAACAGTTGGTGTATAGAGTTTACATGTTGTCGTGGACTATCCTCTGAGTACCCTGTTTACCCCCACAGCCAAAAACACTGATTGGAGTTGCAGGATTGCCCACAGGTGTGTCACTGAGCCCTGCAATGGGTCGGGGCCCCAGCCTGGGTTGTTCCTAGCTTTGTGCCTGTAGCCACCAGGATAGGCTCTGGACCCCCACAGCCCTGAGTAGGACAAGAGGTTTCAGAAGATGGATGTATTGATATTATTATTATTTCAAATCTGTATTCGTTCAACGCTCAACGTCTTGCTAATCTGGTGTGGTCTAAGGCATTGATGAAACTCATATTTCTATTAGCTTTAAGTCTAAACCACGCTAAGTTTTGACACGGCCTACTTTGGGCTACTCATTCCTTTTATGCATATCTCTCCATGAATGATTTTCCTCTTGACAATCCATCACTGATTAAATGTCCTTCTTCTTTAGCCCAGTGGTTACCAAACCGCTCCTTAAGTCTCCCTATCCATGTCAAGGATTTGTTTTGTAGACAATCTCACTCAACAAATGAGCTCAATTTCAACCCCATTATTAATTACATCATGGCCTTAATACGTTTAATAATGTTTATTAGATAATAATAATATCTTATATATAAAATATTAAAGCCTAACTTAAAAAAAAAAATCATACCTTCACAAAGACGTGCATATGTGTCTGCTGTTACACTGCATCTGTTTCTGTCTAAACACAGAATTAAACCCAGTCTTGTGCAAACCTGCACAGTCAAGTACGACAAAGAAGTTTTGCATGCAAAACAGTGGAGCCTGACAGGAGAAGGACTCCTGGATCATTAGAGCATTGAGCTAGAATCCAGCATTATTGTATACATCTGGTTTGATTCGATGTTGTGTTTTTTGGTGCCATGGGGTGCGACAGCATTCCTGCACCTACCTGGCTATATGAACCTTCCTGCTGTTGTCACAACCCAAAATGAGCATTTTCCATTGCCAAACAAAGATTGTTTTTTTTTTTAATTTGCTGGATGACTTATAGTCTGAAAAAAGATTTATTAGCACAGCCAAATCTGCAAAATTGGAATTCCACCAGCTGATGTTAAGTAAGGAATCATAAAACACAGTATATAATATAGCTGCTAAAAAAATAGATATTACTATTAATTATGTATATCGGCATTGACTCAACATAACAGATGTACATATCTGCTGTTATAACCATTCCATTGAACAGATATATTGTGCAAAAATCTAGTTAATCAGGGTACCCTTCTAGACAAAATTCCAGATGGCAAGTACAGATGTAGGTTTATCAGGAAATAAACTTACATCTGGCTAAGTTACAAACATCCAGTGCTTCACTATATGAAAATGCGTACTTAATTAAATAAGTGTCTGAATTGACATATGTAAACAAATTAACGGCACTCAAAAGAAGACTTTCTGATCCTAAAAACTGCATCAGGGGTGAGGACCAGAGGTGCCTTATTGGCCATAATCTTTAAATAGGCAGCGTAAAACTCCAATGAGAAGCGATGTGATTAACTGGATTCTTAGATCAGACCCTCTGACCTCTCTAAACGATAAGGTTAATAAATCTACAGGGTTCATGGATTGATTTTGTCCTTATATAAGCTACCAGGTAGATACGTTTAATTAATTTACTGTTTCTTTGAAAAAATGAAAGCCATTCAAATTCTTTTTGGTCCAGTCTTGTTATTAATGTGGGTATGCGATATTAAATAATGATTAATCTCTATTATATGTAATTGTGTTTGACATTGTTAGAATCCATTGTGTATTAAAGTTACATTAAAATATTAAATAATAAAGACAATCATATTAAATAAAAAATGTTCTCTAAAACAAATACAAATAATTACTTTTCTATGTGTAATTGTAACAGCAACAGAACTTCAGTTAAAACATCAGTTTCTATGTCCTAATTTGTGTTTTTTTCTCCTTCTATTAATCAAACACAGCATTTCACAGATTGATAAAGAGAAATTCTGTCATGAGATGGTCTTCTGTAATCTTTCTAAACTTGTATCCTAACATCTACGCATGTATCTATCAGCAATCAGACATGCTTCTACAAACGAGAAATATGATTAACAACTGACTGAGAATCCCTTGCCGAAACGGCACCTACCGTTGCTGCATGATGAAAGGTTGAATGAAAGCTAGAGAACTATACCTGTAAGCAAGCAATCTGAAGTTTGAGCTTCATTAAAAGCCACTTGCGTGAAGGCAGATTTGTCTGCGATAGCACAATCAAACCGTTTTTGAGTGTATTTCAGTGTGTGAGCTTCTTCATGCTTTTCTTTCTCCGTATCATGTCACGTGTCTATGACTGCACACACCACAATTATGAACTGCTTAGTGGCAAAGACACAAGAGACTTTTTTTTTCGGTGGCACAAGGTACATAAGATACAGCAGGGGTGATGTGGCAAGACGATTACCAACAGGAGTGAGCCTGTTTAATAACCTGTAGTATACAGGCATTAGGGCTGATCCTATCCAGTCACGACAAAATATTGAACTAAAAAACAGCATGGAAGCAGCAGTACCAGCTTTGGCCAGAAGGGGTGCTGCAGCTCTATATGAAATATTCATTGCAAAGTAGGAGCGCTGCCACAATCAAGAAACATAGAGACTTATGTGTATTGTCGCTATATACAATGTGTAGCAGTTTGTTCTCATCAAAGCACTCACTTATGATTTTGGCATGATTATCCCTATAGTTAATAACTGTTAATTACATGTTTTACAGTCTTTAAAGTGAAATGTACATTTGCATATTAATTCTTATATAGCTTTTCCTCCCAAAAGCTCTGTACAGCCCTAGAGATTATACAGGTAGTCGTTTAATTGGAGAAGAATTTTGAACAGGAAAGTTTTAGGATGCACGTCTTTGCCGTTGTACTGCCTTATATGCAAAAGTAGAGCAGACGTGTGTACTGTAAATGCATTATGAAGCCGTCGTGAATCAGAGTGACTGTAACCTGTTCAGCCAAATCTCTGAGACTTTTATCATACTCCGGTATCACTGTATAACACAATTGTACAAGCGTTAAGGGAAAAAAAAATCTTAAAAATATTTTATTTGCCATTTCAAATCTCTAAAGGGAAGTTTGTACCTAAATCCAGTTATACCAAGAAAGTTATTCTACATCATATAAATTCTGTTCTTTTAACTTTGTTGTTTTATTTCTTCACAAGAATGGTCAAACACATTTTTGCAAGGCTGGTTTTATGCTACTGATGGGAGTTTTGTCTGTGTGGAAGACTTCTAATTCTCAAATTGTCACACTTCAATAACTTCTTAAAAGTTGTTGCGCCAGGATGCCTGGCGGATTAAGCTCCATTGCCTTTTCTTGTTTTGAACTAATGTATTCTTGATCACCGTTTAATGAAACTATATACCACATGGAGATTTCACATTAGATAAGCCATGTGAGACCCTCATCAGGCAAGTGCCTCTGACTGAGGAGGTAATCCTTCAGATGAAAATTTCTAACTAAGCAAGTTTTCTCATCTAAATGACAGCACTGCTTTTAAAAAAATGTTTACAGAACCTGTTCTTAAACTTTTATATTTTGTTCCTCGTTATCAGTGTGGGAAGGTACCAATAATACCTAATTAAAACATAATTTCATCACTAATTGGGTACAATTTTGACCTAAAGACTCTTGCAGTTCACGGCAAACTGCCAGCATTAGGAGATATTCTTCTGGCAGAAATAATAACGAAAATTAAATGTCATCAGAGTCACAGTACTGCAGCAGCACTACAGAGATATCTTTTCTGGTTAACTGCGGAGGAATGGCACAGCTGATTAGTTTCCAGATTTGAGATTTTATGTTAAAAGAAATTAGTCTACAATGTAAATTGTAAACTGGTCCGATACAAACTCAAAATACAAATGCTTACTCTCTGATATAATTCCGATATACCTTATGAATATTCATGCAGGCTAAACAAAAAAAACACGTTGAAAAACAAAATCCTGGTGTTTATTTTTACGTGAAGATTCTCATATCACAAAGAAAATGTTAATCTTGCTGCTTTAAAAAGGAAAATGGCTGATCTGTACATATACCTTGGTGTGCTCCATCGTCAGGTGCCTGTTTGTGGACAAAGAGGCATGAATCTGCCCAGACACTTTTGTCCTTTTTGTGACATCCACCAACTCCTTCTGTAGGTTCCGCATGACGGAGGCTGCAGTTTTATGCTTGAAATTCACCACATCAAAGACATTTCTGAAATCAACAGAAGCAAAGTATAATAAATTATAAGAATTAAACATATGAAATAAATGCAAGTTACATATCATGAAAAAAAATCCTCACATTAGTAATAAATGAAGGCATGTCGAATATTTTTGATATACAGATCAGAAAGTTTGCCATTTCAAATAATTTTCCATATATTCCATAGTAGTTTCCATTAATTGTGAATGATTAATTACAAAAGTACAAGTTAATGACGTAATGAAACCAACCTTCAGGACTCTACTGTGTCTTTTGAAATACACATTTTGACTTTTTATAAAAGTACAGATTTTTCTTTTTCGTAAAATAAATAAATTCCTTTGTGTTTAACATTTCATTAATTTTTTTCCCCCAGTATTTTCACTTTATAATATAATTCAATCATTCAATGTTCGGGATATATTTAAAAGAAATTAAGAGAACTTTCTGTTATAAACATGGGTAAAAGTGTAGAATTCTTAGTGAAAATAACTTCCATATAAAGAAGTGAACCATCTTATCCATTTCTTCATTAGAATGTTTCAATTTTACAGTAGCTGCCCATTGTAATGAAGTATTCACACCAACTGTTGCATGATAATTAAACAATGCATTCTGAAATCACCATTTATTTTTTGTATTGTACAAAATAGTACAGGCTAATCACTGTTAAATAATTCCTGTAGAACAAATTTTCTTACTGGAGATCTTTAATGGCATCCAGTATGGTTGCTGCTCCTTGCCTCATGGCATCTGAATCGGCTCTGTAGTCTTTGGACCTTGCGCTGACTTCCTCTATTCTGCTCTGGGTTTGTTCAGACTGCCTAGTGACTGCCTCGTGTCTTTCCTGTGATTTGAGGGAAAAAGCACTTTGCAGCATAAGCTACACGAAAAGCACAACATAGTCATAGAAAGCTTGTAACAGGCATGAAAGCTTTTACATTTCGGTTCATATTCCATAACTATTCACGCAGAACTTGGTCATGGTATGCTGTTAATTAATCATTGCAAATCAAGTGTTACATGCATTTTCTAGGATTATACAATATTTAGGCTAAAATATTAATGTCTATAAAAAGGCATTCTATAGTCTATATAATCCCTTGCTATTTATCTATGATGTGCATGTCCAGTTAAGATTGTGTTATGTTTCGTATTATTAATACATATTTGTACTATAAATATCTGCTCAGGGGACATTTTATGATTGGATGGAGTTAAAAAAAACACACAAGCTTAAAGATAAGAAAACTTGAACCTTATTTATTTAAAACATTGAATCTTAAAATCCATTGATTTCCTCATACCTGCTTGTCCTAATTGGGGTCATGGGTGCCCAAAGCCCATATGGAAGGCGTAAGCTAGGGTGGGCAGCCAATTGTAAGGCACACACACCATTCATAGCTCCGGGTCACATTAACTCACCATTTGGACTGGGGGGGGAGGGGAAGCCCATGATGACGCAGGAGGGACACGCAAAGCCCACACTCATAGAGCCAGGGCAAAGACTCAAGAGCAGTTCCCAGCAGTGTGAGGCGATTGTGCTAACTACTATACCGCCGTGCTACTGTACCGCCATGCTACTGTACCACCGTGCTACTGTACCACCATGCTACTGTACCACCCTGCTACTGTACCGCCGTGCTACTGTACCACCATGCCAGCCATAAGTCAAGGTTATTTTATTTAAATGAACTCAAAATTAAATAAATTTTTAGGCATAATATATCAGTAACAACAACAACAACAACAACATTAATAATAATAATAATAATAATAATTAAAAAATATTAACCTAAAGTCTGGTCTCTTCTCATTTAGTACTATACTAAATATACTAAACTGATATTTTTGCCCATTTATTTCGCATCAGCAAGGCTAAAGTGCTCAGGTTCCTTCATTTCATTCCTAAAAACCTCTTCAGGTTACACAAGGCATGTACATCTATTACAAAGCACACATTGATAAAATATTCTATGATACAGAGATTCCAAGCAAATATATTATTTAAAAAGGTCGGGTATTGATCTATAACCTTTATAGTGATTATGCTAAAATGCAAAAAAAAAAAAAAACTGCTTGGCATATATCCAAAAACATTCATTTTGACATCGTGAACAGCAAAACTGTGGAAAATCATAGCATTCTTTTCTTTATGAATAATTTCAAAAAACAACTATATATCACACATAGTTTATTTTCCAAATAAATAGCTTCTGTTTTCTCACACCTCCCAATTAACGGCTGAGAACAGACTTGCCACAGGATGGGTGTAACACCTGGTTTAAACTGTCTTCACACCCACCAACAACAACTTTAAATCAAACACCTAGATCAACTAGGCTCCAGGAATATGTTAAACTATTTGCTATCACAACATTAGCTTTCTTCTGTCTTTTGCCATCAGCATAATTCTTGTGCAGCAATTCTTTGCCAGAGGGGCCCATTAGTACACTGCAAAATATTAAATTACATTTGTCCAGTTCAGTTTATTACCTACCATTTTTGCACTCACATCTGACGCTTAACAATACTTACTTGTCAGAATTCATATTTCTGGAAAAAAAAGACTCTTCTGGATAAGCATTGAAATTTGACTGGAATGTCTTTCCAATCTGTCTGTACCGGTGGCAATCATAGATAAACAAATGTCACCCATAGTCCCTAAAGTGCTAGTTAAGGATTTAGTTTAACTCTAAAAATATGCCTGAGTCAGTACAGATTTCATGAAAGGAATACTCTCCTTTCTTACTGCAGGGAATTATTTGTTATATCTGTCATGAGACACTCAAGATAGAACAGGGCCATCAAAAAGAAATGCATTCTCCTAAGTCGGAGTGACAATAATGTAGTGAAACCGAAAAACCGCAGGTCTTCCAAGATAAAGTTTGCAATGCTTGGTCTCGAACAACAACAAATTTAGCCCCTACTTCCCTTTATAAACAGCGTTAACCTTATGAACTTGTGTTTTTTTTAAAGAAGAGACAGAATATTCGGCAGACCTATCAGTGGTGTGACAGCAGTGTGTGCACCTCCTTGACGTGATTCATAAAAAGCAAGTAAAATAAATCGGAAACCAAGCCTTGCTATACATCTACCACCTAGCTTGCTATACATCTACCACCTATTAGCTCGCATTCAGGAATTTCAAACTGCATCCATCAATTAATCTTTCAGAACACAACTCTAGCGATGTTTGCATAAAAATGAATCTGATCAAAGATAGTTATCTCTTAATGCAGTGAGTCCAACAATAATTCCATTGAGGTAATCTGTGTTGGATCATGCAGGTTTCTGTCTTATGCTGGCTGTCTGGACCTGTCACATGTCATTTTTTCCCTTTTCTTATGTTAGAAATCATTCACAGCATTTGCAGGAAATCTGACAGCGATACTGTCATTGTCAACGCTCTTGAGACTGGTGTTTTGACCGCTATTCTTCTCCCTCTGCATGCCACAGCTCTGGAAGATCTTGCAGAAAAATAATCAATTTTCATTCCTATGCTAATGGCAAACAAATCGATGTAACTCTGCCCACAGCCTCCTTGACAAATGGCGTAACAAAGGAAAGGAGGATGAACAAAAATGATATCTGCTTAAAGAAAATTATAGATGAAAATACGCTGTTGTAAATTCTTCGTGAGTTTAGACATTAGTGTTTCAGATTCAGTGAGTATGTTACACAGCATGCACAACTTCGATAATCCCTTTAACTCTTCTGTTAAAAGCATCAAAGGTGTTTTATACAGGAAAAGGTAACAAAATCAATAAAAATTAATGTATGAATCACTTAAAGTTTCAGAAAGAATCACATAACAACATTACACCAATCAAGTTACACTATTAATTGTCAACAAAGTTCATCTCACGAAGCACCAAAAAGCTTATGTAAATAAACTGATTATTATAATCTGATATACAGTACTGTGCAAAAGCCTTGGACTGCCAAAGGAAATTGTTTAAATTATCATTATGTTGATGTAAAAGTATGATTTTTGTCTTTCAAAGGGAGTTTGCTTAGCCATTTCAAAACCTCTACCATTTGCACTAACTATCCAATATACACCCATGTATTTGTTGACTAGGCCACTAGCACCCCATGTATGGCTATTCATAACCTCATTAACTTATTCAACTAATTAAGTTCATTAAGTGAGCTTGAGGTGAAATCAATGAAATCCACAGCTGCGCTGGAAAGGTTTGGGAACTGAAGCCAACCTGCAAGATATCAGTAACTTTTTGGAGAACAGAAGAAATTCTTCTTCATTTGCATATTTTCTGATTTCTGATATATATATATATATATATGTGTATCAGTCAGAACTGACATACTGAATAAAATTTCCTAGAACTCAGGAAAGGCAGGGAAGGCATGCAGGAAGAGCAATGTCACAATTGATCTCACCCTTCTCGCTGAATAATAACCAACATGCTGTTATAATTTTCCATTCAGTAAAGAAAAATATTGAAAATATGAAAAATTCCTTCCCTCATGACTTATGATTCCTTGAAATTTAAGAAATATTCTATTTTAAATTTATCAATTTTGAGTTACATTTGTATGGAGCCCCTAAAGGGACAGAGTTGGTAAATATTATTGGTAACACTTTACTTAAATCAGTCATCATAATGCATTATACTGTAGATACCTTCATAATACATTATAATGCATTCATAAAGTATTATAAACATGGCTATAACTATTTATAAAACGGCATAACACATTATAGTCATGTTTATTATGAATTAAGAATGCTCTATGAAGGTCTCATCTATAATTCATTATAGATACCTTCATAATATATTATAATGCATTCATAAAGTATTATAAACATGGCTATAACTATTTATAAAAAGGCATAACACATTATAGTCATGTTTATTATGAATTATGAATACTCTATGAAGCTCTCATCTATAATGC
>JAOYFF010000081.1:9033422-9068716 GCA_025773925.1 Cryptomyrus ogoouensis
GACAAAGGAATTCCAAATTGTATCATAAAATTCTGCATTAGAATGTCACAGCGTTGATGACCTAAAACTCAAAGGGACAATGATCCCAAACGAGGATGTAAATCAACAACAGAGTGGCTGAAACAGATGAAATTCTGTATTTTAGAATGGCCAAACCCTGAACGTAATCCCATTGAAATGCTACAGCATGATCTGAAGCAGGCCGTTCAAGTAAGACATCCCAAAAATATACATGGACTGAAAGGACAAAGTCAAATAGCGTCCTGTCCACTGCACATGTCTAATCAGCAGCTACAGGAAGTGTAATGGGTCTGTATTCCTTTTATGTCACTGACTTTCAGTGACATTTGTTCAGTGAACATATTGTGACGTAAAATGTTGCATGTGCTGTTGTTAAATAAGAAACAGATACATTTTACGAAGCAATTCATGAAGAAATCAGGCAGTGGAAACTCATCTCTGAGTATTTAATATGTTTTTACCCTTTTGTCCTAATTGCATCAAGTATTTAAGCTCATACAGTTATCCAAATGTAAGCCGATGGGAGTATTTTGACATAAGAGAATCTACATTATTATTCCTACAGGTTTAAGACTTTGAGACAAATAGCATGCGCTAGTATTTCCCCCAACAAGAACCTTGAAAACATTATCATGTTCTTGTGAGAACAGCTGTTGAAATGAAAAGCAACAAAATAATTGTCAGTCATGCATCTGATCGTGTTTTATGCCTGCTAATCATTTGTTTGAGGCATCTTGTTCTTTTACTGACATCACATGATCTTCTAATTATATAGATAAGATGCCAGTAGGATATGTTATAATTTCATTGTAAAAATTGGAAGTTTGTAACTAGCAATTTAAATTTAATTGAATTTAGGATCTATCGCCATTTTTCTAGTTGCCTAATGGTTTTATTTATTAAACAAAATTTTATTTGTATATTTTGTATAGAAATATGCTCAGTGTCAGGTATGACAGAAAAGAACTTTGCTAAATGTCATTAATGTAAACCGTAAAGTAAAGACAAATTTCAGGTACTGAATCAGCTTGTCATTACTCCTAAGGTCTGGATATAGCACGGTTCCCCAGTTCCGGTCTTGGAAAGCCGAAACCCAACAAAGTCTGCAGATTTCCTTGTTCCAACACATCTACAAGACCTGGTAATTATCTGATTAAGGCGCGTTTGAATAAGGAAATCTTCAATCTGCTGTCCAGCACCGATATTGGGTAACCCTGCGAAATAGTGACAACTGTGGCTATTCATAACATAAGTGTCATGCTTATCAAACCACAGAATTATACATGCTGGACAGATTTGCTTTTGATTTTCATGTTTATTTTTTTGTCTTTTAAATATATTGCTTTAATCATGTTTTAAATTTCAGTTCTCTTATATCTTTTTGATTTGAATTTCCCTTGAATTCTGTATTTTTCTTATGTGTAAAGCACTTTCAATAAACCCGTCTCACCGGGATTCAGCAGTACTTTGTAGTGAATTAATGTTTCCTTATAAAGTCTTTTTATCCCACAACAAGGCACCCAACCTTTGCATAATGTTAACTCATTGTTTAAAAATAATAATATAAACATTTTTTCTATTATTTGAAAATCCATTGCAATCCATAATTTTTTTGCATAGCTGGATTTTCAGGAGTGCACTTTCAGTTACGGTGAACATGTGACATTTGGTCTATTTGATCTATTTAGCCTTGCACTTTGAATTATTGCATCTTGTAATCCTGAAGCATATGCCAGACACATAACCCCTTAGTAAATCTACATCTTTTGAATCCCCCTCTGAAATTTGTTTGCTCCTGACCAAACATGTAGCCAAGTAACAAAATAATGAGACTGAATGCCCCCGCTGTTTGGTACTCTTTGTTAACAGTGGCTGTCCCTCTGAAACACAGTGCTGGACTCAGAAATCACTAATCATAAAACATGAAAAGTTTTCTGACTTTTGCATATTCTCCAAAAATCATCTCAAGACACACAGCCCTGCTTTAATTTCTCCCTTGTATCCAAACCACAAAGATATATAAGCAGCCCCTCTTAATTCAAGTGATGTTAGGATGATCAAATTAAAAATCTGTAAAGTTCAATAATGCCATTACAGTACTCATTTCTTTCAACAAATACATTTTTGTATTATAATTATTTTAATAACAAAAGTAGGATTTAAGTAATTCATAGTTTATTTATTGCTTTTTGTGTCAGATATTTGTGTCACCTTGGAATGACACCTAATGACTTTTGTCCAGTCTAGAGCAGAATTTATATGTTAAGTTCCTATAAGTTCAAGAACATTAGACATTATAGCTAGGGTAACCAGATAATCCATGTCAGGGAGGACACTTTGAGCTACTTCGGGTTTTACAAACTAATTTCAAACTGAAAGACTCCTGTGTTTGGCTAAATATTTCAGCTCTTCTTGTGCTTTGGTTTGTTTCCTTGACTGAAAGACTCATCCAGCTGTTTCACATTAACATTAGTGACACATGCATGATCACAGGAGACTGACCAATCAGCACACAGCAAGCACTCGGTGCTCAAGTGAAATCCAGGTCCTTTTAATTGAAATGGTAATTTTCAATTCCTGTCCTAACTCAGAGATAGCATTGCCAGATAGTTATATAATATATATAAGTGATTGATTAATACTGATTATACTCAATACAACCATGTGCCACAACCACATAAAACTGCCATCCAAAGTGTATGTAAGGTGTAATTGCATGTTATCACAAAAATGAGACAGATTATGTGTAGTATACAATACTATGTGTGATATATCCTTAATATTTAACAAATGCGATGCGTCACTCCCTTATAACAACTGGTTACCTATGCAGTTGTATTTGTATTTATTTTATTTTATGTGTTATATGTCTTATTTCATAGTAATAATAAAATTTGCGATGGAACTACTCCATAAGCCAATGAGTGAATGGGTCACATCAAAATGTCACTTAACATTGCTGATAGCAATGTGCTACAGTAATCATAATGCTATATAAAATATTCATGAAGCAGTATTATTCTACCCTGCTCAGAAAGCCAATCATTTTTTCAATCAATTGAACAAATAATAATTTATAATACTAGTGGCAGAACCAGGACTAAAAGAGAAACTCAGAACAAACATATATACATTTATATGCATTAACATTTCATTGAATTACTGGTTAAATGATGTTACACTGAGAAATCATTGTTTTAGCCATGAAGAAGCTAAGCTCTGATGATTCCCCATTTGCCAGATGCCATCTGCTGTACAGCAGTGAGATTAGCAGCCAGACCGTCTCGCACATGTATCAGCTGCTGCAGAAACACTTCCTGTAAAAGAACTAATTTTCCTATTAATATAAAAAATTGTGTTGCGTTCTACCCCAGTTATATAACTAAATTTATATATTTAGCTATCACTGATTCTTCTTTAATAGCTGAAATAGCAGCCAGCACATGGCAGACTGGACTATTTTCCTCAAAGGAACCATTCCAGAGCTAATTCCTTCGCCATACATACTCCTCAGATCAAGCCAGAAACAGCACTTATACAATTCAGTGTAAAATGTACATATTGTTTTACACATTATTATTATTATTATGATTATTATTATGATTTGTTGTTGTTGTTCTTTGTTTCTTATAAAAATTACATGTAAATACACTAAATATCCCACACAATGTAATAAAAACCTGTTTTTTTATGTTGTGGGGACCATTTTTCAGGTCAAATGCCAAAAGTCTCGTATCTTGTTTGGTTACTTATGGTTAAGGTTAGGGCTGGGTAGGGGTTAAGGCCGTCATGTTGGGATTAGAGTTTTCCCCATAGAAGTGAATGAAGAGTCCCCACAATGATATAAATACAAACCTGCATGTGTGTGCATGTATGTGTGTCTGTGTGTGTGTGTGTGTTTGGGTGGTATGTCACTTTACCTGAAGAATACTCAGGTGCACTTGCAGCATGTCCTTCTGTTGTTCCAAACAGGCATTTGTCGCTTTATGTTTGATCTGGAGTTCATGCAGGTTTTGCTTCAATTCTTCAATTTTCTGGAATAGATTATCCATATATTCAGTCTGTCAATGCCTATAGTGCTACATAATTATAAGATAGGGGCACATGGCTTTTTTGCACTTAGTATATTATAGTTACATTACAGGCCAGAATATAAAACTATGTTTTGAATAATTCATACACTTTGGTCTGTCTAGCTGGGCCACTCTTGCAAGATGTAAATAAGCTATTTATACTGAATATACCTCATGTCTACCTTGCTAGTCTGAGTAAACAGCTGTGGGAAATCAGACGCAAATCTGCAGCATCTTTCCATTTATGAAATAAAATGTAAAACCCATATGGTATATATCTTCAGGTGAGTTATTAAAATGCACTGCAACAGTGTTTAAACACCCTGGCCATACACTATTGCAATGTATGATCTAGCACAAGAAAATTAACCTTTAACTACATAAGTCACTAAAATAAGGGTTAATTTAGTTATACCGGTTAATTTAACTGCTTGTCTTGTGAGCAGAAAACACAAAGGAAATCTTTATAACACAGGAAGAACATCACAGGATGGGTTGTCCAGCACTATTTTTTTGTCATGTGAATGATGTTTATTTTTTCAGATTGCTGGCAGCGGAAAAATTAACCAATAAATACGCCACCTAGTTGTCACTTAAGGGAATTGCACTTTCAGTGCAGTGGTGCATGCTGTTCTGTATTCCATCACAGGGCAGCATGCAATACTTTCATAGGTTCACATAGCTGATTTTAAAAATGAAACAGAGACCCTCGAATAACTAAAGCTGTATCACTTCACTCTCTTGGTATAATACTCCTTTGTATAATTTACCAAATATGTTTCTGCCTGATGCTTTTTCAGGCCTTCAGTACCAGTAGCACTTACAGCCTCTTCCAGTTCTGCGTGCTGTTCTTTACGTGTCCTCCCTGTGTTTGGCTGCTCCTGGTCCAGCTCAACCTTCATTGCAGACATTTTACCCTAAAATGTCATCACAAATAATAAATTACTTCAGGGTTATACTATTGTCATCTCGAAACAATAATGATTACAACAATCATAAATAATATGTTATTATTATAATACACCCATGCATCTTGTACCCACTTATCCAAGACAGGGCTGCAGACTGACTGGAGGCAGGGACTGAAAGTCAGTCCATTTTAGGGGACAGAAACAAACTGTGGGCAATTTGGAGATGTTTTAGTCTACGGGAGGAAATCCGACTGCCTGGAGGGAATCCCAAGTGTCTCAGGAAGAACATGCAAGCTGCACACGCCATGCAGGGTGGGATTCGAACCCCGAACCACAGATGTTGGAGGCGGCCCTACCGTGCCTCACTTTACCCGGACATATAAAGCGATAACTGGTTTAAACATTGCACACTAAAATATTTGATTTCTTCATAAAATAATTTCATCATTATTATTCCAATTTAGTTCTTCAAAATGATGAAAATTGGCATGCAGGGTTATGTACAATGGTCAAGTGTAACCAAAGACAGGACCGTGTGACTCTTAAGACTCTATTTTGCATACCCAATCTAAAAATTTTGGACTCTATGCTGTTACATTTAACAAAAAAAACATCTTTTAAGGACTCAAAATAGTGTAAAGTTAAACACTATGCCAAAAAAAAAACCAAAAGATAGAATAGATGTATGTCGTTGTCATACTTTGAGGATTTCCTGTTCCTTCATTATATCCATTATCTTTTTCTTCGTATTCTCTGTCACCTCCTTTTGAAAGAACCACAGACACAATCATACAAAGCAAAACCTGTGTAAACATTTTTATATATACAGTATATACAATGCATTTTTAGCAGCATGTGTGCTTATATATTGTTTTTGTTTATGTATGTTACTGAAGCAGTCTGACCCTATACAGCTGGGGGGGGGGGGGTATTTATGTTTCACCAATGTTTTTTTAAGGAAGTCTTCTGAAAGATACAGATAAAACATTTCAACGCCTAGGAAGTAACGTTGCTAGGAACGCAATAGGAAGTAACGTTTACCCCGTCAGTCTCTTGAGAAGAAATTCTCTCACTTCTTTGGGCAAACTTATCCTACAGTATTTCTCATTCAGATCTGAAAACATTCAGTCGACTCTGTCCATATATATATAAAACAAAGTCCCAAGTTATATCCAAGCTATAACCTATAACTGGACAGGTACATCAATGATTTTCATGTCCTACAGTTTCTCTCGTGCTTTTTCATTAGAACAAGCTAATAATTTATACCAGAAGTACCGTTTCCCCCTAATAAAAGGATCTCAGCCATGACAACTGGAATGATGACTGATGGGCCAGTGCAGAACTCTCAGCTCGGAGACGGAAATTCAGTAATGCCTCAGCTCAAAATAGTTTTGTTTTGCTATAAAATTACAGAGTCAGAGTACAGTAAAGGATGATGAGAATGAGCAAAGAGAAAACACAAAAGCATTCAGAAGAACAAAATGAAAATGCAAAAAACAGAAAACAAGCAAAAAAAGGCTGCAATTAAAAACATATACAATTCTCTCTCTCACACACACACCCACACACACAGATGTTTGTAATTATATTTGTGGGGACTCTCCATTTATATGGGGAAAACTCTAATCCCAACATGACAACCTTAACCCCTATCCAGCACTAACCTTAACCATAAGTAACCACACACACACACACACACACACACACACATACACACCACCCTAAATCCAGCCAATCCAGAGTGTGAGAAACAGCAAGTCTGGCAAGAAAGCAAATAATGAAGCTTAATGCACATTTCCCTGCCAGCTGGCACACGAGCAGACATTCTTCTCGTGAATTTGTAGATGTTTCACTGGACATCTTATTATGTGTATAACTAGGGCATGCAGAAGTGTGCAGTGTGAGACAGACCCTGATCTCCAGCTCCGTCGTGAAGCTCCATGACTCCAAACCCTCCAGCTGGGTCCTGGTTGCGCTGTGAGTTGCAGCCACATGGGAGAGCTCTGCGTTTGCTTTGTACGTCTGCTCCTTGTTGTGACTAATCTGCAACAGCATCCGCTTCCTGTCACTGTGAAGCTGCTTCGCAACCTGGCCACTGAGAGAGAACAAGCGAAAGCCAACATCTCCTTCTGTGTCTTATTGATTCCCAGTGCGCTACAATTTCAATACAGATTGTCATGACTAATGCACAACAGTACAATACACCACCTGTGGCAAGAAAAACACCAAAAAATCTAAAAAATTTACCCCCAAAACCATGTCATACCCCCTTAAACATAGGAAGCATAATCCTCAAATATAATGATTAATTGTATTCTTAATCTGAGTTAAATTCTTATTATTAACTGAAGTAAAATGCCAGATGCCAAAAAACAGAAAAACTGAAATTCCCCATTGTGCTACGTATAGACGATATGTAAATGAAATCCACATTTTCAGGATCAACTGTAAAAAAACCTCAGTATTTTCTTTTACCCGTGTCTAAAACTCCACCAAACAAACATCTTACTTGGAACCCTAGGCTGTGTAAACGTAATAAACAAGAACATATTGATTTAAACTGTTAAGGGATCTGGATTTACAAGTATTCTTTTCAGGATTCCTTGTGCTCTCTGCCCTGGTAAGCTGTAAATAATGGTGGCCCCAAAGGAATAATCATTCAACCAAGTCATTGTTGTGTGTTTATATATATATATATACACACACACACACACACACACACACATATATATATGAGATTACAAACACAAACGCAATTGCATCTGTCAATGTCAATAGCAAACCCTAAGAGAACCTTATTTTCTTACTGTCAAAATAAATATGCAAAATAAATTTGGAAAATCAAACAAACGTCATGATCATAAATGACCTAAGATTCCTTCTAAATCTGGTGTTCTCTCCTACTGAGGATGGTTGTCTATCTATAGCAATAAACACCCCAATAGCCATAATTGTGTTTTTAGCCCAGTCTGAATTTCCTGGTCAAACAGATTCCACGGGGAGCCTGACTTGCAGAAGTTGTTCCTACCTTGCTCCGGTCAGATAATGTTGCCTCAAATGAGCTGACACGTTGGTTATGTCTCCAGTAACATCTCCGAGTTCAGTATAACAGAGCTAACAGATGATCTTAATCTTATCACCTACTCTTTCTTCCACGTTGGTGTAATTGACAGGGAGACCAAAATTCCGACTGCACTGACTGTACTGTTGACTCCCTGTGCTAAGTGCTTAGCATTTTGCCTCTGCCTTGATCGATATGCTTCTACGCATGTTCTTATGTTAATCTTATCTTACATACTGCCATGATTCTGCCTCAGGAACATGGGAAGCGGCATCTCTTCAGCCCGAAGACAGGTGGCCACCAACCTCCAGCAGCACCATGGACAGCATCCACCTGTCAAAATTTCAGCACCTCTGTTGTGGACCAGCTGTTCAGAGCTGCTCCACCCCTAATTCTCCACGCCTGGTTCCCACTAACGGCTCCAGCTGGCTCCTGTCTGGGGAGCCTCCCTCAGCACTCAGAATGAAGACGCCCTCGGAGGCACTTTGGCAGGTGTCTAGCTGCCGCCTGCAGCCTGGCTGAAGTACTGTGATACCCTCTCCAAAGCGAATGAGACTCAGGCCCAACTGGAGTCAACTACCGGCCTGAACCTGCCAGACCATGCGGCCCTCTCACCACCTACCCTGTTCTCTAATAATCACTGCCTTCCTGGGGGGGACACTCCTTGAACCCACACTTCCTATGTGTCGTGCTGGCTAAAAAATGATTTTTCTAACCCTAGGTGCTTCCCTGTTAGCAGTAGGAGCTAATTCACATTTTTCTCACACATATTTCCATCCACTGCCAAACTGCATATTCATTATGAGGGGGGTAGAAGAATCTTTCCTTAACTGCAATCTCTTACTGAAATCACCTCTTTAAAAGCACTTGTTTTGGTTCCAGGTGTGGCAACATTTCGGGCGCGCACACATGCTCTCTCACTAATCACTTTTCCTCTGTTATTTAGAGAAGGAGATCTTTAGTTAGAAAGAGCTGTTACGAGAATTAATGGTAACACTTTACTTAAGGTCGTGTTTTTGGTAGTTTATAAACACATTCATAACAAACGCACATCAAGAAGGGGAAGCGTGACCCAAAGGCAGGCTGGTGCAGTGTGAAGACCCTTTACAGGGTGGTTGATTGACAGGACACAGAAACACAAATACAGAACTAGAGATCATAGGACTGGGACACTTATATATGGCTTATTGGGGCACAACACAAGGCAGCTGTGGATGGTTCACGAGAGGGTAGAAAAGCTAGGAAGGACTAACAAGCAGCAGGCGTATCCAGTACAGACCATGCCCTAGAGGAAATGAGGGGATCTGACATGCGGAATGGGGAGGGTGCGGCACAAAAAATAATGCATTCATAATGCATTATAAACACATGAATGAATGAATAAGTATTAGAAAGCATAACAGATTATAGCCATGTATATTATGCATTATGAATGCTCTGTGAATCTCTCATCTATAATGCACTACAGATACCTTTATAATAAGCATTAAGGATGCGTTGTACTGCATTATAGAGGCATTTATAGTGCATTATAGATGAGAGCTTCATAGAGAATTCATAATGCATAATAAACATGGCTATAATGTGTTATGCCTTTTAATAAATATTGATAGCCATATTTATAATGCTTTGAGCATGCATTGCTGTATATTGCATTACGAATGTGTTTATAAATTACTAAAAGCATGGCCTAAAGTGTTACCGAATCAATTTTAATTAATTTTAATTATAAATTTTAACAGATTAAAAACAAATTAGACATCAATTGCCATCTTTCCTAAAATTGTGCACTGCCTAATTCCATCATAAGCATGGACCAAAGCTATTTCACTGCTATTAGATTACTGTAAAATTACCTGCACAAGGGGTTCAAAAGGTGTGCAGCCAGCTCAGGCAGCATATGGTTATCTACACCTTTTGTGACTAAATTATTCTCTGCTTTATATATATTCTTTTCAGAACACAACCATTGTATCCCACTTGATAATGGTCCTTTGATGCAGAGAGGGCAGGTGGAACAGTCCAGAGGCACATGGGAGATCTCACTATACTCCTGTGCATATCTGTGTACAGCACTATTCAACACATTCTTTCACATCAATGTTAAGGTACATGCTTCTCATACCACATTTTATGCTACTGAATTAAAATGTTTTATTTATAACTATGATTTTTTTCAGTTTATACAGGGCATTTCTTAAAAATCTCTTTACTCAATTTAGCTGCAATGTTTATAACGGTCAGTTATTATCTTGAATAGTGGTTTCAAATTTGTATTTCTATTGACCCCAGCTTTCTGTCTCCTTACCAATAATCCTTACCTCCTTACAGCCAATAATAATAATAATCCCTACTAGGCTTTGCTTACCCGTAACACCAACTTTACGAAAGTTGCCCTTCTGGTAGCAATGTCTAATGGCTGATATTCCATGCCTATGTCAGTAATATGAGCACATATGCAGCCCTTTATGTTACTCTAGTGTACCTTACAATAATAGTCATTGAAGGTAGCTTCTTCCTCCTGCCAAATGCATAGGAAGAGAAGAGAGGTGTGACTTCTCATTTCCTACTCTTTGTTTGCAACATATTTCTCCTGTTCTCATTCACAGTTCAACCCAGTGGAATGTGAAATGCCTTGTTTGTGGAAATTGTTGAGTATCACAGCAAATTTGCTAGTTTCCAAGACAAAAAATGCATGCAAATTCTGCACTGTTCTAAAAATTATGGACCCTTATGGTAATGATGAAAATGGGTTCAAAGTAGCTGATTTCTACCCATAAAGCTAATTTTTACTTGTAAAAATTACTTGTAGAGCTAATAAAAGACTTTATTGGACAGACCATTGCTTTTGAGTTGTGGCACCATTCCTGATATGCTTCCCCTTTGGTGTCATCCTCAGCGTAAAATAACATAACAAGATTAAGACAATGTCATGTCTACCTGACCCTCCCATCTCCGCCCTGGTGTGAATCAAACAAGCCACACCTGTTACTCATTTGTCTTACCTCTGGTTTCTAACCCTCATGTTGATCACTCCCAGCTGCCTCTCATTAGCTTCCTCATTTCTTTCACATATAGCTGCTTCCTAGTCCTGTGTTCCCCAGTCCAGTCACTGCTGTCGCAAACCATCTTGCTGCCTGTGCCCTTCTTTATTTTGTTCCTCCCATTTTGATCCCTCATGATCCTGTTTATTTCAAGTCTTTGTCCTTTTGAGATCAATAAACCCCTTTTTGTTTCACTACCACGCCTGCCCTCGAGTCCTTCATCCCAAAAGTCACGACAAACAAGTTCCCCCAGGCCATTCTTAGTATGATTTGGTTATAATTTGAACTTTCCAGGAACCAGGTGCAGAGGGAAGAACACAAAAAGAGGAATGTAATAAACAAAGGAACCAACTAACCAAGTTTTGGGTTAGAGTAACCCGCAACCCCACTGGAAAAATCAAACAAAACTGAACCACATATCAAACTAGCTACAAAATCCAGACCAAAATAAGCATGAAACAGTGCTTGACCATGGATGAAGACTGGACAGGTTGTTCTGACTGTTTATATAGCTTTATCTATTGTTTATATAGCTCAGGGGTGGTGAACCTGATGCATGGAGAGCCACTGTGGTTGTGGGTTTTTGGGATGACCCCTCAATCAACAAATAATACTGCAGTGGTTTTCAACGCCAGTCCTAGGGACTCTCTGTCGTTGGCTGATTGAGAGGTCATCCCAAAAACCCGCACCCACAGGGCTTCCCCGTGGATCGGGTTCACCACCCCTGATATAGCTGTTTGTACGTTTTACAGAGCTCATCCACTGCCTGCACTTCCGATGGTTTTGCGTTCCATCCTGGAATGTCCAGTCCTGAAAGTAGGCTCCACCTGGTTCATGGAATGTAGCTCAGCAAATTCTTGTTTGTATTACTAAATTATGATTCTAAATAGAAACAGAAAATGTTCAACATGTCTAATAAAAAATATACACTTTATAGCCTAAAGTCCAATCATAAATGAACAAGTGGAAGTATTACTGACTTTAATATTTTTCAGCCAATAATTATAGTGTTACAGTCATTCCTAAAATCTATGCAGTTCTTGAACAGCATTGCTTTCAAACATGACCACTTGATATGTGTATATTCCTACCCATAATAAGGCAGTTCATTTTTAATATTTGTGCAGAGATTGACCAGATCTTGGTGAAACAATATTAAGGTCACTGAATAAATATACTATGAATATAATGCCTAGTAATATGAATGAATTGCATTTGAGTTATATTACAAGCAAAGTCTATGTCTTAAAGTAAAATCACTTACCTTAGAATACCTACATTGTAAATATTTGATCTCTTATAGTCTTAGAATTTCAAAAAGATCAAATAGCTGTCAGTAAATCAATATTTTCTTCTTCAACATTAAATTTGTTACATTAATGATGTTGTATTATTTTTTTATACCTGAGACATTTTAATTACAATGTGAAAAATTTCACTGGTGTGTCTTTTTTTCTCATTTAATCATTCATTTACTTAAATGATTGGTTGACTGATTCAGTGATATAATTCATGAAATAATAACTAGAAGATAACACCAACCTCTGGGTAGTTTTCCAACTGGATTCTTCCAGCTCCGGTTCACATTCTGTATTTGTTTCACAGACAGCTTGGAATTCCGTTTGTTTATTAAAATCCTCCTCACACTTGAGGACATTCCTGTCCTCAGCATGTTTCTATAATGTAAGTAATTGATAGTTGCATTTAAGCACTACATATTCATTGTAGGCCTTCATGTAACTCACACCATCATGAAGAGACAATAGCGAACACAAAACACACTTAAAAATGCTCGGCCAAAATACCGTAAAACAAAAAATATCACATAACACAAAATGATGAAAAGAGTAATGACAGTATACTTAACATTACTTTAAATTGTACTTTTTTGCAGTTCTCATATATTATCTTCTATTTTACCTGGATTTATCTGAGCAAAATACTGACGTATAAGTACATTATACATTTACATTTATTTTTGCAGTTGCTTATAAATGTCCAAGGAAAGAGGGGAATACTTGGGGTCAGAGATGAGGCCTAGTCAGTAGCCAGGACCTCTGGAGCAGTTTAGGTTAGTAAACCACAGCCTGCTGGACAAGAGCACAGATCCTTAATTGAATTGATTTTGTATTTAGAGATCAGTGATCATTGTTGACACACCACGGCGCACAGTGCACAACAACAAAATGTATCCTCTGCATTTAACCCAGATGTGATATCATGACATAGCAGGGGGCAGCTAATTCAGCGCCGGGGGAGCAGTGCTTGGGGGCGGTACCTTGCTCAGGGTACTTGCCGGTCGGGGATTCAAACAAGCAATCTTTCAATTACAAGTGCACTTCACTATTAGGCCACCACTAATGCACTGAGCTACACACCACGAGTCAGGTTTATAACAATGAAAAGTACACAAAACATAAGGACAACATAAGGGTGTCATTTGTTGGAAATAAGTATGCAATACGTACTTAGGAAAATGACCACATAGGTAAGATATACAGAAAACCTAATCCTCTATGACAGTGGTTCTCAACTGTGGGGCTGCGGCTCACTAGGGAGCCTCAGGAGTGTGTGGGGGGGGGGGAATTTATTTTAAAAGTGTACAAATAATGACGACATTGCTAAAGCTAGGGCTGGGTTGTAGTCCATAGGCATTTTAACAACAAAGTTCCTGAACCTGGTGCCACTTTACAAGTCTCTGGTGTCACGCCCGGCTCATACGATCCTCCTGTGTGCCATTCCCCTATTGTTAACCCCGTGTGGAATCCCTACGTTTACCAGCTGTTCTACAATTCCTGCCATTAGTCGTGTGTATTTCAGTCCGCGTTCAAGTCTGTTTCGAGTCTGTTTTCAAGTCTGTTCTAGTCGAGTCATTGACATTGCGTGTGTCTATGTCCTGTACTAGGATTGATTCCTACAATAAATCCCTTGTTACTGATCCTACGTCTCCCTGCTCCTGCTTCCGCGCTTCCCATCATGACAGAATGACTCGACTCCAAGAAAAGTTACCGCCCCCCCCCCAACCGAGGATCGCTACCTTGGTCTGGTAGACAACATAACCTACTCGCTTACCCAGCCCGAAGTCCAAGGGGATCCCGAGGCTTGGGCGCTGGCCAGCCGAAACCGGGACATTTTGGAGGGGATGTCCCTGACTAATGACGCGCGGATCCCCAAGGCTCTTAAAGGGGCAGCGCCAGCTACCCGGATGCCAACCCCAGCTTCAGCCCCCAAGGTTCCTGTGCTGGAGGTTCCTGAGGCACCTCCCAAAGTCCTTAAAGTGGCAACGCCAATGACTAAGGTGCAAACCCCGGATGCTCCGCCCCCCCGTGGTTCTTGCGCCGCCCGAGGTTCCTGTGCCGCTGCCTCCCGAGGTTCCTGTGCCTCCGCCTGAAGTTCTTGAGCCTCCGGCTGATGCTCCGCCCCCCCCGCTGTTTCTGGGCTGGCGGATGATGATGGCCCTAGTTCCTGTCCCCGAGGAGGTCCCCGATTGCCAGACCATCGCTCCTCCTCCCTTGATGGAAGGAGAGGAGGAGCTCGAATGGGACCCCTCAGGGATTTCCCTGATGATCCCATTGAACCCTTCTGGAGGAGTGACTCCTACTCCATCACCACTCCAGCATGGTAGATCCCGGCGGGGTCCTCACCTTTCGGTCTCCCGGAAAGGGAGGGGACACCTGTGCCGGGGTTGTGTCCTGCCCGCTCTACACCCTGGCTTGCCCTTGGTGTCTTAGGCTGTGGCTCAAGGGGTGCCTGCGGGTCCTCCAGCTCCCGCTCAGCTGTCGCCTGCAGTTCCCCGGGGTCCTACTCGACAGTCGCCTGCGGGTCCCCCTCCGACACCTCGTCGGTCACCTGCGGGTTCCACCGCTTTGACTCGTCAGTCACCTGTGGGTCCCCCCACTCCGACTTTTATGGTCGGCTGCGCCTACGCCGGCTGTGGCTGCGCCATCGCCTGCCACGGCATCCCCTCCCTCCTCGCCTTCGCCGGCGTCCCCTTCACCTTCCTCCTCGCCTCCTCTGGTGTCCCCCTTGACTTCCTCCTCGCCTCCGTCGCCAGTCCCTCTGTCTGCCTCCTCGCCCCCTACAAGGCCCCCTCCTGCTCCTACCTCGCGTTTGCCAAGGATCCCTCCAACTCTAGCCTCCCAGTCACCTGTGGCCCCTATGGCAGCCCCCATTCTTCCGCTGGGGTTCCCTTGGGCTCCACGTTTCCCCTCGTCTGCCTTCCTGCCTCCCGGTTTTGTGCCCCCTGTGTCTGCTCCTCGTCCCTCTGTTTCTCCTTCGTTCACTCCTGGCCCCTTCGTTCCTCCCGTCGGTGTTCCCCCTGTGTCTCCGTTTTTGGTGCCCCTGGGCCTGTTTGCTTTCCCCGTCATTTGTCAGCTGTTGTCTGGGTTACTGCCTTTGTGTCTGTTCTGTGTGTCTGTCCTATTCCCAGTGCCCCATTGACGTTTTGCTTTTGTTTTCCAGGTCCCATGTCCCTGGTTTCGTCTCCTCTCTCCCATTAGGCACGCCCAGTGTGCGCGCCTTTGGGGGGGGTTCTGTCGCGCCCAGCTCATATGATCCTCCTGTGTGCCACGCCACCTTGTTAACCCTGTGTGGAATCCCTACGTTTACCAGCTGTTCTACGTTTCCTGCCATTAGTCTTGTGTATTTCAGTCCGCGTTCAAGTCTGTTTCCCCAGTTGAGTCATTGACATTACGTGTGTCTATGTCCTGTACTTGGATTGATTCCTACAATAAATCCCTCGTTCCTGATCCTACGTCTCCCTGCTCCTGCTTCCGCGTTTCCCGTTGTGACACCTGGGCTGTGTCGACCTGGAACTTTTGTTCTCCTGGCCACTTTTGTGTGTTGTTTTCACAATGCACAACAGGAACTGGGACCTTTATGCAAAATAAACATGGGAGATGCAAAAAATGTGTAGGTTAAACTTCACACATAATTTCATATGAAACTAGACCACCACACCAAAGCTATGGAGCATAAAAAATTCATTTTGTTATTTGTTAGTTATTGGGGGGATCGATCGCAATCAAAATGGGACACAGCCTGTAATTTATATTTTACCTATATGACTCGGGACACATATCTGAGTTCCATGATTTAGTTTATTAGATTCACTTGTGTGTTGTTCCCCTGAGCCTCCTGATTGTTCTCCCCTGTCCTGTGTTATATTGTTAGCCTGTGTATTTAAGTACCTGATCCTGCTTTGTTCCCTGTGGAGTCATTGATTCTCTGATGTTGTGATGATTTCGCTTTGTGTTTGTAGTTCCGTTTAGGTTCCTCTGTGAAATATAGGATGATCATGTTTGAGTTTCAGTGTGTTATGTTTGCTTCTCTGCCTGTTCTCTGTGTCCTGTGTTACCAGTTTCCCTTCATAGATCTTTTTTTTGAGCTGTTACATCGTACCCCTGCTTAGTTTTGACCCCTCATAGTCCTTTTACTTGTAGTGTTTCCAGTGTTCTGTAATAAAACCCCTGTTGTTTGTGGAGCCACAAGTGGATCGTCACCTTCCTTTCCTGCCTGTACCATGCCCCGAGTCTGTGACAGCATGGTTCCCACTTTCAAATATAATGCCGAAATATGTAAAAGAAAGAAGTGAAACGGGCTGTTTTGAATTGTTACGTGACAGTATTAACCACGCCCCCAAATGTAATGCATGCCAGCCCACTTTCAACCTCAATGGACATGCACTTCTGGACTTCAACAGTTCTCCAGTTTTCTCTTGGCTGTGACTGAATTCAGGGGCTGTATCCTTCTAAGGCTGCATTTCAAGACCAAATGCATCACAGCGGTGTGACAAGGCTGTCCCATTTCAAAGGCTCCTTCAAATACAGTCTAGAAATGCATCCTTCTTTTGCCATCGGGAGAATCCTTCATGGTCCAACATATCCCGAGATTTGCCAAAGCTTTCTTTTCAAACTTCGAAGAACGCAGCCTACAAAGGCTATGCTTTCATACACCACATAATTCAAGGGATGCAGCCCCTGAATTCGTACACAGCCATTGTGAAGAACAAAGCGGAGAACAGCATCGAAAATGGCAGGTTGTATGCATAAGTGCAGGAATTAGCTAGATATCTCGGACCCCCTAAGAAAATGTCACCTTGGGCCCCCTGCTTGGGTTGGCACTTTCAGTTGCTCAGTTGATTTTGTTGAGTGGGGGGATTTTGGGGCCCCTACAAAGTGCTGGGCCCCCTGAATTTGTCATGGTATCTATGCCCCTGCATATTGGTCGAAGCGGTAACAGGGATGTTGGTACTTTCCATACACTTCCCATGGAACCGAACTGGACACAGGGGGTCTGTGGATAAAAAAAGACTGAGAACCACTGCTCTATGACTTTGTCTGTAAAGTCGTCAGATAGAAGTCCCAAAGCATTTTTCTTTATATATTTATGATATGTTTGCTCACCAATTTGCATTTGTTTCACTTTGGAAACTTAGTTTACAATATGTGATTCAGAAAATATTAATTAATGTGTTCTATGATTAGAAATTAGATAAATTCATTATATATGTATGATTTAGTCCTGGAGAATTGTTAGTATACATAACTGAGATAACAATATTTTGGAAATCTTCATTGACTCCTTATCAGAATGTCTGAGAAATAAATCATTAAAAATAAGACTAAAAGCCCAAGAAAATAAATAAATGAATCTAATTGAAGGCAATATCTTCATTATTCACATGAGACGATTACAGATTACAGATATTATGACAAAACAGACCTGCATATCACTGATTAGGTCAAACCACTAAACCATTAGCAGTATAATAATATCTTCAGCTGTGACTCCAGCCAAGAATATGAGAAAAAAAGCAGCTATTTGGGAAATATAAAAGATACAAACTCTGGAATGTATGTAGGAGAATAAATAAATGGACTTGCCTTGTTGTGTCGAATGGGAGTGAAGAGGAGCAGACCAACGACAGAGGCATCATTAAGGTGGGGGTGGGGGGGGGACTTAGGATGATTCCAAAAAATTTGGAACATAATTAGTTTAAATTAGTAATAATTGGATTGCAAGACCAATTTGATATGTTTTCTTGGGGCCAACAATCGTTAGTGGTGCCCCAGAAGAGAGAACCAGGTGGGATATATTAACATGAATAAGCCAAAAGATGCCCCCTCAAATACTAAAAATTGTTAATCTTACTACAGGTAGCTTAACTAAATGTTTTTGGGCTTCAGGACAAAATCAGAATACCCAGCAGCATGGAGAGATCATGCAAACTCCACATGCATAAGCATCTTCATGGGTCCCAGATCTTTGGTTTCAATCATACCAACATTCAGTTATAAACAACAAAAACCCTACCTGATGTGAACTGGTACCTAATTAGCATGCAGTCATTCAGTGCTAACTATAATAACTGGCGATAGCACTGATGTGAATTAGTGAGAGTTCAGGAGCATTACTTCAAAAGAGGAAAATTAAGGAGGTTGTGGCTGGTCCTTTGAAAGCACAAATAGATTAGTGTATTGTCCTCAATATACTGAATACTCCACTTCTAAATTAGCAGTTTTGTTAGTTAATTTTTCAGAAAACAACTGAGCACACAGAAAACAGGCAGCTTTCTGAGTGAAATTGCATGCAAATGAAACAAAATGCATTTTGAGCGTATTCAGAATTAAATTAAACACTGATAAATGCATAGTGATTCATCTGGAACACAGAAATATACACAAGAGTTACCAGATGGAGACAACAGACAACACTTGCTTTCAGGAAAGACTTTCTGTGTAGATTGAATTTTCATTAAAAAGCTTGATTCTTGGCTTTCTCACTATGATCAAACCAGGCCAGAACAGACAGTTTTCATCACTGCTCAACACCTGGTCCCATTTTATTACCGGCTGCCTTCAATAGGACCATTGTTAAAACTGTATTATATCATCAGTTAAACTGATGAATCTGTGTTATCACTCAATGTTGTAGGAGAAAAGAAATCTAAAAAATGCTTGGTGTGTGTGGGGGGTCTTTCTAAATGAATTGTGACCAAATGTGCCAAAAACCACATACTGTGTGTGTGAAAATAAATTATTTAAAAATAAATTCTTTGATCGAGTAACATGAAAACTACGTGAGGGAAGAGCATGTATATTACAGATCTGTTTCAATGCCGATACATTTTATTATTATTTGTTTTGTGTATATTTAATGTATTGTGAATGCATTAATGCATTGTGTTTTTCTTCAGATAATATTTTGTAGACCATTTGTGTTTTGTTTACTGAACTATTTTAAAATGAACCTAGGGAGATTGTTTTTGTCTCCATCATTTATATTTATAGTAATTCTACATCATTAAGCCAAATTAAAATGAATCGTCAAGTAATAATTGCTCTATCATTTAAAACAGATTCCTGCTCAGGCTGGATTGAATATTGAGTTTGGCTTTATAAGCTAGCTGTTCCTCTGTCTCCTTAATTTTACTGAAGAAAGTACTCCAGTAATACTTCCACTGCCTCAAATATTTTCTGCCAACCAAAGAGCAAAAACATCACTTACAACTCAACAACATCTGTGAATACATTCAACTAGATTTGGTGCTGTCAGAGACAACAGCATTACATTCTCTGGACAACCCTGTCAGTTGCTCCGCCCATCTAATCCATACTCACCAACTTGTACAATTTCACACTCACCAACTCACCAACTTGTACAATTTCACACTCACCAACTCACCAACTTGTACAGTTTCAGGAAGTACAGTACAGAATGGATCATCTGGAAATGTGAAAGTTTAGAAATGTGTTTTCACCTGAATGCTGTGACTTCATGTATTGATATGTTGGTGAGATCGTATACTTATTCATTTATTACACATTCCGCTTATATGATGATTTTCAGAATCTTTCCCCACCAGTTAAGTGTTTACTTGTATTCCTTTGTATGTTTTAGTGTGCATGTCTGAAAATGTTGTTCATATTACTTACTTTCTCTTTAAACTGGTTTACTTTCTCTCTCACTTTAAAAATAGGATTTTAATGAAATATTAAAACATAATAGAGTCACTGAGCGTTTTTGAACTGAGCTTTAGTTAACAGACCACAGAGGAGTAAAGACATAGAATATCGAACATATGTGTCCCAGTTTAACTGGGACAAATAACCTATATTCACCCTATATACCAATGTATCCCCTGATGAGAATAGAACCATGTGGAGGGGTTTGAGCTGGGGGCAGATCTATTTCAAAATTGCATCCTTCGGAAATATGAAAAAAAAATGTGCCTGTACACATTATATGATATTAACAAATAAAAATAATGAAAATCCATAAAATAGGCACCACGTTTTGAATACATCAAATTGGTATAACTAGTAACATAACAAAAGTTTACTGTGGAGAAAGGTGCTGTCATTTTGTGTGACAGCACAGCTCTGGATTTAAATACAAGACTAACGAGGGAGCAAACAAGAGGCAGCTGGGAGTGATTAACATGAGGGCAGGAATGAAAGGTAAGCCTTAATGGGCATCAAGCGTGGCTCTAGGAAGGTAACAGGAGGGGTAGGGAAGCAGGTGGGACAATTGCTGAATTAATGCTTACATACTTGGAGTAAACATGCCCATAGAGAGTTTTTTTCTTTTTTAGTGTGCGTGATGTACATGTAACTCATTTATATTCAACTGATGCTTTTATCCAAAAACGCTTACAGCAGAGGGAAGAGGTGCAATTTATGCATCCTTCATGGGGATTTTAACACTTATGCTCTTTGCTGTTCATATAGTGTCCTACCTGCTGAGCTACAGTAAAACTGTTGATGTAATACTAAATCGTCCTTTAGCATTTTATTATTCAATTCGAATCGACTGTGCCATACACAGAGATCCCTTAAGAAATGAATGCTATTATTTATAGTCTACACATATAAAAGGTTTTAGCTACAAACAACAAAAACAGTATTTACAAATCAAAGTTTACAAACTCTTGGCTCTTTCAGTTATAATATAGGCCTACCAATTCATTGCCCACAAAAGAACAAGGAATACTGGCAAACAAGTGACTTTATCTTGACCAATGGCTGAACTCATATTTTGAATGGGTAGACGTAGTTAATCGCTTTCAGACATACTCAGAGATACAGTATTTACACAGATCAGCCATAACATTAAAACCACTTGCCTAATATTGTATAGGCCCCCCTCGAGCCGCAAAAACAGCTCTGACCTTTCGAGGCATGTACTCCAAAGGACCTCTGAAAGTGTCCTGTGGCAGTTACTACCAAGACTTCAGCAGCAGCTCCTTTAAGTCCTGTAAGCTGACAGGTGGGGCCTCCATGGAACACACTTGTTTGTCCGACAGGTACTCGGATCAGACTGAGATAATTTGGAGGCCAAGTCAACACCTTGAACTGTTTTTCATGTTCCTCATACCATCCCTGAACAGGTTTTGCTGTATGACAGTGTACATTATCCTGCTACCAGAGGCCACTGCCATCGGGAAATACCTTTGCCATGAAGAGGTGTATATGGTCTACGACGTTTGGGTAGGTGGTATTTGTCAAAGTAACACCCACACGAATGCCAGGACCCAGGATTGTTCAGAGAATCACAATGCTTCTGCCGGCTTGCCTTTCTCCCATAGACCGCCCTGGTGCCATCTCATCCCTAGGCAAACAGCACACATATACCCCACCATCCACTTGTAATAGAGAACATGACTCATCAGACCAGGCCACCATCTTCCAATGCTCCATGATCCAGTACTGATGCTCAAGTGCCCAAAGAAGGTGCTTTCAGTGGTGGATGGGGGTCAGCATAGGCACTCTGACTGGTCTGTGGTTAAGCAGCCTCATACGCAGCAAGCTGCAAAGCACTCAGTGTTCTGACACCTTTCCCTCATGGTCAGCATGGGCATTTTCAGCTATTTGTGCTATAGTAACTTTCCTGCGGGATTGGACCAGACTGGCTAGCCTTCAGTCCCATTGCGCATCAATTAATGAGTCTTGGGCACCAATGACCTCATCTCTGGTTCACCGGTTAGCCTTCCTTGGACCACTTTTTGTAAGTACTGACCACTGCATACTGGGAAGAATAAGGCAGAGCTAACTTTCAAACTATGGGGAACAGCCATGGGCAGGCACTTAAACATACATGACAGGGTTCAACAAAACACAGGTGTGGGCAGTTAACAAATACTAAGGCCTAGGAACTCTGAAGAACAAGTGGGGGGTGAGGGCAATCAATTGATACCAAAGGTTCAAACAGCAGGAGAAACTAGAAACAAGGGCACGAGTGATAAATGCCAGTTTGCTTGTGATTTGTACACACACATTTAGGAAACGTTCCTTGACAAAACAAACCCTAGGTCTTCAGTCTAACTACATATCTGCAAAGGCTGAAAAATATTCATCATATACTATTTGAGTTATCACACTAAAGGGATGAAATGCCTGCTATCATTAGGAGATACTGCTTCAGTTTCTGGGTGACCTGTCTTAAAATTTGATCACTTCCGGTTCATCATCCCTACAATGTGCTTGCACAGTTGAAAAAGATCCTTATGATATTATTAGTTACTATCTTCACAAGGCCAAGTGTCTTCTACAGCTGCCATTTCCTTCCTTCAGTGTCACATAGCATTATTGCTTAATTTTTGGTGTAATTTGTCTGAAAATGAAACCAGGTGTACATTGTCATCCATATAATGTTTTAGGAAGCAGTAATCAGATCCCTGATATACTATTTGACTTAACACATTTAAAAGGTGAAATGTCATCTGCTTCCACCGTTCTCTTTGCTGCCACTTACCAGTGCCACTTTAGCTTTAAGGAGATCTGTCTCAAAATGTAATCAGTTCCAGTTTGGCACCCACACAACGCCTCTGCATAGTTTAAAAGAGATCAGTCAAAGACTTTCTGAGTTATCATCTGAACAGGGTCAAGTGTCAAAACTGCTCCATTTTTTGCTATCCCTATGCAATGCTGTTTCAGTTTTTTTTTAGTTTTGGGGCGATATGCCTCAATATTTCATGAGTTCCACCCCCCACCCCACCACTCCGCGCCTCTACAAAGTTTGAAAAAGATCCATCAAATGGTTCTTGAGTTAACATCTATCATCTGTCAAAACATCCTGTTCCAAAATTGAATCAGTTGTAGTTCCTCACCCATACAATGCCTGTGCTGAGTTTGAAAAACACCCTTAAAACTGATTTTGAGTTATTGGCTTACATACCAAAGTGTCTGCAAGTAGCAGTGGATACAGCGATGTCGGCGGACCAGTGCTAAAACCATATGTATTCCCCAAAGGCTGAGCAATACAACGATTGTAATACAATATTTATAGACTTATAATAAAGAGACTGTAAGTTTATTTCTGGCTTCTGAGATACTGCGCAAAATCGGCTGTCACAGTATTATGTTAAAAGTCTTACATTTTGCTCACAGTTTATCATAATGCTGAGCTTCTGTCCCTTTCTTAGCTTTAAGCTCAAGTTCTTGTGCATCCTTTAGCTCATAGACAGATTTACTGAGGTAGCATAGGGTGGCATTTGTCACCATAACAAAATGATCTGCCACCCTGTTTGCCATCCCAGTTTTCAGTGACGTAACTATTATATCAATTAAACTCAATATAATTAAGAAAGCTACAAACGAGCTCTGACTTAAAACACATCAAATATAATCTCCTGATGAGTCAAAACCATGTACCCTGTAGGCTACCCCTCCAGTAAATGATGGTTTGATCCACTTTCGCCGCTTCCTTTCCTCTTCAAAGGTGTAAATGCTTGAAACTTTAATGTACCATATGAGAGATAGGTGTAAACATACTTTACATGGATCGACAATGTATACATTTGTCGATTATGTTGTTTGTATGTTTGTGGTATGGCTGGCTGATAATTAATTAATCCATTTTTATTGTCCAGTGTTTCTTCTAGCAGTTCAGGGTGGGAGTTGTAAAATATGTCACATACTGTATAAACAATAAACTTCTGATTGTTGCACTAAGGCTGGACTTGTAATGACTGATTGTATTTATTTCGCATGTACCGCATACATATAGACCTGTGCATCTGAAAGGATGCTTTTCTCTTGCAATCCCTTAAAATTTTGTCTTTTGGCTCCTGCTTGAGCTGACTGAAAGGCCTTGAAAATGTCTCATTGCCTATAAACAAAAATAAGGATGTAGTCATTATCATAGAGAGGAGACATATCAGGGTAACATACAAAACTCTGAAATCTAAAACTGGTGTATTTTCAGTTTTACACTGTATCGATTTACATCCATTTTCTGTAATTGCTTGTCCTAAACAAGGTTGGGGGGGGGGGGGTCTGAGTGCCTTTCCCAGAGACTATGGGTGCAAGGCAGGGAACAAGTCAAGATGGGGTGCCAACCCATCACAGGGCACACTCACACACCATTCACATATACATGCCTGCCTACAATTTGATAACTCCAATTAACCTCAGCAAAAAAAATATGAGAGGTTTTTATAAAATCAATATGCATGATACAGGTTCAGATAAAGTGTAAGATACAGAGGTGCAGTCTAAAGCAAAGACAGAACAGCTGTGAAATGAACTGGCTCGCACTGATCTTCCTATAGACCTGATATATTGCAGGATTACTGACAGATAAAACAGTCACTGTTTATTTACTGACACATTCTTACATATTAATAAAAAGGAAAGTATATGTGAAAAAGGGGGAACTATGAAGTAACTTGTATCACAAAAAACACATCTAAGTAAATCGACTTGGGGTGACTGTTGTGAAAGGCGCTATATAAAAATAAATTGAATATTGAATTGACTTTAATTGAATCACCACAACAGGTCGAGGAAACACCTTAAAGCAAGTGCATTTAGTGCTATGGGTAGGAATATGGCTTTGTGGAGAACATGTGCATCTGTGCTGAAATTAATTGGGCCCAGAAGTATATGGAGAGTTAAGAGAACGGCAAATTTTGACCTCTGATGACAACTTACGTCAAAAACAGCTTTACCCACAGCTCCCAGAAATGACTACAACTTAAACAGAACTCGATCTAAATAGAGCTTTTCAGCATATTGCCATGGACACTGCAGATGAGCCCTGTGACATATAAGAATAGATATGCTTGACCACAGGAAACTGCAGTAAATCTCCCACGTGAACTTGCTGAAGGAATGGAGACTAAAAGTGGATGTATTCATACAGAAACGTTTCGTCTGATCGGTGAAAGAGAAATAAAAGGCGAATAACATTGAATCCCAATGGGGTGGGGGGGGGGGGGCCTCCATTTAAAATTTCCCGTTGTTTGGTTGTTAGACAGAAAAGAAGAAGGTTTTCAAATCGGACAGCAGTGTTTTATGGTTTATAATTGCAGAATCAGCATTCATGTTTATATTCCATGTTTATAACTAGGGCAAAATGTTGTCCAGATGCTTGTCCTTTATTGCCACAGCCATACCCCTGTACACTGTTATTTTTGTAGGTATTCCATTATATTTTAGAACTTGCACTCGCTGGATTTCATGAAATAAAGATACGGTGGTTTCACTCAATCTATTTCCCCGGAGTCCTCCCTTGACCAGATCTGTCACAGTTGACCTTGCCTGTTCCTCTCAAAATTGTCTGCACTTGGGTCATATATATCCTTCTATGTCATATTTGCTTTAATATTAAAGATTTAGTGCTTCTAAACTATCCTTGTAAGGCAAACCTTTAAGACCAATAATAATTCTACTTCAAAAATTGCTCTAAGACAGCAATAACTTTTTTTTTATGTGGGGTGACTGAAATGGTACACTTCATCAGCTACCAATCTAATATCATACTCCTGCATTCTACAGCCTCAGCGTCACTTCCTCAGTCTTTATATCAAAACACTGGAAACTAAAGCATTTTTTCCCCCAACAAAATCTGCTCGCGATAGTAGAGAAGAAGAGCAAAGAACGTAGGTTATGTGGAAGCGACTAGTTAAGCTAAATTTAAGCCCAATGTTTGGGGAAAAAAAAACAGATGGAACATTCCCGCTTCCTGAAAAGAATGCATCTTCCTCATTGTGCTGCTCTCTTTTTTTGCGAAAATTCTTCTGTTCCATATTCTCTGTTACTCTAGCTAATGTTTTCCATCTTCATCTCCATCCGATTACCCAGTACAGGGCTGCATGTGAGCCTGGAACATATCCCAGAAGGGAGGGGAAATGAAGTGGGGGAGACCCAGTGCAGCATGGCAAGGCACACACACACAAACAATCATACATTATGGATAATCACAAATTATAGCGACAAATACACCTAACCTCATGCTTTCGAAAAACAGGAGGAAACTGGTGGGCCCAAGGGAATGTTTTTACATTTGCAAATTGAAACATCTTGTAAGTATCCACATTATATAAGTAAATTACAAATATTTAGGATCTTAAGACAGAACCACAATTGATTACATGTTTCCAAGTGGGACTGTTGTTACATCCTGTTTGACAGCCAATTTAGTATCCCGGAAGTACAGAATGCTATTTAATCTGGATGTTGCCGGATGACTTTTGGAACCAGAAATATATGTTAAGTACCTCTACAGTCTGGAAAGACAAAAAAAAAAAAAGAAGAGCGATTATTTGCGCAGGTTCAGTCTAAATCCTTGTTGACGATATTGGTGCTTGAAGCGAACGTTGCCCTTTTACATCGTATAACATTCACTGCTAGATATTTATGCTGGATAGAATACAATCACTCCCTTTTCCTGGTCTTATTATACATACAGCCACACTTGCCTTTCCCCAGCCTGTAGCACACATATGATTAATCCCTCAGAGGTTTATCTTCCAAGTTCACCCATACAGCCTTGGCAAAGCTTAGCTCTTTATGCATCGTTACATTTTTATATGGACTTGAATCCCACCCCCTATCTATTCAGTCTTTACAAAAATATTCATTTATGCCCTTATATAGTATATGGCAAATCGTTTAGTACCGCTACGCTAAGCAGATGGAATATGAATTTCACTGGAAAACACTTGAACCAATACTAAAATCACTTAAATTCGTATTATCTCTCTCTGAACTCTAGCTATTATTGTTATGTAAATAACGGTAAAAATGTTTTGATACTAGCTAGCTAGATTCCAATTGAAACAGTTTGAACTAGGTAAGAAAATGAATCGTTAAACATAAATCTTGAATCTATTCATTTGGCTTCCCTTTGTCATTTCTTTGCTCACATCATAAGGCTCTTCCAGCTCATTGTTATTGGCTTACTGCAGTGTTTGAATTAAAATATGCACTGCTGTTCTTCAGTGTGCTGCCAGATTTCTTGGATTTGTGTAGCCAAACTGGGTTCCTGCCAGATTTGCTGTTGGTGATGTTTATGGACATACGCTATTTTAAAGGTTACATTGAAATTTAATATATATGCATGTATGCATTGCACTTTCTCTTCAAACTCCGAACCTCTTTAAAACTTAAACCAAAACAAACAACCAAACAAAAAACTGGAGTTGAAGATAATACAGCCATTTAAAGAACACGTGTAGCGTTCAGTACCAGTCTTTGACTGGTATTTGTTGCCGGTGTGGGTGCCAGCATTGGGAGGCCGGGTACTAGCTAGGTCAAGCCATGAGATGGCTGAAGGCCCTTGGCACAGACCATCCATCCATCCATCCATCTCCCCACTGTTTATCCAAGACAGGCTGCAGGGCTGCAGAGTTGGAGCCAATCCCATGCAGCACATAACATAAGGCAGGGGATACCCAGAGCACACACTCACACACACAGCAGGCAGTGACAGGCAGCAGTACTGGCCAGTGAGCCACTATGCCTTGACAAAGACCAACTATCTAAAACTTCTAAAAACTGTGTGTAATACATGGATATACGTTTTTGCATAAATCATTCTGAATTCCCAACAACTGACACAAAATTATTACTGAATAACAGGACCATATACTGTAAAAATAAATATGTAACACTGGTGTAAATGTGTCTTTTAATAGTACCTCGCTTTGAGCTTCCAATTTTAGTTTCTCCTGGATGACTGGTCCAGATTCTTCGATGAAAGCAATGTTCGTGTTCAGTTGCTGGTTCAGCATCTCTGTCTGGGCCAGTCTCTGTCTGACTTCTTCGAGTCTCTCCTTTTTCAGTTTGACGTGCATTCTTATCTCACTTATATCTGAAGTACAAGTTTCATTTTCTGAAGCAGGGAAACAGAAGGATAATAATATGCCCATCAGTGGACGAGAGCCATTCATCTGCCAAATGCTGATCTAATACAGCGTCGTAGTGAACGAAAAAACGTTTCATCACAAGGCAAAGATGGAAAACAACTACTCAGACAGTAGAATGTTTTTTATTCTTAAAATCAATACTTTTTTTCCAAAACATGAAGCGTTGGGGCCACAATCTGCTCCAACAACTTGTGCATTCACCCCTGTTATTGCTAATTACATATCTTTCTGCCAGATACTGCACTTGCTTAAACGGTTCTCACTCAAGCAATTATCTGACATATGAAATTAGTCCATTATATTTTGACACGGACTTTGTTGTGAACAGACTTTTATAAGCCAGGCCCGAACAACTCAGCTGTGTTCATCAGTAAACTGATCTATGAATAAAAGGCTTTATGTTGGCTGTAGAAATGGTTGGATATGGATGGCAAGGTTGTAAGAGAAATACAATGCATATCAGTGACTGTATAGAAGTGGACAAAGAAGTATCCTAAGGGTTTGTGTGAGTTGCTTGATTTCCTGTCTTTATATACATCTGATCCTTCATATAAAGATACACGCAGCCCCCCAGATATAAATGACATACAGCCCCTAAGTCTATATTTACATCAGATTTGTAGGCAAGTCGAAACAGGTACGTACAGTTCTCATTTAGTGCCAGTTAGTCAAATGTCTGTCGTAGTACACAATGCAGATGCTTCTCGTGTTACGACGCGTTTGACATATGTTATTAAAGCTTTATGATGGTGCGATAGCGATAGCACAGTCAGTAGCCATCAAACTTTGAATTCTGATCTGTTCCCGGGCTCGCGATACATGATACAATGCTTTATATGCTGCCAGTATCCACCCAGCCCCGCTTCCAGTCTCTGTAGGGATTGTGAGCATAAACATCTCATACAGTGTTTAACAATGGCGTTTTTTTCTGTATTTAAAAATTTTCCCCAAGCCCGTTATATCTACTAAACGCCCAAATGTGTCCTATGAATTCATATTCAACTTACGATATCTTCAATTTACGATGGATTCATCGGAACATAACCCCATTGTAAATGGAGAAGCATCTGAATATATTTTACACAGCATATAATTGCATATAAAACATGAAACACTACCAAATACAATAAAACATCTTAAAAACAATAATACAGTGAATAATAATAATAACAATATTATTATTATTATTATTATTATTGTTATACAGTAATAATAAAAATGGCTACACACAGCACTGTATTGTACCTCAAGCCAATGAACCACTGAAGCCACACAATGTTATCATGAGTGTGAGATGTAGTTGGTGCGTTCATTATTATTACGAACCATTGTAACTCACATTTTAAATATAATAGGCTTCATGGCAGTCCGTTCATAAGTACAAGTTGTCCATAAGTTGGAAATTCTTAACCTGGAGACTGCCTGTACTTAAAATTTACTAAGCAATGGTACTGTGTACAATGAGTCAATGAGGGCAAGCTCTGAGTAATTACAATGTGATAACGAAGGAGATGCTCATTCTTACAAATAAGTTATTTCAGTCCAGATTTTTAACACATTCAGGATTAATGGGCTGTTTTGGACTAGCAGTCATATCTATCAAGTTTCTGTGAAAGATATTCACAAGAGAGCCAGGCTTGTCCTCCATCTTCACCCGAGTTGAAGCCCAGTGTCTGTTTCCCAAAGACAATGGTTAGGACATTAATCACAGAAATATATCTTTTCACAATCGTCTTCTTTTCCAAAGCTACAAGAAAATGAAGCCACACGTTTCAGAAGATTATTTGGTGTTTGTGCACTCTGACACCTCTGACACTGCCTTGTTAATACGATGCTCGCAGCTGGTTATTGACTATCACCTTCCAGTCTGTGTTTTTTATATTTAGAAATAAAGATCAGTTTTTACTAGAATAGTTATATGTTACTTTACCATACCTTATTAACTGTCAAGGGTATTCTGGGGCCAATTTTCTCCATGACGTAACACTCCGCGTGTGATGCTTTGCTCAGGTATTTAACAAATTATTTACATTAAAAAATCAGCAGAGTTGGACCTCGTTCTGAACAGGCACTCATGCAAGGTGCCTGGAAGGCATCCAATTTATATACCATCAGTCCCTGTCACCAACCGAGCCATATGGACAGACATAACGTAATCGTTGTGTTTCATGTAACGAGATATACTACGTGTGACCTTTAGTTTACGTTCATTCCCCCATTTTCCATAATCCTGGATATTACCACAGGAGACTCATGCACATGCACTCACACAGTTCAGACACCAATTCATATTTTTTGGACTCCAGCAGGGGACACAAAGAGACTGAACAACTCTGCATATACGAGGTGTGTGCAGGGATCGAGGCCACAACCCCTGCAGCAAGAAACCTACTGAGCCACTGTGACTGTAGAACCTGTGTATAATAATGCACAATTTATAACACGCATTTGGTAATAATTTAGCTATTTTGGAGAGGGAATCTTACAAGGGTAAACTGCATTCAGTGCTGGAAATTAAATGTTGTAATATTGCTCTTATTGTGAGATCGAAGATGTTCATGTTATTAAGCTTGCCTAACAAATCAGTGAAATATGTTATCTGGGTCATTATAGGGATATTAAAGTCTATCACTACTTATTTATCATGAAATGTCTCAAATAAACCTAGAATCAAAATAAAAAACAGACTTTTGGGATGCTCTGCGCAATTTCATATCAGTGAGACTGACTGCCCACTGCAACCATAGTATTAAATTAAAATGTCTATACTGTGGCTCAAGAAATTGCTTCTGCCATTGTGGAGCGACACTGTATCATCACCAACCTCCTATGAAAACATCGCAAGTTCAGAAACGAAAATTTAATATATGTGATTTTATCGTCAACTGTAGTTTTCGGTGTTGTTTCAATACTCTCTTGCACCATATTAAGCCCTGCTGATCACAAGAGAGATATTTCCGTATGGCTAATGGCATTGTCAATCACTACAGGAGGCAGTGCCCTTCTACAGGACAAAGTAATTGCATTACTCATACACTCTGATCTTCCCTAACTCCCCTATCCTGAATTCATATGCTTCAAATAACACACATTCAAAAGGGAAGGTATATTGTTTAACTAAATTACTATGATCTCACTGAGCTTACATGCCCACTATACGTGCACACAATGACTGGTTTATTTTTAAATAATTTTAGCAGATCTACAATAAGAGACAAGGATCAATGCAGAGATCGGGTTCTTTTGAGTGCAACAAGAAAAAAGAAAACATAATCTTTGAAAGTGCAAATCAATAAACTGTTCACTGAGAGCACTCTTTGTTCCAAGATAAGCGAGGAAAAAGGGGCTGCTTTGACTGTCTTTTCCATTCTTTGCTGGAAGCTCCTTCCAGAGGATTTAGTCGCAGGCTTTGTTATTGATTAGCACAATGTACTCCCCCGCCCCAACAGAACTGCACTTTAATAAAGTATGAATAGCATTTTGCTCCTTTTCGCATCGTTCAAAGGAAAAAAGAGCCCTGTTTGAAATATACATTAGTGTTGACCTGAAACATATGGCTATTGACTTGAAATTTTAAACAATATGAAAACGCAAGCTTTCAGCTCTAGGGGAGCTACCTGTGTGCTATTTATGAAATGCTTTGTGACAAATAAAATATCCACTAAAAAGTCAGCCATCCATTTCAACATTTAGGAGTTAATATGAAACAGTTCTCTTTTCCTGTTAATCTGTAAATTGGTATGCACCGATGTACCACTGGGGGTTTCCCTACATACTCCTGCTCAGATATTCACAAATTGTGCATGCGCGACAGACAAACAAACAAACAAATAAACAAACAAAGGCTAACAGGTACTTCTCAGCCAGATCTGCTGCAGTACAGAATAATTTGCACATGTTGTCAATATACATAGCCTGTGACAGACAGGAGAACCTTGGGAGTTTATCTGGGTGTTTCAGAGGCAGTACACCGTGATAAAATCTAACTTGATCCAACTATGAACCAGCTATTTCCATAATCTGGTGTTGACATATATTTTTCTGCTTACGGTTCTTAGTCTACAGATCCATCCATCCATTTTCTTTCAATACCCGCTTACGCAGGGTCACGGGGGTCTAGATCCTATCCCAGAAGCTACGGACACAATGCAGAGAATAACCTAAGATGGGGCACCAATCCATTACAGGGCACACACACACACACACACACACATACATTCACACCTATGGACAACTTGGTAACTCCAATTAACCTTAGCACATTTTTGGAATGTGTGGGGAGACTGGAGGATACCCCACGGGGAGAACATGCAAATTCCATAGCATAATTCAGAATCACCACCCATCCATCTTCTACACACTGTTTAGAATCAGGGTCATGGAGGAAGTCCACACCACACAGGGGAAGACAGAACAGAGGAGAGATTTGGACCTACAGCCCCACAGGTATCAGGCAAAAGAGCTACCCATGGAGTCCAACAGATACACCAGTTCATCTAAACCGGAAGGTTTTGGACTATGGAAGTCATTACGTCACCTTACTTCTGTACTAAAAAACTGGAATTAATAGTATAATTCACACTATTTCTGCTCCCATGCCCCCCGTACAGGCCATCTGGTTTTAAACTCAGAGATGACTAATAAGGAAATGGAAGCAAATACATCAGCTTGATCCAGTCCACTGATCTATCCATCTGCATCAAATCAAACTTTTCAGTTCCGAGCTCCAACCAGCAAATCATGCAACAAAATTTGCTAATTGTCAATTGCAATCCAATCATTACCTGCCACAATCACAAAAAGCTCATGTTGTAATCATCAGTGATTTGTAAAATGATACATATTCAGGAGTACTTTGTTACCATCTTTCGTGGTGAGGAAATTTCAATTTAGCCCATATTTTCTGATTTGGTTCAACTCTGAAACATATAACTTGCTTGTGAAAATTTATATTAAGTGATACTTGATCAATAAATTCATATTCAGCTGCAGTCTCCCTGCTCTAGACTATAAATTCTTTAGTTCCCTTTTGATTAGCCAGGAAACGCTACACTCCATAGCGGCTCATTCACCATTTAGAAGAGGTCTAAAAGTAAGCAAGATGGATTTAAATGGCCCACAACATGTTTTGCATGTTTTTAGATCATTAAAAAATCTGGCCCATAGATCATTCTTTTGGCATGGAATAAAAAAATTATTACATAATGTCATTTTGCTGGCAATTTTGGCAAGTTTCATGCCTGCAAGCAAAACATCCAGATCTTTGCATCACTAACTGAGCTCAATTTCTTCCACTATAACACTGTAGCAATTACTGGGGAAAACCAAGACCTCACAAAACACAGAAAGTACAGTAGCTAAGCGAACAGGTGAATAGACATCAATATACAATGTAACATCCATAATGGAATATTCGAGATTCAAGATTGAAGAGACAGTGATGAAGGCCTAGTATCGAAACATCCATGCCACACTTATTGTGGATAATTAATAAAAAAGAACGTAAAAGCCATTATTCTTAGCTACTATAAAATGGGGCAGACCGATATATCCAACCTTCCATTCAACTTCTAAAACGGTTTTTCTACTAGGGAGGTCTGGTGAAGAAGTTGTAAAGGAGAATACAGAAAAGTGGATCATTATGTAGTGATAGGAAAATGAAGCTTCGGGAACCATTTGCTGTATTTTTTGACCCCACTAGGTGGTGTTCTTGGTTTGCTCTGGGGCATGCTTTGAGCCCTTTTATGAACAGAGAGCACCATCTAGTGGGGTCAGAAAATACAGCAAATGGTTCATGAAGCTTCATTTGGACATCGCTACCATTTTACCTTCTTTAGCAGGAGGTCAGAACGCAGGATCAGCCTGTATGCAGCACCCTTGAAGCAGTTGGGGTTAAGGGCATCGCACAGAGTCTTGACAGGGTATAAGACACAGAGCTATAACCTGCTGAGTGACATAGTGCCCCCTCATGCAGGCCCTGATCCCAGCATGTGAAGCCAACAATTAGCCGATATTATGATTTACTTACTAGATACACTGGAAGCTTAAAATATTAGCATAGCATAAAATTTTCCCTTAAAATTAAAAAATGTGGCAGGTAAATGGACAGATTACTGCTGCAAGTGAGCAGAAATGAAATTTCACAGAGATTCAAATCAGGGCATTTAGAGCTCAAGTCTGACTAGTGCTGACTTTTACTTGAAAAATTTCGCATGGATCTCATACGTGACTCAAATGCAAACTTATTCCTTGAGTTAAACATGTTATAAATCAAACCATGACTGCTTTAAATATTAAAAAAAACAGATTTTCACCCCTCTTTTCCATGTAATATTGGGCATGAACAAATTTTTGCAATTCATGACAATGTCAGGTTCACACACAGATTCAAATTTATATTATAGCAAAAATCATAATCACAATTATTTTTGACCAATATTGAGATCATGATTATTTACCACGATTATCTACCACAATTATTCTTGACCGCAGAAACATTGTATTTATTGAATCATAATAATGAAACTTATACACTCACATTGAAATTGAATTGAAAGCAAAATAAAATTTTAATAAGATAACATACGCTGAACTTGTACAAAAATATTTTTTAGATGAACAGACAAATTATACTGAGATTAACTGTTCTCTGAGATTCAAAAACACTAAACTTGATTTTTTTTTTAGCCCAACTATACATATTTGAGTCAACTGCTCAGTCCACTGATATAAAAAGTGCAACTTGTTGGTCGTGTCGCCTTGTGATGCCGACACAGCTTTGAAACATATTCTGCAAATTATTTGCTATTGTTCTTGGTCCAATTCGTTGAAACCAAAATTATTCCAAATAACTGATGTGTCTTTACTTCTTTTGTCAACCAAAGGTACCCCTCCTGCCATTTTGACCATGAACGCATTTTGACTGCTGTGCTGTAAGGAATTCACTAACAACACTGGGGAGGGGGGGGGGGGGGGGGTGGTTGTAAAAACACTCCCCCTAAAATAACGTCGGCGTGATCGGTGTGTGGC
>JAOYFF010000081.1:9085685-9107287 GCA_025773925.1 Cryptomyrus ogoouensis
TGCTACATGCAAGCTTTAATGTGTATAAAACTGAAAAGATGCATAGTAAAACCTCACTAAACTGCACTGTATGACTTCTAATAAGGTCACTGTAATTCAATAATATGGAAAGTAAAAATATGCCAACACATGGATCACATGCATATACTCATTAAACTTTGACAGTCTTGTTACTACACTACATATTTCGTGCCGTAAATACAGTTCGTTTTGCAGCATGCAAGATATAAATAGCAGTAAAACTGCCAATTACCTTCTCATTTGTTGGGTGTCAGGCAGCTATATCTAGGTAGTTAATTATATTACTATATTTCTGGCCGACACTTGCTGGTGAGTCATTCGCATTCTGCTGCAGAAACACCAAGGATTTTTGCTAAAGGTGAAACCAACCTTTCAGAAATCAGAAGGCTGTTTAATCCCTGCTACCTGTCCACGCCGCGGAGTGTGTTTGCGCTTGGTGGCTGCAGGGCTGCGTGTTTCTGCGTCCAGTGGTTACCAGGCGACGGGCGCAGCGCGTGACCCATAAGCAAGTTTCAGGGACAGAGAGCGGGGATGTGTCTGAAAGTTAAAGCAAGCAAACAAATAAATACAATTAAAAATAAATAAATTCAATTAAATAAGGATAATAATATGTATAGCGCATATTATAATAATCATTACTATTTTTATCCCTTACATATATTACCAACGCAGTACGTTCGCAAATGCAAATTAAATGGTAAAAAAACTAACCACCTAACAAGTAACAAGGCAAAGCCCCTGATAATGTGAAATTTTTAAATATAACGACTTATGCAGTAGTTTTTTTTTTATCTAATTACATGTGATCTGGGACATTAAACCGAAAGTCAGTTAATGGGGATGCAGTATTCACCAAAAAAAGGGAGGAACCATTTCAAGGAATTTAGATAGATGATGGGCAATACGAACTATCAGCGACTCGTTCTTTTTCTTAAAGTAGCTGCCTGGTGATAGAAAACGTAAATGGGGGGGGGCTCCTTGTGCAGACTGTAGTTCGGTGATAAACGAGGTAATTAACAATGCGCGATTAATTTACTTCTTAAAGAAGTTTGTACAAAACAAACAAAATACACTTCAGAGATGCCCCTTTCTGGGTGGCATTTTTTATAAAATTAGAAATATAAAAAAGTCACGTTGCCGGGGAGAGAGCTCGCGAGAGCGCTCGCGGCCGGGAGGCAGTCGCCGCGTGACGTCAGCGCGTGTTATTGTTGTTTCCAGCTGTCAGCTGCTGCAGTGGCGGCGCTGGAGCGGCGGTCTGTGTCACTATGTCACTGTGTCATTGTCTTCGCCTCCCCGCCGCTGCCTGACGGCCGCTCATGAAGCCCAGCAATGAAGGACAAACGCAGGAAGAAGGACCGCACCTGGGCAGACGCAGCCCGCCTGGTAAGCTCTGCGTTTCGCCGCTTTGGAAACGTGCAAAAAAAGAGATGATGGTGCATAAAGTCCGATCCGCTTCGCCCACGTTATACTGCACGGAGGAAGGAGTGAATCCAGTGCTCTTTCGTGCTGTCAGCTTTCACGCTTTATAGTGAGATAGCAAGATGTCTTTCTCTTTAGCAACCAGGTGATGTGGAAATTAAAAGTAGCGAAGTCACTGGCATCGTAACCATGCCTTGGAATGGCAGCGAACGGCGTGCTTTTACTACGGCGTTAACTTAAACGGAAACTGGCAAATCTGATCGCTTATAGTGTGACCAGTACGACGGGATTGTAGTAATTAAAGTTAAACCTGTGGCAACAATTAATAATAATAATAATTGCATATTAGTCTGACTCTTGGGATGAACATTGAGGTTGTCCCGTGGTTTTTAAGTGCTCTTTACAGTCTCTGGTTTCAATTTTTTTTAGCATGTTAACTGAGTTTGTTTGTTTCTATGTTTTTTTGTTTATTTGTTTGTTTGTTTATTTGTTTGTTTGTTTAGTTCACCTTCAGAACTAACAGAGTGTTTATCCGCAATTTTGTCAGAAGGAATTAAATGTTAACATTTATGTTAAGTGTTAAGTGTGAGTACAGTATGTGTGATTATGTGTATGTGTGCGTTAATTATAGGTATACATTGTGAAATCTATTGTTTCTTATCAATAACCTAATTATGTACACCACTCTGGTAACTTAGCTGTCTTAATGCCATCGTTTTCAATGTTCACCTTGCACTGAAGTCTCTGTCACTGTAATGTATATTTTTTGTGACATGATAAAATTGTATGCATTTTATCTGTTCCGTTTCGCTATCCACTTGACTTATGGAAGTGCCCGAGACTGTTTGTATGCTTTATGCTTAACTTGCAGCATACATCCTTGTAGAGAAATTGTTATTGGCTGGATGCCGTAAATCGGGATAAAAAAAAAAAATCACTTGCCGGCAACAAAGCTGTTATTTAATGTGTTTTTTTTCCCTTATTGAGAAGACACACCCAGTCTATATCATTATTTATTTATTTATTTCTCTTTTTTCAAGTTGAAAAATTATTATTGCAAAAGTTGTTTGGATAGACCATGGTGGATGATGATTGAATGAATGAAATATTCACTCTATCCTGAAGCACATAAGGCATCAGAAACACGTGTTAATTGCCTATTGATTAGCCATACATTTTTTGTCCAACCAGTGTTACATAGCATTTTTTGTCTATAGTGAATTCTTGAATTATTTGGATATTTATCAGGCCTAATTAATTATTGTAATTAAAAGTATTACATCAATGCAACGTACTGTAATGTAAATGAGACTTTAATGTAATGTCTCAGTGCTTACCCATAACCTTTGATGCTTCTTAATTTATGAACCAGTTCCATTTCATTCTTTTTAACTTCCTTTTAATCAGGATAATAGTAATGGCTTTTATGATAATCATCATGATTGTTATTATTAGTAAAAGTGATGTGTCGTATGCCAGCTTAGCACTTCTTGCTTCAGGAATCCACTTTGTTGTGCAAACATCATGGATGATAATAAAGATCTAGCCTGCAGAATGGTCCACCAAGGTTGAAGTACCACGATTAACAGCAATTAATATGTTATTAGAATATGTTAATATTTCTCGAATAAGGGTAAGAATTGGAATCGTCCTGTGCAGAAAGACAGATAAGGAAATTGGTGTATGATGGAGTGTAAAAAAACGCGGATCACAGTTGTTTGTACAGTTCAGGAATTTGACCTTTGTGAAGAAAAGTGACTCATTTTGAGAAATATTTTTTTTTTGTGTACAGGGTGACTCGATGGGTGCCAGTGTTGCTTCAGAACTCCAGGGTTCGGGTTAGACTGCGTGGGTGTTACATGCTTACTCCATGCCGCGTGGATTTCCTCACGCAGCTCATGGACGTGCTCTAGACTGATATCGTGACCAGGGTGTACCCCCTGCCTTTTGTCCAAACCCCCCCCCCCCCATGACCCTGAGGAGATGAAGGCAACTGGATGTTTCTTACAGATGCAGACAAACGTACTTAAAAATCCAGTGCTAAATATTGGTTTGTGATTTGAGTTGAGAAATAGGTTATGAAATTAACAAAGATAAACAAGCAATACGTTTGCAGCTGAAGCCTGGTTGACCTTTTAATCCCTTTAGATCTTTTCCAATTCAATTCAGTTCAGTTCAATCATATTTGTATAGTGCGTTTTCACAATATTACATTTTCTCGAAACGCTTTACATTATCCCTGCCCAAAACCCACAGTGAGCAAGGCAGAGGCAACAATGGCGAGGAATAACTCCCTAGTACCGAGAGTCCTTGGGAGGGACCGGATTCAAAGGGGGAGAGCCCGTCCTCCAGGGGCCGGCAGAGGGAGTCAAATTAACAAAAAGAACAAAATCCTGATTTATACAGTCCAGCTTTTAAGATTCAAGTGTGGATGGCGGGCGGGGAGATCCTGCTGCTCTTGATGGCAGGATGAAAGGTGGTATCTGAAGCTTTGGATAAAGCTAAAAACGCTGTGTTTATGGAGGTAAAAGTACTGTTTAGGTTTGTGTAATGTGGACATTGGTTGGGATTCATTCAGAACCAGTCCTTCCTGGTGCTCTGTTATTCTTGTACATTGATAGGTAAGCCAAGCAATCCTGACTGCAATTAAGGGTGTGTTTTTGCTACAAATTTTCCCCAAAGCTGAATGATCAATCGTACTTAAAATCAGGCTGGTATCGTTATTAGAAGTACCTTTAACACAGCTTTAGTGGCTTTAACCACATGGGCAGGTTTGCCTAAAAGCCAGAAGCTGCGGCATGTTATCAGCTAAATATACATCTTGACGCAATGTCTTAAAATGATCACAGTGCCCCTATTGTACACGTATGACAGTCTTTGGTACAGTGATGATGATATCGCTCTTTGGTCTTAAGCTGGTTATGTTGCCTATGTCCATTACACCTTTAAGAATATTCAGATACTCTGCTGGAGCTGTTATTGGCAGAAATGAAGATGGTTTAATTTTACAATTCCAAAAGTAAATGATGGCAAAGCAGTCTACAGTGAAGTACAAATGATAGTATAGTAATTTACGGTGATTTTTTTCCAGATGGAGCTAAAAAGTCAACATGCCGTTACTGTGAAAAATTGAAAAATTTCATCCACGGTCGTTTCAAAGAAGGCAATCAAGTACTACTCCTGGAAAATAGGGGCCATAAAAGTTAAAAATGACATGTGCGGTTGTAAATGGTCTATAAAATGGCTCTTCGTGTATGATAGGTAACGACAGATGCATAATTGTTTGGCAGCCCAGCTTTTTGTGGTAGGGGACTGATATTACAGATGCAGATAGTTTTGGTAGCGCGCTGGTTCCTGTCAACACATCGGTCCTTTCCCTGAACTATTTGGGAAGCATTACTGCAGCCTAATATTATGTCACAATAATCTAGTCTCAAGGTAATAAATACACCTAACAACTAGATTTCCTCTATTTTATTAGCTGGTTTTTGGCGATCTTGGCTGTATTCCAAAAATGAAATAAAGACATTTCTGTATACAGTAATGTAGTAGTTAACCATTAAGAAAATGTAAGTTGTGATTTTGAGGCATCGTATTGATACATAAATTTCTTACATATACTGTACTGTACAAAAGTCTCAGGCAAAGAAAATCAATATAAAATGATCTGTATGTTGGTGTAAAAGTGTGTCAAAACCTCTCCTAAGGTCACTCCAGTATTTACAGCAACCATCCAATATACCCGTGTATTTGTTGACTCAGCCTTTAGCGTACAATGTTTGGCTAATCAATACCTTATCAAATTATTTTATTATGTAATTATTTGTAATTAATTACTTAAGTAAACTGGTGGTGAAATTAAATGGATACATGAAATGGCTGGGATGCCCCGGAGGAGAGTTTTGGGAACGGAAGCAGAGATCCAACAAGATATCAGTGACTTTTTGGTGAACAGGAGAAATTTCTTTCTTTTTGTGTGTGTTACTGTACATTTGCATCTATTCTGATGTTGAATTGTATTTTTTTTCTGAGCAAATATATACTTATTGCACTGTTAAATAGCTTGAGACATTGCCTAAGATTTTTTCCACAATATTGTACACATTTAATAATTGAACGGTTGAAATTTTACACTTGTTTTCTCATGTACATGGAGTTGTGGGTCATTAGCATACTATTGTTAATCAGCAGCATGCTTGCAAGCGAAACCGAAAAGGGTTGTGACTATAGGAAGAAGAGTGCCAGGCCCTGTGGAAATACATGGAGGAACACTGAGGACATTGGTGATTCACACGATGCTCAAATATGCTGTTAACAAACAGATGTGACCCGAACTTAAGGCAGCCAGTGTCTGTTCAGACAAAAAAGAGCTTCTGGTTTGTCCAAGAGCAAACGGAGTTTGATGGTTTCAAAAGCAGCACTTAAATCCAGATGCAGAAACATAGAGGTATTATCGCAGACAGTGAGAGGGGAGTCATTTATTACACTGACAAGTGCTGTATCAGTGCCCTGCTCTTGTCTGAGCCCATACTACATGTTATATACATTGCATTGCATTATAAGAAGACAGTTACTGGGCAGCAAATAGATGGCAAATTGCACAAAAAAATGAAAGAATCAGGCTGTAACGAAATGGATCAATTAGATCCAAAAATGACTTTTTGAGTATGGCCTTAATTAGAGCTGTAATAATATATAAAAGAACAGATTCCAAAGATAATGTCTCTGTAATGAATTTAACATGAGTTTTCTAAATACAGACAGTGGCTTTTTAAATGCTTCTGTAGATATGAGATCTAGTAAATGAGCCGGTGTTTTATAGCATGTAACAAATAGTATGGTGTAACTAGAAGAAGTGATAATGTGTTAAGTATGTGTGGATGTAACATTTCCAGTACAGTAATGTCCCCGTATCTGCGACTGATGCATTGTAAAACCACAGATAATAGCGAGCCCTCCATAGATCTCATATATAACATGATTTTTGTGCACATACATAAGGTGAAGGTTGATAAATTACGTACAGTTTCCCACGTAAAAATACAGCAACGATAAAGTGCATTGTACATTACTATCAAACGAAAGGGATTCTGACGTTTTAGCCTAATTCTCAAAAGACGATAGAGCAATGAAAAGTTATCATGTATCAAGGGATGACGACAATGAAAACCATGCTTGTCACACATCTTTATAACACATACAGTGCGATAACGCGGCAACGAATGCGATCAGCAGTAACGCTAGAGGCAGACTGGAGGGGACGAATGGGAAATGAGTCCATGTTACAGGCTGTACTCATGCACTTGGCTTGCAGTTTGAAACTTATGAACCGCGGATCACAGAAACCATGGTTACCAGTACCCCAAATATGGGGGTCCCGGTGTAGAGGTTTCACGTCTACTGCTGACTGTTGTAAAATCTGGCAACAAACATGGATCTTGTCCAATAATCATTTATCACTTTTATATTGGGCTGGGCGATATCACATCGATATTATATCGATCCGTAACGCCTCCTTTTATATAATATATTTTGTTAATTATAGAGTTAGTTGTTGACATAAATGTGACATAAAGAATACTCTTGTTTACTTCTGCCTTTTTAGGCTGAGTGAAATAATGGTAGAAAAAATAATGACGAAATTGAGTTGAGCACTTTTGTTCTAGTTATTGAGAGTCCAGCTTTAATTAATACCAACTGGGGAATATTCTTTTTTTGTTTTTTGACAGTTTACATTTTTCAGCGACCAGAATATTCACTGGAGTGCTTAGAGAGGTGGCAAATTCTCGATGCTGATTCTTTATTTTCTTATTTTGAGTTGATGTGTTAGTTAATTTTGATGATGAGATATTATTAAAATTACGTTGTTGGCAGTTCAGATAGAAGCCGTCCGAAATCATTTCCCCTAACAGTGTGACAGTTACAGATGTAAACGTATGCCCAAAATGTCTTTTTATTTCACAAGATGAATGAAACTCATTATTGCAAGAATAATAGTGCGGCTTTATGGGTTTACAGAAGGACAGAGACACTTTGAACTTTTATTCCAATGGCTACGATATCGGGGAGGCCTGTTACAAGTAGAATGAACTAAGAGAGACAGACAGACAGATAGACAGACAGAGACTGGACTAAACTAAACTAAAATATCACTGTCTCTGCTACCAGTAAATCTAAAGGTTTGATTAAAGAAATGACCAGGCAGAGATGACTCAAACAGCTTATGGATGGTGATTAGTCAGAAAAGCTGTTTTAGTAATCTTAGTAATCTTTAGTAATCTTGTATTGACTATTTATCAGGCCAGTCATCCTACCTCTTAACATGAAGTTGACTCATGTTACATAAAAGAATGGACTTATACAACCTACGCAAAATGAAGTGTCTGTGTCTCTCTGTTTAGCTCTTATACGTAAACCAGTAGAACAAATACCCCAAGGACTTAAACGTGGGTGTGTAACATATGGCACAAGCATATTTTAATCTATCGACCTTAAAGTAGGATGCCGTAACAGAAAGTACAAGATGTATCATAGACGTGATGTACATAATCAATGATTGTTAAACAAAGGAGTATGTCTCCAGGGGAAATGGTCTTATAAACTTGGCTCTCTGCAGTAACCATAATCCATCTCCAGGTGAGTTACTGTGGAAGCACTGTACTGGTGTCTGATAGTCAACATGACCTCATATTAGATCTTCACCTCTTAAGTAGACCGCACACAAGCCACTTTGCATAAGAACAGTCTGCATCCTGTTTGTCAAAGGCTACACTGCACTACACTCTACATTATTTTAAATGCCAGGAAATGCAAGATCGGGCAGTAATTTATATGAAATGTAATCACTAAATTTCACACTCAGACTTCACACTCAAGTTTCACACAACTTTGCAGTAAAGCGGAAACAGATAAATCTGTTTTGCTGACATATTGTTAACCTCAAACGAATGCATTTCCCGTTGGGCGGAGTGGGAAAAGTTTGCCAAAGTGGATCAAAGAAGCAGGGGGACACTTAACAAATTATGTTGTGGAATGTAGGCAGGGCGCATCTCTCGTGGATTTTCGGTCCTGTGCAGGAGCGTGTGGGTTGGGTGATATGGCCAAAATATCATATCACGTCTTTGATTATAATTCCAGCCTATGGTAGCGATCATGATAATTTTTTTTATAATATTAATTAACCACTTTAAAAAGATCAGTCGGCAGTCCACCCTCCAATTATCGTGTCCCATAGATCTGTTTACCCTTCAGAAGAACCCAACATATAACAAATATAACTGCTGAAAACAAGCTTCATTTTGTCAGAGACAGGAGCGATGTCGCCAGATTATGTATCGCTAATACAGAGAGTAATCTCAGATAGTTTATTTTTCATCAGTGGTAATTATTTTACAGTACACATAAAAAGTGTGATTAAAATGGAGGGAAAAATGCAATATGCAATATTAGATTATGAAGCAATTATTTTAACTATGGGTAATTACGCAAAATGACAAGTTGTTCATAAAAAATCAGAACAACGTAGTCGTGTCACTGGAACAAAGTGTGTTAGATAAACATGATACCGTTTCGAAAATGGCAAAGAACGAATCTGTAGTATTTCAGGCTTCTTCTTGTGCTGAAGAACATTTTGCTCCTGCTGCAGTATATTTGGTGGTGCTGGTGGTAGTTAGGTTAGTTTAATTGTTCAGAAATATAAATGATTCCTTAATATATTTTTTTTTCATAGGCTTTAGAGAAGCACTCAAACACGCCGATGACTGCAAAGCAGATATTAGAAGTTATTCAGAAAGAAGGACTTAAAGAAACAAGGTAAATGTGCTTTTATTCTGTTAAGACCGCTGCTGTTTTTTCCTCTCTCCCAGAAGATTAAGAGTTTTATTCGAAGATGGCTAAGCAGATATTATTGATCAGATAATACGCAGGCATGTTCCGCACACTCGGAGTCGCAATAATCATTATAAGGTCTCCTGCAGTTAGTTCTCAAGCTGTGAAGAGCCCTCGTCGGTGATCTGTGTGCATATGAGCCTATCAGCCTAAACTTAATATTAGAGACGCCATCATTACTGTATCAGACGAGATTCCAGGAAAGCTCTGCATCCAGTGGCATGCTTTGTGAGGAATAATTTTGTCATTGATTCAATGAGACCTTTGAATATAAAAGTACAGTCTAACAAAACCAAAATGCCGACCCATTATAAATAAATTCAGCCTTATGGTAAAAGTGCTGAGCAGTGGTTCTGACAGCTGAAATGATCCATTTTCCATAACCCTGCCCATTGTTCTTCTGAAGCCTTGTGTTCAGTTAAGTTAACTTGACTTGGTGTTGCAGTAAAAAGCCCCTCCCCCATCAGGAAAGGTGTATTGCATCATTGAATTCATGATTAATTTAACGATCGAGATATTTAATTCCGAAAGCGTTTGCTGCCATAATAGTATCTTAACAATTAATAGTGAAATTCATTTTTTTTTTCTCCACTGATTGCAATTGAAGACAAATGTTCACGCATATGTAATCTAAGGATACAGTTTAAAGATGCAGAGTAACTTTTATAAAACCATCCTCCTTCGTGTAATGACTTATACAGGGCTGGGGGGAGAGGGGGTAGCTGAATCCTGTCTCATTTAGTGGAGGGTGCAGGTACAACCTGGCGAGGATGCAGGTCCATCTCAGGGTATGCCCACAGTCAGACTCTTTGGGGAACTGAGAGTGACCAACGCACTGTGTGTCTTTGGATAGCTGGAGGAAACCCATGTGGTACAGGGAGAGTGTATAAACACCACACACACACACACACACACACACACACACACACACACCGCTGCACCCTACCTGAGAAGGAAATGTTTTCCTTTTGCAATTTTATTATTTACAGTTTATGTAGATATATTCAAACACTCATTTTATTTGGAATTAAAACCAGAATATACTGTAAGCATTGTATATTATAGCAGAGTAAATGCATCAGTTAAAAGTTTATTTTCATATGTTAAAAAACTGACACATTCTTTTATTTAAAAGAATCAAGGCCAGTGAACAGTCTGCCAGATGGTAAAAACAGGATTTGAAATCTATTGAGTTCAGATATAAACATTACATAGAAAAGGTGAAGCCTTGGACTTGATGACTTCATTTACAAGAATATATTCTAAAGTCAGCAACCTAATTTATTTTTTTGCTAGAAACCTTGAGTACTTCAGTATGTTTTTACTATCAAAAATACTCCATTGTGCAATAGTCTTAGGCTGTCAAAGAAAATATTTCAGCCTATTTTAGTGTGTATTTGTTCAGAAAAAAGCATGATGTAACAGAATACAGCATAATCATTATGAACTAAATCATGTGTTATTCACTACATAATATGGTCATATATCTGTAGTACGGATGTGTGGATCCATACTAAAATATTGATTCTTTTGATTCGATCATTTTCATTTTGAGAATGAATTCTCACGCTAAAATAACTATTTATTTGTATGTTTTTTCATTTTGTTTATTTGTTCAGTTCTGGTGGATTAAATGTTTAAATTATTATGGGGGGGAGGGGTGAATTGAAGAAAGGGTCGCCCAAAACTGTGGTCAGGATTGGGCTGCATTGTATATTGGTATCAGGACCAGTATCGGTGCTACCAACTTTCATATTACTTGGTATCGGATCGAAAAGAATGGTAGCATTTGATTCAACAAATACATGGCTACTGAAGAAGTTTTTCAAATGGCTTAGATACGTAATGCACCTTGACAGACATAATACAATTCTACACTGACATAAAAATACTGTATGTGTGTATCTACTTTTTAAAATCTTTAATATTAGCACATATTATTACCGTTACTATTACTGTAACTATTAGTATGCACAGGTCCTATTGATTAAATTATACTAGCAGGCCTCATAAATTTTCTCATAGTGCGGGTTTTTTTTTCGTTCATCTTTCGTTACTTCGTTACAATGTTACATTACCTTTTATGTGTGTACTTGGCTGTAACACAAAATGCCCTTTTCAGGCAGAACCATGCTGTAACACACTGTTCATAGGTGTGACACTAGTTTGCACCCTAGCTTCACACCTGCAAGCCCGTGGCCCTGAGTATGTCTAAAGCATCCATGTCCTTGTGTTTAATCCAGTTTCCTCCTGCAAAAACAACTGGTTAGGGGAACTGGCGACCAGCGTTGCTTATTATGTGTGATTATCTGTGCCCTGCAATAGCATGGCATTTAATCAATAATGAGAATTTGATTAAACAAACAATACATAAAGCCTAACAATACATAAAGCTTTTTTTTCCCTGAAGAAATTGATCCACCGTTCCCTGTCTTTAGTATATTTAGAGACTGGTCGCATCTGCTTCAGCCGCAAAGTCTTCATCAATTCTGCGCACACCTTGGAGAAATGAATTTTGTTGCTTTCCTCTTTACAGAATACCTGCAAGTGATTCGGACTATCTTGGGTGAGCTGCTTGCTTCTGGTCATGTTACAGCATTTCAATCGAGTTATGTCCTCACTTAAAAAAAAAATAAAAAATTTGTTTTTCCATCTTTTAATCTTCAGCTAGGAGACAGATGCCTTATTTTTTATGTAGGATTTGAAAGAAAAATTACACTGTCATGTCATCTATCCAGTTTTAATTCATCTGTACTCAGTCATGTGTAGTCAATACAATAATATCCATGTAACTTCCAGCAGAGTATAGTGCCAAATAAATACAAGACAATAAGTACTGCAGCCAATGATTAATAACAATAAATAATAAATATGAAAAATAACACCACCTTAGACAAACAAACACTTGGCATGAATGTGTGCATTGGAGGTAGAGCCTAGAGAATAGTGTCAGAGCTGTTTTGCAGCCTAATTGCTTGCAGCTAAAATTCTCCCGGAATCTTGTGGTCTGAGTGTTCTGAGGTCCTATAACCATTTGCCAGAAAGGAGGAGGGAGAGGAATGTTTGCCCAAGGTGACTGGATACCTTCATGATGCATTCCGCCTTTCTAAGGTAGAGTGCTATTTATTTCTGCCCATCTATAAGCGAGAGTTACTTCCTGTCTGAAGTTTGTCAGGGGAGCAGAGGAACTTCCTCTTTGGTGTCTGTCCAGTCACATTACCACTGTTCGGTATTTTTTATGTTAGACTCATTAATACACACATCTGTCACAAAATTTTGTGGACTTTTTGTGTATCTCTGATTATCTTGTTATCTTGAGCTATATGATGCATGGGTCCTACATTGAAATGAAATATTGTTCTCATCGGTCTTTCTGCAAAAGAAAAAAAATAATACATAGAATATAAATATGTATGACATGTTAGACAAAAGAAGTATAGGTCAATACTTGATTTGGTAGAGAAGGATTGCCCAAATGGGCACAGAATTGAATGAACAGGAATGTGCAGTTAATGAAAAAATAAATTTTAGTTTCAGTGTTAGGAGTGTAGTCCAGAGAAGGGGAAAGGTAGGTTATAGTCTCTGGTTTAGGATTCTCAGTGACTTGCTGTTGTACTGTACTGTTTCTGTGCCAGAACTTGTAACATTGATTTTTCAAGCTGTCCAGAATTGCAATTCTTTTCAACTAGAGGCATTTTCAGGATTGAAACTGACTAGGGAAGGGTTTCTGTTTGCCAGGCGTGTATTCTCTCATGGTTAGTCTGCCACCAGAAAGCATACACTTTTATGTTACAAGCCCTTTTTCATCCAGGCCATTGCAAGTCTTTGTAAAGTGTTAGTCTTTTCAATAGCAGTGCCCCTCTGTGCCGAATTATACCATCAGATTCCATAAAATGTTTCTTCTCACGATTTACTAAGGAAACTCATCTCAATGTCTTCAGGGAAATCAAACATGCCGGTTGACAGTTTTTATTATATATTTGTATACTTGACCATATTAAATGTTGCAAACTTCCTCAAGGTTTACACTGAGGGCTGTATTCAGCACCATACTCCCTGTGGCTATTCATGATATCAGATTTGCTTCCTGATTTATGCCACGTACTATGTAGCCTATTTCCAAGAATCTCTTTACCTGTGGTTGACCCACCCATATCTCTGCCGTAAACAAGTCTCCTCCGTGCCGCAGGGCTGGTCTCCATATCCTCACCTTCTGTCATTGCTTTATTCTGATCCTCTCTTTTCTGCTCACAACAGCCATTGCAACTAGGTCAAAGCACCAGGCTCCCACTGGCAGCTGTGTCCACCTTCCCCAGACAGACAGTTGTGTCTCAATAATTTATAATTTCAGTGTGTTTTGTGTTTCAATTACAAATACGGCAGTGTTTCCGAACCCAGTCTGGAGGGACCCACAGCCAGTCCATGTTTTTGCTCCCTCCCAGCTCCCAGCCAGACAGCCCACATTTTTGCTCAGTCCCAGCTCCCCCACTGGGCCCCCTACAGGGAACTCGGAGGGAGCAAAAACATGTACTGTCTGCAGGTCCCCAAGGACCGGATTGGGAAACACTGATATACAGAGTTTGCATAATTAATATTTAACTTGTTCTTGTCATAATCATTTTGAAGATGGTGGGGGCTGTGTGCCTGGGGCAGGATTTGGGGGCTCTCTTGCATTTTCATGGCAGTCAATGACCAGTTTTGTGCCTACAAATGACTCATGTAATGAAACTTTGAGTACTGGACTGTTTTCCTCATAAATGTTTAGAGTTAATTTATTTATTGATTTGTTTGTTTATTTATTTATTTTATTTTAGAAGGCTGATGCACATTTCCAAGCAGTGGTGCTGGTTTGATCGCTTTCAGCTTTGGCAGTGTGTTTTGCATTATAAGGGTTTGTTTTCAGGTTTGCTTTGTTTAAACAAACCTCGATTGTTTTTTTTTCCTATTTTTTTTGGGAGGGGTGGGGGGGCTCTATACGTCATTTGGTTGACCTCTTCCCTGCTGCATTCAGCAGGAAGGATTGGTCATATTTTAGTGATTATCTAAAACATAATCACAGTAAACAAAACAACCCGTACCAAACTTCAAGCTTTATTTAGTTGGGATGCAACTTGTCACAGTCCTACAAGAAGTGTTTTTCAGTATTTTGTGCAAATGCAAATGTCAATACACTAATGAAAAGACAGGGTAAACACAGAGCAGCAGTTCATAACCTAAACTAGCTAACTGTCTTTTAGTGATTCTGTACCTTCTACCACAGATTAAATTAATTAGTATGCTGTCTGGGAGATAGAGGTTGAGATGTCATGAGCCTGCAAAGCCAGGCCTTAGAAGACAAGTCCATGCAAAGCCCCACTCAGACAGACATTCTTTACACATGGCTCTAAGAGAAATACCCTATTATATTGAGTTGTAATGAAATAAACCAGTGCTGATGTTTCTCTGCGGTGTAACACAACACCAGGAGACCGATAGTACTCATGCGGAAACATCAGCCCTGCACCTGTATCGCTTACCTGAGTTATGTTTCTCCGTAGAGGTTAGATTGATGATTCGTCAAGTCTGATCAGTTCTGTTCAGTTGTTGGGTATGGAGGATTTTGCACTCACGTTTTAACATTAAAAAGGAATATTGCAAATATAGTGGGTGGCAATGGGACTCTGTAGGTGTGTGTGGGTGTGTGTATGTTTTATGTATATGTTACATTGTGGGGACCAAATGTCCCCACACTGGAATAAAAACCTCTTGTTTTGACAATGTGGGGACCAATTTTTTGGTCCGTACTAGGGGAAACTCAATTTTATAAAAAATCTGTGACTGCAATCAAAAAACTAAAAATGCCAAATGTCTTATATATTTGGTTACTTATAGTTAAAGTTTATGGTTGGGTAGGGGTTAAGGATATTTAGGATTATGAGTTATACCCGTAGAAATAAATGGAGAGTCCTTATAACAGAACAGATTCCCTGTACCCTGTGCTGCCAGGGATAGGCCCTAGGCTCCCCCATGATTTTGACCATATGGTTAGAAAATTGATGGTTGAGTGGATGTTAAATTCTCAGTTCACCATCACCCCATACCTTCAGGTTCGGCGGCTTGAATCCTACCCTTGCTCTGCGTGTGGAGTTTGCCTCCTCTTACACGTCGTCCCATGACTCCGTGCTCTGTGACGGACGTGGCATTCCCGTGCTTCTCCCTTGCGTTGTCTACAATAGACTCCAACTACAACCCCCAGTGACCCTGTATTGAATAACGTGTTACAGGATGGATGGAGTGTTTGTTAAAGAAGTTTCAGCCCTCGTCCAGTTGAGCTGTTATTTAAGCATGTTGCAAACTATGTTCAGAAAACCATGGCCCAAATTTGGAAGCAAAATATATGTAATTATGAAAATAGCAAACAAGTAAATGCTGTGTGAAGTGCAGCAAGGCTTGTGAGCAAGTTTTAAGGGGTAAAATACAGTAATCAACTGACCATTTTACTGAATTAATGAACTCTGACTATTATTTAGAAAATGTTATTATTGTTATTTCTGAAAGCACTGAATGGGTGAATTTTCTCTAATGTTAGTGGTACGTCACCATTGGCTTGCCTCAACGCCATGCTTCATACTGACTCTCACATTGGGGACGGGACTTTCTTTAAAATCCCTGGGAAATCTGGACTATACGCTCTGAAAGTAAGTGTGATGTGATGCCTCTCCAGCCATGTGTTTCTCCAGCTGATGTGTTTTCTCGTATCACTTTGTTGCCAAGCCCGTATATATGTTGTATTGAACGCAGTTTATATAAAGCATAAAGTCCCACTCTCTCAGAACTGCCTACTCTAGTACACACTGCTGTAGTGTGCCTGGTTACATTTGTGAGACGTATCACTTACCAGGATAATTACTGTTGCATTATCGTCGAAGTAAATTCTTTAATGACTATCCAATTTTATATTTCTCTGGAAAAAAATGGAAATATTTACTTAAACTAAGCTCATTATCTTGTGAAGTAAATTGGTTAAATTGTAAGTCTCATTTCTTTAAGATTGATTTTTTTCTCCCATACATATTTATAAAATGTAAAAATTTAAAACCAGTCTGGAAAAAAAGCAACACACTGCATAAATTGTTGCTGTGCTTCGTGTGTGTGTGTGTGTGTGTGTGTGTGTGTGTTTTTTTTTTTCTTTCCTGCTGCTATAATAGTCCAGATTCAGGAAGTAGACAAAGGCAATATTAAAGGTTTGTGTTTCTGTAGCAGTGGTGCGAGCACCAAACTGCCAAGATGGAATTTAAGCTGCAAGACTCGTCTGCTGCCGGGAGAGAGAGAGGAAGCATGCAGCCGTTCTAGGAAGAATGAACAGCATTTGAACCTCATGTTATTAGTCATAAAAGCAGGGCAGATGTGATACCATTCTTAACAGTGAATCAATATGTGAAGTGTGCTTGCACTTGTGCATTTCAAACAAGCATGTACCCAGGGATTTGCTCTGCCGTTTTCTCCCTCTCTTATTGTGTTCTGTGTAGAAAGAATCAGCCAGCCTTGTTGATGGGGCGTCTGAATCTGTGTGTGAATATGATTTAGAGCGTATTGAAATGACGGAGACCAATAACAGCAACGCTGAAGAAAATGGAGGTAAGCTAAGATGCCTTATTTTCCTTTCTGTATCGCTTTTCTGCTTTTTTAAGGGTAATGGAATGAATTTGCTTTATACTGGGGGAGGAAAAAAATCTTGTTTTAACTAATGATACGGCCCAATTCTACAATTATTCCTCTGTCAGATTCCCTAAGGTGGTTGAATGAATAAAGCAGGGCTATAATCTGTAGCTGGCATGTCTTGAAAGAATTGTTGTTTTAAGTACACACAAGCCTGCATAAAGCCTTGAGTGTTTCTGTGCCCTCAGCGCAGACGGATACTGTAAATATGGGCATATGGAGACTATCATCATTCATCATGCGGCCTCTGACAGGCGCTGTCTCTGTTCTGTGGGGAGGAAGTTGTCAGCTTTGTTCAGAAAGAGTGATTTCTGTGTCTGCATTACGTTGGCCGTGTTTATAGGGCTGTAACATAAGAGACATCGGGAGAATGTAGTTGTGCTTGAGAAGTGACTTGGGTGGCATTTTGCTGGCATTATTTGAATAACTGAATTGGAAGGCTTGAAAAAGGTCAGAGGGCAAGGTCAGCTCTGTTCCCGGTGCATATAGTTACCTGTGTGTGCGCGCGTGTGCAAATACAGTATATATTTGCTGTGGCTGCATTTAGTGAGATATCGCATATGAGTTACGCGTGCCGGGCAGCTGGAGATTTGCAGCACACCTGTGTTGTCTATCATAATTTGGAGCTGTAGTCTAATTTAAAGTACCATGGTGGAGTGATCTGGCAAATGTGTACTGCACGTTTTAAGAAATATCAATTCACATGAGTGTGTGCAATGTTGTGTCTGCCATGTAATTGTATTTTGTTTCGTTTGATCATTTTAATGTATTTAATTTGTCATGCAGGGTGAATGGATGTTGGACAAAATCACATGTGGAATCACATGTGGAGTGATTGGGATAACAAAAATGTTATCCACGTGATTTATTTTACTTTCTAAATGAGTTCAGATACTGGATCTGAAGATTAGTTAAATTGTAAATCAGTGCAGAAATGATAAATAAATATTTGAATGCATCAATTTTATCCTTAATTCATTCAAAGGGTATTTTAAATTTTTTTTGGAATATTATGTATTTTGTTATTGTTGTTTCATTTTTTAACTGCTTTTCAATCCAAGTTAGAAATGACACCATTAATGTTTGCTTTGAAACTAAGCATTTGTTCATTCCTTGTGTATAACTGCATTGAGTCTGGCTGGGTTATAATTTATACGTGGTCTTTTAAAACAAAGAATAACACGAGAGTAGTCAAGCACTTTTTTGCACATTGCTGTGTTATTCCTAATGAGTTTTCCAGTCAGTTCTCTGAATTATTGCTTGCTACCTTTAACTAGTGCTCAGCCACTTAACTTCTAATTTTACATAATTCTAGCATCATTTGACATGCAATACAAGTGAGGTCAATTATAAGGTTAATGTTAGTTGGCTAGATTACTGGATACACATAGATTAGTGTAATGCTAGTCAGTCCCTCTCCCAGGAATATCTGCAAGTCTGGTGTTTAAGGAGCAGATATTATGGAATCTAAGCTGTGAAAATGTAGTCATATCACTGAGATATTATTGGTTTTGATCTCCTCGTGGGGCGGCACGGCGACTCTGTGGGTAGCAGACTGCAGGGTTCCGGGTTCGATTCCTATCCCTGGCTCCGTATGTGTGTGTGGTTTGGCTCTCTCCCCACCATTTTGATACTAAATCAGATACTCGGATGATCTCCTACCTGTTCTGTCTTATAACATAGCAACTTTGACTATTATTTGCCAGTAATTGTTGTAATACTGAAGAGAATATATAGTTTTGAAGTCTTGCAGCTTAGTCTTATGAAGAGCTTCTGTGTCAGCTGCTCCTAACATCTATAGCATTTAGATAAGCAAATGACACTTTGCAGATCACCTTGTTCCTCTCTGCACTCTGCTGGTTTGTACTGGTTTGGGCTTCTGTCCCTACAGACTCCAGTTTAAATATTCCTCAGCTACTCTATGCTGTTGGCTTCCCGGTGCATCTCTGATTCAGATATGACCCATCTGCCTCAAACAGGTCCCATCAATCTTTAAGTACCCCATAAATCTAGAACTTTCTTTCATATGCTACAATTTTAGCAACCTGATTAATCTTGTTTCCTAATATTTTCTCTGCCTTTCATGTGGCTGCATTACTAAGTATTTTAAGGTCAGATGCTGTTTACTTGAATTTGTCTCGCAGAACATTTGAACCCTTATTTTGCACAGAAATGGTCTGCTGCGTTCGCTGCTATATGGTAACTTTTTTCCTCCGTTCCTGCAAACTTTCTCTAGAGAGAGCAGAGTACCTGCCTGTACTGGATTAGTTTGTATGTCGACGGACAGGCCCTGTCCTCCATGTACATCTGAAACCACAAAGAAATGTTCCATTAGTCAATAAGCCACCTGCTGACATAACTCTTTAATAACTTTTTAAGATGCGGTGAGACATAATTCATTATTTCTTTTGTAACGTCCGCGTTGTATGCTTGTCCGTTTGCCAAAATGGTGAAATTAGTCCTTTCTCAGAAGTAAAATTCTCAGAAAAAACGCTTGAAAGAAATATGAAGGTGACGTTTGTAGGACATCTCGATAAATGTTCAATTCACAGATGAAAATGCAGGAACATAAGACATTTTACAAACGAGCTGTTATTCAGCCCATCTGCTGGTGTTGGTATAATTTTATCTAAAAATGCTAGTCATTGTTCTATTAAGTTGTTTAATTAAACTTATATTAGCTGTCGACTTAGCTGTGAACATGAGCGATTGTGCCAAGTCTGGTGTACTTGTGAATAGTGCTTCGTATTGCAGTCTGTCGTACCCTGAAAGGCCTCAGCAGCCGTAGGCAACATTCTCACAGCAGATGGCGCCTGGGGTCTCAGTAGCCACCAGGAGCACTATACTCTCGCTGATCAACTATTTCTTCCAATAATCCATTTACTCAGTTGGCTTCCTTTTCGTTGAGCCCTGCAACAAAGTGGTTTATTGATTCAGAATTTGTTCAGAGCTGCCAAAATTGAATTTTTCACCGAGTATGCTTCTTGTGCTGCTAGGATAGGGCAGCCGCCGTCCTGTTCTCCATGAAACAGATTTTAGATTTCGTGTTTATGGATGTGACGGCATATAATCCCATCGTCCTTTTAGATGTGGAAGCCAGCACTTTTCTGGCTATTTCAACTAAGCTATTTGCTGATCTTTTAAAGACACACACATAAAACGTTTTTTGAACTTTGTAGCATCATAAAAATAAAACGAAATGTAGTCCTGCTCCAAGTCCTTGTCCCTTTCCTTTAAATTTTTTATTATTCTTTATTATTTCATGCTTTGATCAGCACTTTTTAATATTGTGTTCACTTTTGGGTTTAATACTAATATTTTTCCGGCTAATAAAATTTTAACTTAAATGTTTTGTTTAATCATTAATGTATGTAAGCTGTGAAGATATTCCACAATGACATTGATCATGCAACGATTTAATAACAAGTTATTGTAGAAATCTACATTAACATCCAAAATTGCTGTTGATTTGGAAAGATGTTGCTGGAATCTGGCCTCCAGTGATTACATGCTAATTGAAAATATCCTGAACTGAATTGTAGAAGATATATAAATATATCCACCCTGCCTGAAATAAAGAAAACCGTTTACAACTGGAAAGAATGCTTCTCACAGAATTACAAAGGCAAGTTATAGTTTAACTCTTTGAACACAATGCTTACTCAAAAAACAACATAGAGAGAAACACGTACATAGGTCTAGGCAATATAACAGTATTATCGGTAACCCAGTATCGATATCTGACTGTGACTAATCCGTGATTATCGACTTTGTCAGCGAAGTAGGATTCGGCCACACACAAAGCAAGATAGCAAAGATTTATGAGTTTCCAGCTATCTAGCCTACGTTTCTGTTGCAGTTTGAAAAGAAAAATGGTATACTGTGCAAAGGTATCAGTGTACGTAAACATTGGTTATAATGGTGCCGCACGTCTGCTTCTAAGGATGCCAGACGACTCAGTTTTATCGTTAATCATAAAATCCGTAAAATAATTGATCACATTTTTTTTTTGATATCATCCCTACAAGGAATTGAACAGAAAACTACAGTATGAGCTTAAATAGGCAATCATATTTTAAAGAACGTTACGAGCACTATAGGAACAAAATCGGTATTTCTACTGGTTTATGTAACAAAAGCATCTGCCAAAAAAATTAAATATGTAAATATACCTCTGGTTGCTAAAGGCTGTGTAATCAAATGTTAATCATCTACTTGTAAGTGAAGCTTGAATGCTCACAACACTGTATGAACATTTAAAAGCATAATACATTAGCATAATTTTACATTTTAAAGGACTTTGATGCCAGGAAAAGAAACTAATGTTTCAATCAATGTAAAAATCAATTTCATAACCGCCTTTTCAATGCAGGGACATGGTGACAGTAGAGCCTGTTCCAGGAAATGCAGGATACGAGGATACGACCCTGGATTGAACGCTAGATCTTCAAATATACCACACAGAAGGCACCCTGTGCAGTAGCGGTTCACCTGAGTGATGCTTTTGGACTGTGGAAGGAAAAGCGAGAGCCTGAGTATGAAGGAGAAATCCACATGAACAGGGTACAAGATGCACA
>JAOYFF010000081.1:9134731-9166012 GCA_025773925.1 Cryptomyrus ogoouensis
AATAACCAAGCATTAAAAAAAACCCGGGGGCTTTTTTAAAATTTCCAGTATCCCAAACCCCCCCCCCCCCCCCCCAAAAAAAAAAGAAAACTCAGGCTTCTGATAAATATATTAAATGCTAAAACTGGAGTTTGCCTAGAGCAGCTATAAAATTTTAACTAACCATAAAAAATTTACAATATACATATTTCTCAACCACCTTAGAACTATGCAATTTATTTACTTTTATTTTTTTACACACACACATATATATATATATATATATATATTTGACCACAGACACATACTGGAAAATTTTCCCAACCAGCTCATTTAATATCTTATTTTTATATGTCATTGGGGAGTGTTTAATTGCATGTATCTGTTTGAATACTGAATGACAGCATTTTGTCCCCTAATCTCTGCTGCTCATAATAGCCTGAGTTTATTTTTAGAAGTCTCAGCATTCGTACCGAAACACCCAGATGCCATTGCAGTTATAATATTGGCGGGGTGGGTTTGTTCTATCTGGGGCCCCACTCAAAAAGTTACTTCCAGCCCCCCCCCCACCGGTTTACTGACAGTTTGGGGCCACATCTCGGGGGCCCCATGCAAATATTTGTGTATAACGGTAAACACCGCTGCTGAATACTGGTGTTTGAACATGGACAAAGAAAATCCAAGCTATGACAAACATACATGTGTCTTGGGAGCAGACGTTAAGTGACGATGTTTTGTGTGGCTTATTAGTTTGGCCTGTCTTGTTCTCACGGTAAAACCGATTATGCCAGGTGCTGGTGCTGTTTGATTTAGTTTTTCCCAAGTGACCCGGTCTGATTTTTCTTATTTTTGTACTGTGTGCCTGCAATCAGAGGGTCACCAGTTCAAACCCAGCCTCGGCACGTCTGTGGGTCCTTGAGCAAGGCCCTTAACCCCCAGCTCCCTGGGCGCCCCAACAGGTGACTGCCCGTCACAGACAGCTTACTCTACAAAGAGCAAGTTGAGGGAGGTGTAAAGACAATTTCAGGGATCAATAAAGTATCAATTATGGACCTTTCTTGTTGAGTTGGTCCCTGTGTTATTGTGATCCCAACTCCACTTTGTCCAACACCTGTGTCACATGGTTCTGCCTGTCTGATATTCTTTTCACACAAAGGTTAATAGATTTCCACATGATAAAGTGTCTTCGTCGATCTTAAAGAGCACAGATAAATGTTACACCATTTTGTTGAAAAATGCCTATTTTTAATTTGCCTTTTTTGCACTACAACACATTTTATTTTTATAGGGTTATCGGCAAGAACATGATTTCAGCAGCATAAGATTATGGCCATTCATTCGTTTGCCAAATATTACCTCAAATGTATAGCCAGTATTATCCCAGGATAGCCAGTTCTGTTTTATGTCATTTCCAGTAGTTGTTGTGTATGAGTACATGCGTGTTTTTGTAATTATTACATTGTGAGGACCAGATTTCTACATAAAGTGATAGAAACCTTTCCCTTGTGGGGACATCTTTTTCAGTCCCCACAAGGATAACCTCAGTTATATAAAAATCTGTGATCTGGGCGGTCACGATCATGAAATTTTAATTGACGATTGCCATACAAATAATTGCGATTAACGATTTAACTGTCTTTTTCAGTTCATTTTATAACACTGTTAACCTAGTTTAATAATACATATACATCATATGAAGAACTGAATATTGGATACTGGAACATATGAATTAAAATTGCATTTAGCTTTTAAGATTTGTTGACAAAATTGTACAGGGCAGATATGACATTTAAAAAATAAGTTGAACGCCTCAAGATAGAGTTAGTGTTCTTACTAGCCGACCCGTACCACCTACCCGATTTTACATCGCACGTCTGCACTGCCCGATCCGTTCATCCTGCCATTTTACGACAAACTATATATTCTACATTTACACCAAACTGTGCTGGATAACTTATTGGAATTAAGGTAATCTGGGCTAATATATAAATGAATAAAGATAAAGTCCATTTTAATTGGGGTACCTTAAATTTAACAAGTTATCCGGCTAAGCAAGAAATCCGGCTTTGTGAAACGTGATACAAACCCCTGCTTTTAATGATTCTGCTGAGTTAAAAAACAATCCATTTTCTCTGCTTGTCATTTGAAGTGTCCACTCAGGTCATCTATTTCCAGTTTTTGAATCAAAACTTTTACTTTAACATTCCATATCTGCAATGTTAGTTTATAGATCGCTCACAAGCAGCCCATAACCGGATCGCCCTGGGTCACGAAAATGTTGTGAAACAAAGTGATACAAATTGGGTACCGTCGTAAAATTTGGCGTGAAGTGTAACGCTACGCAGCAGCATGCGCCGATGTGCAGGTACAAATGGGGCAGGTGGTACGGATCAGTGCAGAAGTGGGACAAGATGATGTCATTAAACAAGCGCATGTCGAACATCTCAAAATAGAAAACGATGTGGAAATAGTGATAGAAATATGACAGTTCTGTCACTATTTTTATACGGATGAATGGAGACGATGGTAGTGATCATGCAAAGTAATCGCGGTCAGCTAAAATAATCGCAATCAGGCGACTATGTATTAATTGTGATAGGCCTATCTGTGACTGCAATCAAAAAGCTAAAAGTTTTAAATGTCTTGTATTTTGTTTGACTACTTATGGTTAAGGTTAGGGCTGGGTAGGGATTAAGATCGTCATGTTGGGATTAGGGTTATGGCCATAGAAATGAATAGAGAGTCCCCATAAAGATATGGATATGTGGGCAGTGTGTGTGTGTGTGTGTGTGTGTGTGTGGTCCAGGTATACCTTACCTTGTGGGGACCAAATGTCCCCACAGTGTGTTGAATACCTGTTTTTTTTAACCTTATGGGGACCAGTTTCCAATTTCCATACAATGATTCTAATCGTTTAATCTGATCAGAACACATGGAGGTGCAGGGTGTTTGGTCCAGGGGTGGAGCCCTAGCACCCTTGTGGGCCTGAGCATAGACAGGGGTGTAGTAGTAATGGCTGGCCAGCCGCAGAGCGCCGTCTTCGTGGGGAGTAACTCGACTATCAGCCCCTGTCTTCCTCTCGCTTCCGCTACTCACAGCCTGTCTTTGAAGTGTCTGCTTACGGCCCTATGGGGGCCCTTTTTATTAGTCACCAGTTGAGGCCATCCACAGCTGCCCTGCTGTGACACCAAGCCCCCCTTATCGGGACACCCCTGTACCCATGCTGTTACAGGCATATCGTTCTCTAGACGAAATTACCCCAAGTGAATGGTGATCCTACACCTGTGTTTTTCTCGAGTAACCACTCTTTTTCAGTGCGTGAGTGAAAAACCAATATATAATTTTATTTGTTTTCCTTTCGTTCATTTGGAAAACAAATGGCCTGAAGAAGCATCGACTTCATTTGCACTCCTGACAGAATCAATGTGCTTTTGATAGAACGCTTGTGTCCTGTAAAACTAAACTGCAGATTGTGAAAACAAGAAATTTCCGAACAATATCCATGCATATTCTGGTGAGAGAGATGCTTTTAATGTTTAGCTTGATGGGTGTTGGCTGCATTACAAATGACACAAAAGCTAAACAAAAATAAAGGAATAAAGAAGTGAGGACTCTGTTTCCTCTGCTCCATTGTCTTCCTTACCAAGCTTGTTCCACACATATGCTTGATATTTTATTACAGGGATATCAGTTGTTCATTTCGGTGAAATGATGTTTTAATGTTGATGCTAAATCTTCATACACTGACACACACACATATGACAACACAGGTGGTTCTGCCAAGCTCTATTAAAGTCCCCGAGCTAATGATCCAGCGCTGACTTGTCAAATCCTGTCACTACTCAACTCAAGTAACATTCTGTAACTGAATGGCACATAATGACAACTGTTTTTAATGAGAGGATGTTATTTTCTTAGGATCGGAAGCTCAGAATGGAATAGAAGACAGAGAAAACTCAGAAAAAGGCATGAAGCAGAATAACAGATCTCACACAGGCAAGCAAATCAGTCAACACCTTAAGAAGCTAAAGAAATCTGGCCTAGGTGAGTATTTTACTAACCCAAGGAGTTGTTTCTTGGCTGTTCTTTCGAAACGGCGTACTTTTATTTTTGCTAAATCTGCAGCCATTCACGATAAGTATCTTGCTCACCTTTCAGTAGGTACATCTTAGTAGCACTGTAGTGTCTCATCTGTGTTTATGCCAAACTCAGTCTGGTAGTGTTTCTACAAACTACATTCCAACATCAAAGTCATACAGCAACAAATATAAAACAACAAACCAAAATACAGATGGTGCAGTTTAATTCTGGGGGAAAAAATCAGGTACAAAGCAAGACATTTTATGCTTATTTAAAAATCACTTTTTTACACCACTTTACCATATTTAATCGCTTTTTAATTAAATTGGTCAAATACATAATTAAAGAATTTGTGAATAAATTGATTTGATGTACACTTATTATTAATTATCTTCTTGTGGTAAGAATAATGGCCCAATGTTGCATTTCTGTACCGGTTGAAAAAATTATAATAATTATTATCCAGGCACATAGCAGATTGTTTCACTTCAATATAGGTGAGTGGATAGATTCTTTGTCTTTGGCTGAAAGGCAACGAAGGAACCAAACTTCGCATGAGCTTGAATGAATATTAAGAGACACACTGAATAAATATTGAAGTCCCAGTGTTGAGCCTCTAACAGTTACAACAGTGCATCACACTGAGAATATACAAATGTACACTATGGTATAGGACGACTTAAAGGCTTTGAGGCACTGAAAAGCATGGACAGCTTACTCAGAAAAGCCTTGCCCACCATTTCTATCGCTGTAATGATTCTTCAGTGAAATGGTGCTCAATACTCTTAATGTAACAGTGGGCTATGGTCTCAGGTTTACCACGCGTAGATGATGAATGGTTGTAGCTTGAATTGACTGCATGACATAACAGATGTATCCGAGAGACAGCGAGGTTAAATCATTAAGGTGCATCTCAGCTCTTGGCTGTGACAGAAGGGCATGCGGCAGATGTATGGTAAATCAGTCAAATTCTTCCCTCGGAAAAATGTGTATAGGAAGCAGAACAGACCTGCCTGGTATTATTATGGTTAATGACATGACATAAGATCCAGGCTGTCAGTATAAGTACCCCCAAGAGTCTTGCTCTACTACCCTGTTTGGAAATGTCTGTCCCTCTTTTGCTCCAGCTAATTATCCAAATGTATACATCAATTGTAACAAAAAAGAATCCCATAATTTAATTGTAAAGAAAGTAGAATTTGAGCTTCACGTTTTGGTAGCAGTCGGTGGTTTCTTGATGCGTACGATAATGCATCGACTAACTTTTAATCAGCCAGGATATAATTTTGCTTGCTGCAATAGTATGCGTGCTGTATTCCATATATAGACATGCTGTAGTCTGTTTTAGCTAGCTACTGTACTTAAAGTGGGCCCATCCATGAATGAATGATTTTTACTTCATTTTGTTAATCACTGCATTATTTCTAACAAAAAAACAGTGACTTTCTTTGTAAAATGACTCACTGAAATGAGGCACTATTGTCATTGTGCGAGCATCACAGTGTAGGCTAAAGCGAACTTTTTTTTTTATATAAGTAGAAAGCGTACACTCTAAAATAACGATAAAAGTGCAGTATCGAAAATACCTAAACCAATAACATAGGATTTTTTCAGCTCCATTTATACTGTAATATTATATAATACTGTAGTCGTATATGCAGTCCGTCATTGACCAAAACATCTTTATGTCTACAGACTTTTTTCCCTCTGCCGTCCCTCATAATTTTTCCCAAATTTTCTATAAAACTCTGAAGAGCTGGCTAATGAAAAATTCGCACATGATAATAAATAATATATGAATAAATATATTTGCCCCATGACCCTGACCAGGTTTAGCAGTACCGATGGAAGACATTCGATTTTTCACTGTGCTTTTTTCCATTTACCTTTACAAATGCATTTTCCCGAGAGTATCTTACAAATCACTGTAGCATTCATGACAGAAGCATAATTCATATCATGCAACATTCAAAAATCGACCGTTAATAAAGAATAGGAAAATCTGTGTATGTTCCAGCATAACGACAGGATGTGTCCTCGCCAGTCAGCCTTACTCATACAGTGTGTGTTTCCCATGTGTTTTTAGCTATATGCCAGTGGTTGCGTTGGCCTTTTCTTTCGGTTGTGTTCCAGATGGACCTCTGTTTACACTGTGGGTTTCTCAAGGACTTTCCTTCAAAAACGTATCTCAAAGTTCAACCATAAAAATCAATAAACAATACATTACGAGGTCTTAAACACACACCAGCAACCAGGAAAGCCTGAAAAAAAATATCCCTTAGGCCTGAATACAAATTGCATGTCGTGAATGAGACACATGTTCCTCCCTGGGGGATTTTTTTGTATGAATCCACCAAAAGCATGACTCTTTTTCTGAACTGTGCATATTTGTCCATGTCCAGTTTGTTCCAATATATAAACATGCCTCATTTCATGAATAGTTCAGTTTTTTCCCATAAAAAGTGATCCTGAAGTAAGTGGAAATCATGTTTAATGCAAATATGTTCTGTTTCTAGGGTATTTAAAGTGGACCAAGGCAGAAGATATTGACATTGAGACACCTGGGTCTATATTAGTGAACACTAACTTGAGGGCATTGATCAACAAACACACCTTTGCTTCATTACCTCAGCATTTCCAACAATACCTCTTGCTTTTGCTACCCGATGTTGACAGACAGGTAAGTAAAATATAATCTCAAGGTTTTATTCAGTTTCTCTGTCATGGCCCCTCTATTGTCAGATTCACAGAAACACAAGTGTTGTTCTGTTTTATTCATATCGTAGATTCATTGTGCTCCATATACCAGTGCCGACATTCAGAACAAGGTTAATCCAACATTTAAAATAGCAATTGTTAAGTAGAGGGCTGTACATTGCCCATTTTCCCATTATGTCACATATTTATTTCATACATCATACACAAAATTAAAGTCAGAAGCCAAACGGAAAATGTTCTATGACCCGTATGTCCTTTTGTAAGGCGGAATGCAGGCAGTTCTGTTTAGGTCATCCTGTTTTTGTTTGTTATCGTCTGGTATGTTGCATTGGCATGTGCACATCAGTGCACAGTTGTCGCATTGACAACAGATTTCACTGAGTTGTGCTAGTTGTAAATTCCTTAATTAAAACAGCAGTATAATGCAAATTAATTAATTATTACGTGATTGAGCAGACTGAATAATAAGTAACTAAGTTGAGGGTGTTCAAGAGTGTAACCCTCGCAGTTGGTAACTGATTACGTGTCATAACACAATGAAGAAGAATTTTAAAAAGTCCAAAGAAAGGAAAAAGAATTTGTATCAGTTAGCTGGAGGTCTTACAAAAGTGTCCAGGGGAAATTAACAAAAAAATATCGGGTATAAACAGAAAACAGGGCTCTTGTTTAGAGATATTCGATACAGCTCCACAAGATCGTTTCCACTTTGTAAACATGGTATGCACACTGCTAACCAATCATTAGAATACCCAGTGGGAAAACAGAATCATCATATTGCTTATCTTTGAAAAGACATTCTGAGCAATAGACATCTGCAGCAGAGAGCTGGGGTAGAAGCTGATCATTAATAATTTTGGTGATCTGCAGTTGAGTAAGAGCTAATGTGGCCATATGGTGCAGTCTGTTTGGAAAGTTGGTAAGCAGGCAGTTTAATGGTGTTTTAATCATGATAATTTACCAAGATGTAAGCAATATCTGAACAGCCTACTAAGAGCCGGGATTATCTTTAGATTGGCGCAGTTTATGCTTATGTTAAGGTTTCTCCTTCTTTACCTTATAATTCTTACAGTCTTCTCTGTCTTCAGTGTTTTCGGTAAAAGCACTATGAAATGATATTTTTCTCTGTGCCAAAGAACTCTTTAAGAGTTAATCTCATACCAGCTTTGAGATTATTTGCCTCATCGGGTAAACATTTAGCGGCTTCCAATGAATAATGGCTATTAATAGTAGCCAGATTAAATTATATTTGTGTGGCAAAAAATTAACTGACTAAAATAGAAAACAATAAATAGTCCAGCTTGCAAATATGTTTTGAAATCCTCCTAAGGATGACATTAGCTTTAAGGACAGAAGAAGAGAATTGTTTTTGTGCAAAATCCAGCAGAAATTTCCAGATGGTGGGAACGTGAAATGCAGCGCCTGTAAATCTGTAAATGTGCAGTGTTCTTCTCGAAGGTTAAACGTAATCTCCCACTGTACATAGGAAAAAGCCACAGTCAATGACAAGATTAGGCAGTGAGTAATGGAACAGGTGTGTGGGTTAGCTCAGGACTGGCACTGTACTCCTCGCTCAGTCCATCAGTACGTCAGACTGTTTATGTCACCGAGTGTATGTTTGTATTTCATCTCTGTTGCTTTCAAATTTGAAATGAAACCATGCTTTATTTCTCAGATGGGCAGTGATGGAGTGGCACGTCTCTGTAATTCAGCCCTAAATAATGAGTTCTTCGCCTACGCCGCCCAAGGCTGGAAACAGAGGCTGGCAGAAGGTCGGCTGTAGCTACTATTTATTCAGCAATCTCCTGAACAATAACCATGTTACTCTAACTGCATATATTCTTTGTGCTCATATTTCACAAATAAAATGTTCAAGCAGTTATACTATAAAACAGTGTCCTATAGGCATATGTAATGTACTTGCCTTCAGTTAATTCTAATATAGTTTTCTTCCAAATATGATTGCTCCAAGGCACTTACACAGCAGCTACTCAAGTTAGAAAAAAATATTCATAGCATCATATGCACAGATATTGTGCAATTTTAAAAGGCACTTTTTTTATTTAGCTGACATCTTTTTTCAAGGCAACTTTTAACTTTTAACTGTCCATGGTTTGCGCACCGTACTTGATCCATATCAAGTACGGTTGTACACAGTGGTGTGTTGTGACATTGAGGACTGTTTGGCCTGCTGTACTTAAAAACGATCCCCATTGGTCAGTTTAACCTTATAATGAAGATGGGCTATACAGGGCTACTCACAAGTAGATTTATGGGCTATACAGGGCTACTCACAAGTAGATTTATGGGCTATACAGGGCTACTCACAAGTGCATTTATGGGCTATACAGGGCTACCCGCAAGTAGATTTATGGGCTATAGGGCTACTCACAAGTAGATTTACAGTAGAATTGATAGTTTCAGAATATGTATATTAAAGAATGATACAGTAGTCGTATTCAATACGAAACATTTTATTATATTTAAATATAATAAATAATATATAATATATATTTATACATAAAAAATTGATGAAATGGGAGGTAGTTACAAGGGATCTCTCAGCCCTACTCTCATACATCGCTTTGACAATTGTTCTTTGGAGTGATCTGTTGTACAAAGTAACTTAAATGAAGATGTGAGCTAATGAATAGCTGTTATACTGAACTAAGCAGAAGTATAGTTTCTAAACTAGTATTTATTATGATATAAGAATACCACTAAAAATCTTAAGAAATATAAAGACCTCAAGAGATACTACAGCTTCAAAGGCTGCCATGTGTTTTGTACTTAAATCCTCACCACTAGGCTTATAAAAAGCAGCAATACATTGGTCGTCTTATGAAAAAAAATGTCAATGTAACCATGAAATTAAGGCTTAGAGACATTATTATTACTGCTATATATTATTATTATTAGTGTTTATTTTTGGTATTTATGTAATTAGGAAATAAGGTTTAATGTATGGTTACAGGTGAATTTACTCCAGAAATGCAACTACGAATCCGACAGGAAATGGAAAAAGAGAGGAAAACTGAGATATGGAAAGAAAAATATTACGAAACTTACTATGGGCAAAAGTAAGTGTTACACATTTTTCCTCTTCTATTTAATGTTTTTGTACCAGATGTTATTTTATCATGTGGCATTGTGACTAAGGGCCCCGTCCAAGGTGTCCCCCTGCCCTGTGATGGACTGGCATCCCATCCAGGGTGTCCCCCTGCCCTGTGCCCTGTGATGGACTGGCATCCTGTCCAGGGTGTCCCCTTGCCCTGTGCCCTGTGATGGACTGGCATCCCATCCAGGGTGTCCCCCTGCCCTGTGATGGACTGGCATCCCATCCAGGGTGTCCCCCTGCCTCGTGCCCTGTGTTGGACTGGCATCCTATCCAGGGTGTCCCCCTGCCCTGTGCCCTGTGATGGACTGGCATCCTATTCAGGGTATCCCCCTGCCCTGTGCCCTGTGATGGACTGGCATCCTATCCAGGGTGTCCCCCTGCCCTGTACCCCTAAGTAAAATAGACTTCAGGCCCCTTTGGAACTCTGCCTGGTAGTTGAAAGATTAATAGATGCTACTTCATGTCATAAAAAGTGAGAATTGAATTGTTGCACCATCACTGCCGATAAAGTGATAAATATTTGACAGTAAAGTAACAGATGTTAAATATTACCTTAAAATGTGATATTGACTGACTGTTGAAATAGCCACTGCGCTCTACTGTAGCGTGGGGCAGTGTTATTCTGTTAGTTTTTGTTTTTATGTGTACATGCCTATTTTAATTATGCATGAATGTCTTAGGAGATTGCAATCTATACGATATGACTCCACAGGAGGTGAAGTAAAGGCACATGCTGCCATTGTTTAATTCTGTGCTTCAAAACCACAGTAGGACCAATATTAATAATAATAAAAGTAGTCTTCATTCAGTTAAATGCAATAAATAAATTAACTGCATGCATCTTCCACTAAACTCTTAGGCCAACAGTCATACATGCTTCTACCTTTTGAAAAATACATAAAAATGAAACTATGATGTATTTTTGTATTGAAATATTTATAACGTTGAAATAAGAAAATATAGTTTACAAGTAATGCTTCAACATTCAGTGAGAAAATTTTCTCACAATGGTATTGTTGGTTACCCATGCTACCTCTCACGTACTCTTTATATGCAGTACAATCTACTTGCCCTTCTCAATATTATCTGTGTCTACATGGACGCTCTTTTCATTCATTCACTCCTGGGGTCTTCATGGAGGGTACTAGGCAGGTACTGGATCGTTCTGGATGTCCTGAAACCCCGTTTCCTCTTGCTCCAGAGATGCAGTCTCTCTACTGGGTCCCTATTCTTTCCTGTGGCAATCACTAAGTTACCGCATCCATTCTCGTGTAAAGCATGCCATTCCTCCACCTGTGACATGGACAAAACGTCCCCAAAGGGCCTGCAGGGTTGTTTTTCAATTTGCAGTTTTTTTTTCTCTTTTCAATGCAGTGTGCAGTGCATGACACCTCTAGAAAGTTAATCATTTTGCAAACTGCACACTGATTACTTTTCTTAAATAATCATAGGTTATTTTTATGTAATTACTAGTTAAATTAAATTACTTGTAATATGAAGCTGTTTTATATGATTTGCACACTAAAAGGCTATATCACTATGTATGAATTTTACAATTACATGCCAGTTCTGAAAGTAACATAAACGACTCCCCCCCCCCCCCCAGTCCAGTTACTGGTTACTGGTGGTGTGGGCTTTGGTACAGTGTTTGGGCCTGAAAAGCCTGATTGTCTAGCTATGCATTGCATGGCAGTTACATTTCTTGTAATTCAAATAAAAACCTGATTAGTAATGTAGCTCACTTATACATGTTCTTTTGTCTATAAAGTACCATTATGCAGCTGTTATGGTCCAGTGCATCAGTCATTTCTATTGAAGCTCTTGCAGTTGCATTACACTCAAAATGCTAGCATGGCAGTATAAGGTTACTTTTTCAGTAATTTAGGCTGCATTGTTTCATTTTACCTGTTGTTCTTGTGGTATGGGTTTCAGTGAGTTTGTCATAGCAAGTAATCACGATGATGAATATTCTGTTTCTGTTCTGAGGTATTCTCAGAATGGTAATACAGTGTTAACTATTGATTTTCTTTGTTTCTCCAGATCAGGCTTGACTGAGAAAGATTCACAGAGTTGTATACCTGACTGTGATGATGATCAGGAAAATACTGATGCCGAACTTCCAGCTTTCATACAGACGGCTGTAGCAGCTGAGAAAATTGAGCTGAAATTCAGTGACAGTGCATGTGTTTGTGAAGATAAGGACATACCGAGTGGTTTCAATATGGATGTGGCATCAAAACCATTATCTGTATTGCCCACTGAGGACATTGTACTCTCTGGATTCCCTGAGATTTCTGAAGAGGCGGTGATCCAAGAGGAGATAGCAGAAGAAGTGGAACCCAATTCCTGTACATATATCGATTATCCTGATCCTCAGATTCACGATCCTTCTGAACATGTCAGCGCTGACTCTGTTAAGGAGAGTCAAACCCTAACCCTTCCACTGAACAACATGACTGCCCTCCTACAGCAACCCTCCTTAGAGACACTGGCTCAGCCATCAGCAGAAATAATCAAAGCAATGAGTAACAAACCTGAATCATCAGCCACGTCTCTACTGTCACTTCCCTCCACTTCACAAACGCACACTGATGAAATGTCACCACAAACAGACGAAGACGCTACATTCGATAAAGTAGGTTCCATACGCACTGGACACAGTACCCTTGTGGAGACTAACTGTCTGTCATTGTCCAGTGAAACGAAAGTCGAAAAGGACCTCCATAACACAGGGGAACCTGACTTAAAGCATGCTTGTGACAATGAGGACACGACAATGTCTGAGATAGTGGAGAGTGAAGCACAGGTTACATCACAAGCAGTGGATAATGTTCTAAGCAGTGAGCCAAATCTTCTACCTTTAACGTCATTCAAAACTCACGTAGAAGAGAATGCAGAACTTGATGCTACAACCGGTGCTGATATTCTTACTCCACATAAACCAAAAGACTCAACTTCTTATGATAATAAAGTATTACAATCACAGTTGACTTCAGATAATTCGGAAGACACTGATATTGAGTGTTTAAATCCTGACACTGAAGTTGTTTCTGTTCCTGACCCTGTTAATGAAGATCATGGTGAGGAAACACCGATATTTCAACAACCAGATGAAGAACTCGATGAAACTGAAAGTGAAAACACTCAAGATGAAAGTCTGTCTCCTTTTTCTACGTCCAATGCAATGTGTGCCTCACCTTTAGCTAATGACGCAGTACACCTAGACATACATTGCAATGGAAAAGTTGATTGTTTTGATAGTGTGTCAGAACATCCCTCTGATGAGTTAGATTCTGAAGCATCACAGAATTTAGATGATATCTGCAAACCTGTGCCACAAGCTAAAGACCCAAAGCAAGAACAGAGCCTTCCTGATACTGTCTTAACCAAACCAGTAAATGAGACAAGATTACAAGAAGAGTTACACGCTGAAAATACACAACTTAAGGAGAATACAAAAAGGACAGAAAACACCACCATTGCCTACACCATGAATAAATCACTGCCAGAAATAAATGTCTCCAAACCAATATCATATGATCAGGTTGCAGACAAGACTGTAAAAATCAGTCCATCGCTAGATATGCTGAAGGTAAAATTGCACAAGTCTTATCCAGGTAAGCAGCTACCCAGTACACAGGAAATGTGCCACAGGAAGCCAGGAGAGGTGATCAAACCATTGCTGCTGGACTGTACAGACAGTACAGACACGGAGAATTCCAAACGGAAGCCGGGAGAGCTGACCTCAGGGACGTGCAAGGAGAAGAGGGCGAGGATCGAGTGCAGCGAGAGCAGCCACACCTCCTCACCTGCAGGCAGCAGAGAGGAGGCGCTGAAGGAGGCGCCGAAGGAGGAGCCACGAGTGCCTCCACTCAAGGTTCCGTGCCCTTTATTACGATTTAATTCTCAGAATAGCAGGCCATCGTCAAAGTGTTTTTCATTTTTCCTTTTAAGGATTTACTTCATCAATTTTGCTGTATTATTTGTTTACCACTGAATTTTTATTTTGATTTTACCCCGTCGATGCACTTTTTTTCCAATAGCACATTTATACAGTGAGAAAATAAGAAACTTGCTGCAGCAGTAGAGCTTTTTTGTGTTATTGAGTGTAAACAGCTTCTTACAATATTGGCTGTATTTATGGCTGAATGCTGCTCCAAGTTGTTTAAATTTCCAGACTGTGCCTGATGTAAATTACTTTTTTTTATGTTTTAGTACATCACAGAGAATCTGATAGGCGCTTATGACAACAGCCAAATCCAGAGATAATAACATTTGCTTTCTGGTGATGCAATTAGGGTCTGTCTGAGGCAAGAACCTCCTAGGGTTTGAGGAAATATAAAATTTATTAGACAAAAGATAACAAATTAGTACTTGACAGCAAAAATCATATTTAGAAAATTATGATATTCAAAACTGTACAGTACATGAGCTATAGTAAACAGCAATAGACATATCAACAATGGACCACATGTCTTCATTATCTATTGACAGGCATAATTAAAATGCCATAAAAAAAATGTCCGAGTGTATGCATTTCTATAAATCAAATAAAATAATGCAAGTGCTTTTTAAATGTTATATGCAATATTTTGTATAATTTTCTTATTTAACATTGTTATGAAAACAATGAGTTATCCGGACATAACCAGCATAACAACAAACCATATATTTGATATCATTTCAGTCATCTAACATCATTTCAATCATATAACTTTGGTTCTCCATGGGTTTGTAAGGGCCTCGCTACCCTGAATGGATGAGCACTTATTTGAAATGGATGGAACAGATGTCTCAAGTGAAATGTGATTAAAATGTATTGATGTATAGCTAATGGAGAATAAATGGATCTCCTGTGATTTGAGTTCACTTTGTGACAGTTCTTTACAGAAAAAAATGAAACATCAGTATGAGCAGTTTTTTGACCCGTATAATCTGGAGTCAGTTTAACTAGGACATCTACCTGTGAGGGAAACTGTATGTGTGGGAGATCATTATGTGTGAAATGTCATAATCTAAAAATACTGAAACTGAAATGACTTATGAGAACTGAAGTAGTAATCACACAAGGACACAAATGCACCATAGTCATGAAAATATTAAATGTCCTTTTTCTGTGAAATTCAGAATATTTAATTTGTGCAAAAAATAAATAAAATGTAACAACTCCCTCTGTACGTGCCAAATATCTAGATTAACTCTTCTTAATTTAATTGAATATTTCTCCCCAAAACTAAGTTGAATGCTTACATAAGAATTTGACAGATTTACTTATTTAAAAGATGCTCTTATCCAGTAATTGAGTAAGAAAGTCAGTCCCTTGAGCAGTTGGGGGGGCAAGAGTCTTGCTTTGATATCACTGTGTTGCCCATGGGATTTGAAACGGCAACCTTCCAGTCACAGGAACAGACAGATAGAGCTAGTATGGTTATAGCTAAGACTACAGTCAACTCCACTACATGACGCCTGCCTCCTTTATCGATTGATAGAGTTACCTTTTAACTCTTGCTTTGGCACATGTCATGAAACACAACATTATCGTGACTATAAGCGCGTTACTCAAAACACTTCATACATATAGCACAGCAGTATGATTAAGTTGCCAAAGGGCATATATCACCAAAATCAATTAACTCTTATCTCAAAAACAAATGATTGTATCAATTAATTAGCCAGTGCCACTAAAATGCACGTAGCTTAATCATCATCTAAACTACAGTAAAAATGTTTAGGCATATTGTGAAAATGTCAGTGTAAATATGCTCCTGAGTGCCACAATTCTGGAAGATCATTATTTCCCACTGACACTCACTGCCCATTTTTCTTTAGAAAACATTTTTATCCCTGTCAGAAATACCAGTTTCAACATCGCAAGGCTCTATATGGTAGTGCGTAAAGTTCACTGTCAAAAGAAAGCACTTGCATGCACTTGTAACTTATATCTTTATATCTTTACTGAAATGGTCTCAAGATGCAGTATGTAGCAAATAAAAAGACACATAGCACAGTATAACACAAAAAATGCTGACAAAATCACATTTTGTGGAAACCAAAAATACATTGATACTGTTTCACTGCAATTCATTGAATGTACTCTTGAATCATTCTGGTTGGGGAACTATAGTTTTGCATGTATAATTTCACTGGGAAACTACATAATGTATTTTCCATTTTGATCAAACAGACTTAACCGATAATTAAGCAAAATGAAAGCTAATCAAGATCATTAGCATACAAGTAGTAAAACATTTGCAGTTTGTGGGAAACATTGAGAAATGATGTAAAGCCATGCGGAAGTGACGTCATGGTTTGGGGGTTACACACATTGTTTAGAAAATGTTAACTGTCGTTTGAGAAATGTGCCAAAGCAATCAAGAAAAACGAAATATTACCAACATAAAGAGAGACTTCTAACTTTCAGACAAGTCTAACTTTTTGTAGTGGTGAATAGTCAGATTTTATGTTTGACAGCCTTCCTTTGTTACTGCTATCTATCCTCGTGCTGAATTAAAATCAACAATGTCAGCATTATGAAACTAGAGTTCTCATAAACTGTAACATTGTTTTTATCCATCCGTTTCATAAGCACTTATTCTGGTCTGGGGGCTGCGGGCTGGGGGCTGGGGGCTGGGGGCTGGGGGCTGGGGGCTGGCTCCTCTTCCAGGCAGTGTAGGGCCCCATGCTATCCCTGCCCCCCCCCATGTCTGCATTGTCCTGTCTGCCCATTCCCAGTCTCTTCTCTGCACCCAGGCCAGTATCACTGCAGATCCTCCTCTTCAAGGGCTTTATCCCACCATACCTGGCCCTTCCAAACCTGCTGTTCTGCAAATTGAAAATTGGACTGTGCTTTTTTGGATTGGGCCTTTTTCCACACCGCTGGGGCTGTCTTCATGGTCCCAGCAAAGCAGATGCCTTCATGGTCCCAGCAAAGCAGATTGCTTATTCCGCGTCTGGCTCTGTGCCTTCAAATAACATCTCCTGCTGCCTCCATGTTCCTCTTCGGCGTGTTTCTTCACTTGGTCTCCGCTGTGGCCTCTGTCTTTCTCCGGGCGTTCATAATGGATACCCTACTTATCTACACATTCTCTTGTTCTATATCATTGGCCACTCACATCACTCATAGGTCTAAAATTCGCCCGGCCTACCCTCATACTCTTTGTCTTCTGCTGTCATTCCAATGCCACCGTGCCCTTATTCCATCTCCCTTACGCCTCTCCTCTGCCTTTACACTGACCTTGTTTTACTCTGACCTTGTTTTCATGCTCTCTTGCATTCGTTTACTCCCCATTTGCTTATGACCCTTTCAGTTCTCTCAGGTCCCCTGCATTTCCTGAATTTTTTATGAACTTTCTTGTTATACAAAAGTGGTTTATTCCCTGGTTACCTTTGCTGTCTGCACCCTTACAATTACTTGTCTACTGTCATTTATTTGTATATTTGGGGGTCTGTCAAAGGCAGTTTTATGCACAAAGTGCAGCAGACAGTCAATGTGCCTCTTGGGTTGTTTACATGATTAGACCTGCAAACATTGTTTGTTTGTTGATCATGTTGACATCTCAATAACACATCCCATGGCTCTCCCTGCTCACCCATCCAAAAAAGCCCAACTTGTCTTCACAAACAAAGCCAGCATTGTGCCTTTTGAAAGATACTATTACATTTAAAGTGATTCCTTTACCTCCTGTGTAATGGCAACTTTATTTTTCAGTGCAGTCGTCATTACTATTGTGTGCTGTGTTGTGTTACGTGAAGAACATTACCCTTGTTCTTTTTGGTAATTACATGAAACTGCATGCTGAATCTCACCAATGTACCGTCAAGCGTTATTCTTAAACAACGATGCATTCATATATTAAGAATGTATTAACAAAAGCATCTCTTTGATCTGAAGTGGCTTCCTTTTGTGAAAACCTCTGAGCCTATACAAGAGAACACCCAATGCTAAAATAACATTGGTGCTGCTGGTAATACAAGGGGGGTAGGAAAAAGACTGCAAACAGACTGGATCACACAATGGGACCACCTCTGAGAAGCAGAGGTCTTTGGGGAAAATGTAACAATATGCAGTTACAAAATTTTAACAAAATGAATCTGCAGTCATTCAAAAAATAATATGTGTTATTGTTGTTTTTGCTACTGCTATGTGTTTGTAATTTGTATTTTAATATTCTTCGAAAGTGTTTGTAATAAGCTTTTCCACAGTCCATATTTTCTGTTTGTCATGTAGAATGGTGCCATTTGGTTTAATGAATTTTAGATAATTTCATTTTTATAATCACGGCAATGAGTGTATGAATTAACAGCACAACTGCGTTCAAAAGGAAGGAGTTTTTCAAATTATTACAAGCATATTAAGCTCTGAATCTGTAATATAGTAATGAAGTTGATTTTCTTTTCCCTCTAGATCCAGCTCTCCAAGGTCGGGTTGCCGTTTATTATCAAGACTCAATCTGTGTCCAAGCCAGAAGCTAAACTTTCATCTCCAGGGAGGAACCTTGGTGCCAGGACTCTGGCAGATATCAAGGCCAGGGCTCATCAGGCCCGCGCCCAGAGGGAGGCTGCAGCCGCTGCAGCCATCGCTGCAGCTGCACATATCACTGCTGGGGAGGGAGGACCTCCTGCTGATGGATGCAAGACGCGCACACTAGCCCACATCAAAGACCAGACCAAGGTGAAGCTTTTCCCTAAGCATCATGCCCGACCTCAGGTTCACCATCACGCTAAGGGCACCAAGCAGCACAATGCAAAGGAGGACCATCATTGCTCAGAGCTACAATTCAGCGTGACCAGGGATTGTGCAGCTGGTGTCATCATCGCCAACCCCAACAGGAGATCTCCCAGTGAATGCCTCACACTCATTCAACTACCCAGTACCATTTTAAAACCATCCGAAAGCCAAACTGCCATTCCACCATCCGTAGTCAGTGTATCGGTGCCAAATTCTGTTCGCTGTTTTCCGGTTCACCAAAATTTGAGTAGTGTATCCCAAGCTAGAATGACAAATACTGAGGATTCAAGAGCAAAAGAAAGTGATGTTTGTAACAGTCAAGTACCAGTGTCTGCTCGTCTTTGTTCCATTCCTCCCAGTCCCTCAGTTCTTGTATCTGTTTGTAGTTCTAGCCTGCAAAGTTCGGTCTTAAAAGTTTCCCCTTCCAGTGCCAAAACCTCAATTCTGAGCTCATCACAACGAGCTGTCTTACCAAAGTATAACCATGAACTTCCATCTGTGATTCCAGAATCTTCTGTTTGTCCTTCCACGAATACACAGCCTTGTTCATCTCTTGGTAATGGGAACCAGAGCCACATGGGCCAGATCAGAACCTCCTCAACCTGTGCCACTGTTGCAAGACCTACATCAAATGGGTTCCATTGCTACGTACCAGAAAGCAGCATGTCGCATGTTCACGAGAAACCAAAAATTAACTACCAAGACCACCATGCCTATCAAGAGAATGGAGATAAGATTCAACGCTTTCAAGTCACAGCTCATAAAGACAAATCGGTAAATCAAAAGGAGATAATAACAACTGAAGTAATAAAGACATCTGCAACTCAGAAAGACGTATTTAAGTGCAAAGAGTTGCCTCCAGAAGAGTCTGTCACAAACAAAGCTATTCCATGCAAAGTGATTGTAGATCATACTTCTGCTACATATCAGAATTCCCCGACTATGCCTGTAACCCAGCACAACCCACCAATCAAAGGTGTTAAAACAGAAACTGTTCTCCGCCTACAGGAATCCATTATGAGCCGAGCTGAGTCATTTCGCCAGAGAACAGAGCAAAATGGCACCTTCAGTGCTGCCTCCAGAGGGAACAGTAAAACAGTGCATGGCACATATGGCGTCCTGCGGAATATCCCTTTATCTCAACAGGTTAGCCACAGGGAATCAGACCCAGAAGGAGGAGCTGCTAATCTCATATACAGCTCTTTACTCTACAAACATGCCGAAAAAACCTTGGCTATAGACCAAGACATTGAATCAAAGACATGGCCGAAGGAAAACAAGAATATGAGCACATTAGTCATCCAGAAAACTCATCAAGAATGTAACCTTAAACTAGACATACGAGAAAGCAAGGATGAGACGACTCCCCACGTTTTCCCCAAATGTGGAATTTCAAAAGCAGAAGTCCGCAACAGTGACACTGGGGATTTTAAGGAGCCATTGAATCCTCGGCAACACCTAGCTCCACGTCATCCGGATGACAGGCAGTCCAGGAGCATCACATCCAATGAGTGTTCACTGGCTGCGGAGAACTATAGAGTGGTTTCTGCTGGTAGTGGGTCCAGTTGTCGTCAATCTTCAGTGGAAGCCAGCAATCCGCTGGTGACACAGCTGCTGCAGGGAAACCTGCCTCTAGAGAAGGTGCTGCCTCAGCCTCGACTCGGAAGCCAATTGGAGATACACAGGCTTCCTTCACCTTTCCACCCTAACTCTCTGCGTAAACCCATGGTTTCGGAGAGGACTGCCATGGAGCAGGCTCAGAGTTGCCTCAGCCACAAGGGAGGGGTTCATAGCCTGACCATGGTGGGTCAAAGCCTCCTCCAACAGCGAGATGGCAATGCCAGTAATAAGGTGACCACAGCCCTGGCTGAGCTGGACCTTTTCAAACCCGATCCAGGAAAATCAACTGTGGACGGCGAAAACAGGAATTCCTCCTGTTCCTTTGGTGCTCATTTAAATCCACAGGACGTGGGGCAAAAAATAGCACAGGAGTGGGGGGGGAGGAATGCGAGGCAGAGGAGCATCACGCCCAGCCTCGAGATTAAAGAATCAAAGAGGCCCCTCTTTACCTGCAGCTTACAGAAACGAGTATCTGGTCTCAATAAAAATGGCAGCTTCTCCTCTGAAAGTGATACTTCCCAAAGGCCATTTTACCCACCAACAACTGCAGGCAGGGACTCCAGCCTCCTAAGTGCTCCAGTGCAAGCCTGCAAAACAAGCCCATTTGTCTGTGCCGATCCAAACAAATTAGTGCTCAATAGGAACCAGGGACAAAACGGTCCGGAGTCAATGACTACAGATCAATTTAAAAAAGGTGCGTACCCGTCTAGTCTGCGGAATATGCAGGCTGATTATTTTGAAACTGTCTCACAGAACAAGCCTTTAGCCCATTCAACAAATGCTCTGCCAAAGATCCAGTCAGATCAAAGGCATGCGGCTGGAGTCATGGAGACGAACAGAAATCTGAACTGGTTAACTTCTGGAAGTGTTTGCAACAGAATTAAAGTGGAGCCAATTTCTTTTGATGAAAATTTAAGCAACAGCTGTGAAATTAATAGTAAGCAGGCATGCTATGAACAAAATGACTGGACGAAAAACTCTAAGGTTCCTCCATTCGTTGCTCCTGAGCAACAAAAGGTTTTTACGCAGCAGTCTCCACGCCTAGATCCTCATCGCCAAGTGTATAGCAACTACTCCTCGATACACTTCAGCAACGGGAAGCTGAACAGAACGGCTTCTGTTATAGAGAGGTCTGTGGGAAATCCCAGACTCCAGGCTACACCTGTGTCTAGTCACAAATTTGCCAACCGGAACAGTGTGGATGAACTGCAGCTTAAATGCTCCTGCAGGCTGAAAGCGATGATCGTGTGTAAGGGATGTGGTGCCTTCTGCCATGATGATTGCATAGGCCCGTCGGAGCTGTGTGTTGCCTGCCTCGTTGTTCGATAACTTATATAAAGATTAGATAAGTCTTAATTCCATAATTGTAAATGATCAAGAAACAGTGTCATTTCTACAATAAGTATTGACTACATTTAAGTTATTTTGATTTTTTTTTTTAAAAAAAAAAAAAGCTTATTTGTGTCAACCTCATAGTTACGGAATATTTAACTGTTTACATGAAATGAAAGTAATGTGACTGTTGAGCTATGCCCTGAGTCAAAACCAGTATTTCAATTGCAACTTAGCCTGAAGACATCTGGTACTGTACAGTACACAGCGATAGCCATCAAGTTATGCACCTCAGATGACGAATAATTGGACATCTTGATCCATAAAATGTGCCTGTGTATTCAAAAACTCATTCTGGAAATATCAGCATTTAGATGATTCAATATGAGCCGTTATAGCAATTACACTCTGTAACTGAAATAAGAATGTCGTGTTTCACGTTTATTATGAAAAGCACCAATGAAATACATTTCCGTTCTGTTTCTAATGGTTGCTTCCGGAACAGTTATTTAAGGGAAATTTGTCATAGGCTGAATTTAAATCTGCCAATCCTCTTCATTCTTAGGTTATTTAAACTTGCATACAATTACTGTCACTATTGTTGTTATAATTACTATTATTATTATTTTATTATGATTATTAGTGGAATTAAATTTATACATACTTTGAATCATTCATTTCAATATGTTGTGTAAGACATTGGCCAAGCCAGACTATGTAGGGATACCAGATGTATAGATTTAATATGGATGTCATTAAAAAGGTTTTTTTTTTAATTTCCCCCCAAGTCTGTGTTAATGCTGCCAGTGTTTTCTTGAGGGAAAAAAATGTGATGATCACAGTTCACTTATGATACTATTATGACACTTGTTGTTAATGTTGTTTTTCCTTTTATTTTTATACATAAAGTTGTCAGGAGTAATTTTAACTGAGCTAAATTATTGTCAGCCATCATGAAGAAGAGCGTACAGAACCGTGGCTGGAATCTGGAGCTTTTGAAATTAAAATGTGAGGATGAGTTTTACAAATGCTATGATTACTAGCATTGTACTATTGAAACCACAGCTGGAAACCATAATATTTATGATATTTAACATCCCACATATCTAGCAAAACATCTGTCCAAAACATCACTTGTGTGTTTATGTGGAGGTGAATAGTTCAGGTCCAGAAACTAAAAATCCAGACCACGATTTTGTTTCTACCATCCAGTTTAATACTCTTTATTTTCAGCTGGTTGGTTGAAACAAAATCTTGGTATGGATTTTTACTTTCTGGACCTGAGCTATCCACCTCTGTGTTTATGATAATTTCTATCAGACTATATCAGGTTTTTAATCACAAAAGAATTCCTGAAAAATGTGTTTCTTGACCATCACTGATCACCTTTTACACAAGGATTAAAGGCAAACTACATTTTCATTTTAGTTTTATTGTTTTGACATGTATTGTCAATCACCATAAGTAGTCATAATGAATGTATCTTTTCAATGTGCGTTTATTTGTCGTACCATTACCAGCTCACTAGTTTATTGGAGTGAAAAATTATACCCTTTTGCTCAAACTGGATTTAGCACAATTTTAAAATTATACCACCTGCTGCAGTAATTTGGAGCCCTTCTAACCTTTGTACATTCTGTATATTAAATGCTATGAATTGCTGTGTGTTAGGATACTGATGATGGATTCCATCAAATTTATAATTACAATATGGTGAACATACTATATTTACACCACTATTTTTATAAAGAAGCCCTACAGTGAAAAGCACTGGACTCTGCTCTATACCGAAGCACACAGTGTCTTCCTTAGCTACTCAACCTACAACATGAACATGTCTGTACAAAATTAAATAGTCTGCCAGACAGAAATATGTGCGTTTCCTCTGATGTGTCGAACGTGGACCATTATTGCAGCTTCTTGCATTTCGCCAAAGGAAGATGAAGAAAAGTCAAAGCAGAAATAATTATATTGCACATTAACCAAAACAACTCAAGAGAAGAAAATAAAGGAGTTACAACTTGAGTGTGATCTCCAAAATCATGTAATATACATGTGAATTCACACTGGGGGACTCAGACTTTACTGTGTGCCTGTAAGGTCCAGATATAACTCATTATAATAATCACATACTAAGACATGACTTTCCTGTGTATACAGAGTCTGCTCTATGGCTGAAATTGGAACCAACCCACAGTATGAAACTTCACAGTGAATATGGAACTCATTTTAGAATGTGACCAGAGTTGCAAGAGAATAACATATGTGCCAAATACCCAAGGAATGCTGGTCTATTTGACAAAATATCAGACCTAACATTTCCACTTTAATGCAGATTCAGTATAAAAAGTGTTTTGATTTGACTGTTAAAAAAATAACAAAACTTGCCCAGAATATCTCTGAACAGTGTCCTGCAATAGCTTCCCGTGTAGGGAGCCACTGCCGTGTGCTTTGCGCTGCTTGGAATAAGCTCCAGACTTCCCATGATCCTGTAATGGAAAAGTGATTGGAAGATGGATGGATGGATGGATGAGTGGGTGGATAAAAAAATCAAAAAGTGTGTGCATTATATTTGAAGTAATCAGAGAAATGCATCCTGTGGTTTTAACGTGTTATGGGTAGATTTGTTAAACGTTAAGATGCATAATGATCAATCAGTATGAGGATCGATATGAAATTTTAGTAGCATCCAGGAGAGCCTGGGAGAGGAAAAGAGCGCTTAATTTCCAGTGAAGTAGTGATCCATCCATTTTACATAACAGGTTATCCAGTGCAAGGATGCAGTACTACAATGATTCTTTAAATTATACCACATACTCACAGAACAGTGTTAATAAAAACTGAATAACAAGATACTACATAAAGGGTTATGTCCCCCCCGCAGTGAGGCATTTTTGTAGTAATTCAGAGAACTAAACAAAGTGGTAATGTGTCATGGTAAAAGGTAATTGATACTTAGATCAAGTAGATTTTTGCTTGCAATCATAAAATTACCAGTCCATCTATCAGTTAATTTGTTAGTTAAGTTTTTTAATGGGGGGGCCACAGTGGGTTTTATGAAGCCCAGAGAATCGTGGCCTCTGCACGCGGGCATGTGGTCTGTCACCGCCTCCACATTCTCTCGCTGGGTTTCCTAATATTATGTGTGCTGTGAACCATAGACAGATCCCCATTAAAGCTGGAAAAAGGACAGATGAGTCAGACTTGGCCAACAGAAAATTATTTCACAATGTACAAGCTGAATGTTTTATCTGCCAACCATAGAGAAGACATATAGTTGTTGCTAATCCCTACAAATAGCCCATACATATGCTAGCTGTAACCATGTTTGCCAAGATCATCAATATAAAGTACCTTTATTTAATAACAGACACAATGAATATCCCACAAACTTTATTTTTTAAAATTAGGTCATCAGTATGCCTTTTCAGTATGACCATGAATGCTGACCCCTTAATGTTGCGCGGAAAAAACCCTTTTGATGAAACATGCAATGTTGAGATGTAGATTTCAATATCGTCACAGCTTGAGGGCAATCCCACAGACAGCATGTGACTGTTCTATGTGCAGTTGTTACGCCTCTGAAAATGGGGACAAATAATCACAGAAAATCAGATTGATGTTTCCTCAGTGAGAGTATTTAGTTTTATCAAACACATACACAATTCACAAACAGAACATTCACAAAACAAGTGGTTTGTAGTAGGATACATATTTACAGTACAGGCATATGTAGAATTTCACTGAGGCTTAATTATATAAGAAGGAATACACCAACAACTGTACATAATGCATTTACATTTTACAGAACATAGTGTAGCACTGGAGATACCATGGGGATTGCGGCATATTGGACTGGTGCCAACCTTGTGCATAGTTCTTAGTAATTACTATGTATCATAATGTCTTGTGCTGTACCATAGTGTCACATGTAATGCTAATTTTTAATTGTGGTACTTCGCACGTGTGTGTGTGTGTGCGTGTGCGCGTGCGCGTGTGCGTATGTGTGCGTGCGTGTGCGCGTGTGCGTGCGTGCGTGTGCGTGTGCGTGCGTGCGTGCGTGTGTGTGTGCGTGTGTGTGTGCCCACTGTGCCGGTTAGGAATAAGCGGGCTAACAGGCACAATGGGTAGTGTGGGTACTTTGGAGAGTGACTGACACGGGTGAAATAAACGCCACTTAGCAGTTGAATCCCTTCGCCTCTTGTTGCTTATTACTCTGTGCACGCCATGGCTAGACGGTATGCTACATCGGGGTCAGAGCTGGGGATGATGATCGAGGAGCTCCAGAGGGAGCAGGAAGAGCCCCTGAAGAAGCCCACACCAAAAGGGGCTCAGCCAGCCCAAGGGGACCTCCGGGATCTGAGCGCTTTGCCTTCCCAGAGCAACCTGATGGCGTTAGTGCCCCCCCCCCACCTGCCCAAGCGACAGCACATGGCACAGGAATGTAGCCAGTTGCAATAAAAACCCCCTGAAGCTGCCCATTATGATGGAAACGGACCCCTGGAACCCTACCTGACCCAGGTCCGGCTGGCAGTGCGTCTCAGCAGCTCGTGCCACCAGGGGTAAAGAGTGCCATCCCACTTCCCTGGTACAGCACCACATTGATATGAGGGGGCACCCCACCCGTCCAGATGCAGTCGTGCAGACCACCCCAGGGAAAGCGAAGCAGAGGATCCGAGAGATGGCAGAGGCAGGAGGATAGAGCCATCTGACAACCTAAGGGCGGCTCCAGCGATCCTTGTCACCAAGGAGGATGGGTCATGGCGCTTCTGCATCGATTACCTACTACTCAATGCGTTGACAAGGATGGACTCCTATCCACTGCCATGCATTGACAATGCACTGGACAACACCACAGGGTCAACAGGGTTCAGCTTCCTGGACTTCCAGACTGGCTACTGGCAGGTCAAGCTGGCCCAGTAAGGTCACCTTAAGAATGCATTCACCATCGGCTACGGTCTATGGCACTTCTGGTCGATGCTGTTTGGCCTGTGCAACGCACCAGCGACTTTGGAAAGGCTCATGGAGCATGTCCTGGACGACATCCCCCGGACCCAGGGCGTCATCTATCTCGACAATCTGCTTTTGCACACCGCTGACTTCAATGGGGCACTCCAGAACACACTTCCTGGGTCACGTTGTCAGCAGGGGAAGCGTGGCCACCAACCCAGAGGAGATGGTGGCAATGTGGAACTGGCCAACTCCATGTACAGTTGAAGTGCTTTGCAGCTTCTTGGGGCTAGTGTTGTATTACCGGCGCTTTGTTAAGGAGTTCGTCAGCATTGCGAAACCACTGCACCATCTTACAGAGAAGGGATGCAATTTCACGTGGACGGATACCTGTGCCGCAGCGTTTACCCAGCTCCATGCAGCACTTACCGATGCTCCCATGCTAGCATACCCAGAACCGTGTCTTCGTTTTTGCTGGACATGGACGGTAGTGGCTCGGCACTTTCGCAAGTGGAACCCAGAGGGGAGCGTATAGTTGCGTAGTTCAGACGAACGCTATGTAGGCCGGAGTGGAACTACTGTGTGATCTGACGGGAACTCAGCCGTGGTACAGGCATGTAAGCATTTCCACCCCTACCTCTGCGGCGTGTCCCTGACATGGCTCCTGAGTTTCCACAATCCAGAGGAACAGCTGGCCCGCTGGTTGGAAGTTCTGGCAGAGTTCAACTTCGAGGTCGAGCATCACCCTGGGAAGCTGCATGGGAATGTGAATGCCCTCTCCTGCAGACACTGCATTACTACGAGTTGCCATCATTGCTGCTGGGAGGAGGACCAGAAGCAGCAAGCCAAGGTGGCAGTCACTGCCCGCAAAGCTCCAGGCACCCAAGCCCACCTGGACTTCGATCGCCAGCAGCTTATCGCAGAGCAGAGCAGCAACACCATGCGTTTTCCCCCACACCGAGGCTGGGAACCACCACATACTCATAGCCATTTACTACTTTACGAAGTGGCCTGAGGCGCGTGCAGGTCCCAATCTAAGCAGCACCACCACAGCGACTAAACTGTTCAAAGAGTTTCTTTGCAGGTTTGGGCCCCCCGAAGAGCTGCACAGCAATCAAGGGAGGAACTTCGGCAAGGTCTGCCAGGGGTTGGGATTTGCAAAGACCTGCACCTCCCCCTTCACCCTCAGAGCAATGGGCTGGTGGAGCGGTTCCACCCTACCCTAGCTGCACAGCTGGTGATCCTCATAGACGATCTGCATGACTGGGACTCCCACCTATCCCTGGTCCTATGAGCAGATTGCACAGCAGTGTAGGAGAGCATCGGCTGCACCCCCGCCACCCTCATATTCGGCCGTGAGCCGCGGACCCCAGTGGAGCTGGTGTTGGGCTCGCCCCCAGAGTCAAAGCTGCCAGTGACACCAAGACTGAACTACCTGGAGTATGTACATGTCATGCACGAGCTCGCCAGGGTCCATCAAGGCGTGGACACAGCCAGACAGAAGAGGGCATACGATGTCTGCTGCCGGGGACAGGCCTTCAAGCCTGGGGCCCCTGTTTGGGTGTACTGCCCCATCAGAAGGAAGAGGCGGTCACCCAAGCTCGACAGCTACTGGAGGGGTCGTGGGGAGGTAGATGCAGATGCCTGGGTAGCAAAGGACTGTCGTGCTGTATCACGACAGCCTGGTTCCGTACCAGCCCCTAGCCCACTCGGAGCAGTCATCGCCAGGACAAGTGGTGAGTCCCCTGGCAGCAGGGGATTCGGGGGCCCGCAGCGACAGAGAACTCACTCCCAGGGTGCTTGTGGGACTTTTTCGGGGTTCCGGGACGGTTAACCCCTAAGGGGGAGGCAGTGTAGCACCGGAAGTACCGTGGGGCAGCGAGGCAGTTTGGACCGGTGCCAACCTTGTACATAGTTCTTGTGTCTTGTGTTGTACTGTAGTGTCACATGTAATGTTAAATGTTAATTGCGGTACATCGCATATGTTGGTGGGGACAAAAGCAATCTATTCCAGACTAACAAATCAAGACCGTACTACAGGTCACAGATGATACAATTACAGTTCAACTTTGAACAATAAAGGATGACGCCAATTAAAAGTTTTAACTCACCTTAAACTGTTTTAACATAATATGAAAATTTTTACTGTTTTTTAAACACATTTTATGAATTGTTTCCCATAACCACATGATCTTGTTAACCTTTTCACAGACGCTTTTAGAAACCATCTGGCTTTTTAGATTTGTAACAGACTCCTAATACAATACATTTTAACTTGTCACACAGTACTGAACAACACTGTTGCACGGAAGAAGGACCGAGTCCTCCTCTGTCAGCTGTACATTTAATTGACCTTCCTCTGACACATCTGGCCCAGCCACATATGAGAACTGTGACAGATATAATAGTGAGCAATGTTTTGTACTTTTTCTCTTCGCTGATGTAATGGTTTACTGACACTTTGGTTTTTGATCATTTAACTCAAGCAGAGGCGACTTTCCATAAGGCAGGTGTAGGCAGCCGTCTGGGACCCCTTGAAGACAATTTCCAGAAGTTGCGTTTATGGATGTAAGATAATATGATCATTAAAGTTACAGCAACTCATCTGTTATTTGCATTTTTAGCGACAGTTTTCAGGACAGACAAATTGCCCCCCGTCCCGGCTGTAATGGACTATTCCTCCTTTGGGACTTAACGCTTCTTCTCGCACTGGAGTCTAGCAGAAGCAAAATGAACCAGTACAAAGTAGCCAAACAGAAGAAGAAAATGGTGCAAAGACACTAGACTAACATGACATCACCTGAGTCTTTGATACTATCCTGTTAGAGTGGTAAACAAATAATAATAATAAATACTTTGGTGATCCCTGTGGGGAAATTCTTTTTTCATGCCTCCCTCAACTTGCTCTTTGTAGAGTAAGCTGTCTGTGACGGGCAGTCACCTGTTGGGGTGCCCAGGGAGCTGGGGGTTAAGGGCCTTGCTCAAGGACCTGCAGATGTGCTGAGGCTGGGTTTGAACCACCGACCTTCTGATTACAGGAACACAGACTTAGCTCACTGAGCCACTCGCTGCCCCCTTGTGAAAAGGCATGGAGAGAGTTAGGTGATCAGTGTTGATACACCACAGCACACAACAACAAAATGTGTCTTCTGCGTTTAACCCATATGTGACGTTGTGACATAGCAGGGGGCAGCTAATTCAGTGCCCGGGGAGCAGTACCTTGCTCAGGGTACCTCAGTGGTACCTTGTTGATCGGGGATTCAAGCCTGTAATCTTTGAATTACAAGTGCGTGTCCCTAACCATTAAGCTACCTCTGCCCACAAAAGAAGTGTCAGAAGTGGGATCATAATCATAGAAGAGAACACAATTAAACAAGCATATGCAAAAATTCAAGACTAACCCTAGCCTCCCGTGTGGAGTAAGGCATTGGCTACAGCCTGCAGCCACGGCAAAAAAGGGAATGGTTAAACTTAAATTTGGCTGATCGATCCGCTGGGGCGATATACCCCCTTCCCCGATGGGTGAGTTTTACTGTCAGCACTCCCGCCCCCACCTTGATCAATGTTTTCCTGCTTTAACTAGCCCATTATTACTAGTAGCCCATTATTACTAGTAGCCCATTATTACTAGTTTCTCTTTCAGCTCCAAAAATATATCCCTCTTAGGGCCCCCCGGAGAAGTTAATCCAGCTCTAAATTCAAGTCATATTTACCATGTGGTGTGACAATGATGCAACTTATCTTTAGAAAACAATTTTTAGTGTAACTCATATCACCAAATGCAGGTACAAAAATCGATCAAATGAAGGAGAGTTCATTACTGTAAATATGTTAAGGGAAGGTAACACATATTTGCCTTTAATTGCTAGTTTTCCATAATCTCTTGCAGATATATCTGGTATATATTACGTAATCCTGATGTTCTCATGAAAAGGTTTTTTTCCTGCATATTTAACTACAGAATAAAGTCTCGTCACCCCATACATTAACAGAATCTTACAAATATATTCTCACAGTGTGGTTGTTTTTTGCTTTCTGTGGAGCGTTAGACATTCAAACCAGTAGTTCAGATTGTAATTCCAATAAACTTGTGATGCTAAACGAAGGGTCAAACCGGTTGGAAACACTTCCATAAGAAATACGATTCAGAAATAAAACAAAATGTGGTAATGCTTTATTTACAGAGGTTTCTTGATTTGCATGGCTTTTCAGCTAACTAGAGGGCAGGTATTTGGTGTATTGAAACATTCCAGTGGTGGATTGAGTCAGTTCTTACTAAGGAAATTAAAATCATTGAGGGGAAAAATAGGAATGAGGCTGAATTTATATTGCCTCCAGAAAGCTTCATTATTTTACATTTTGCTTTGCTACATGAAATTAAAATGATTTTTCTACTATTTTTCTATTATATAAAAGTTTCTCTCAGGATATTCAAGCATTTATAATATTATTACAATTATATTCACAATAAAGACCAAAATTACTTAACTGATATATATTGAACCAATTATATGTGTAATTTCTATCCATCCATGCATTTCTCAAAACCACTTGTCCTATTCAGGGTCAGGGGGGTTTACAGCATAAGGCAGGGAAGAGCCTAAGATGGGGCGCCAACCCATCACAGGGCACAAGGCAGGGAACAACCCAGGATGGGGCGCCGACCCATCACAGGGTACAAAGCAGGGAACAACCCAGGATGGGGCACCGACCCATCACAGGGCACAAGGCAGGGAACAACCCAGGATGGGGCACCGAC
>JAOYFF010000081.1:9166112-9179926 GCA_025773925.1 Cryptomyrus ogoouensis
CGGGATGAGGCGCCAACCCAACACAGGGCACAAGGCAGGGAACAACCAGGGTGGGGCGCCAACCCATCACAGGGCACAAAGCAGGGAACAACCCGGGATGGGGCGCCGACCCATCACAGGGCACAAAGCAGGGAACAACCCGGGATGGGGCGCCGACCCATCACAGGGCACAAGGCAGGGAACAACCCGGGATGGGCCATCGACCCATCACAGGGCACAAGGCAGGGAACAACCCAGGATGGGGCGCAAACCCATCACAGGGCACAAGGCAGGGAACAACCCAGGATGGGCCGCCAACCCATCACAGGGCACAAGGCAGGGAACAACCCAGGATGGGGCGCCAACCCATCACAGGGCACACACATGAGCAATTTGGCAACTCCAATTAACCTCAGCATGTTTTTTGACAGGGGGGGGGACCAGAGTACCCGAAGGACACCCCACGATGACACAGGGAAAACTTGCAAACTCCTAATACATGGAGCCATGGCAGAAACTCAAACCCTGGTCCCAGAGGTGCAAGGTGACAGTGCAGACCACTACACCACTGTGCCAACCATATCTGTAATTTCATTCTGAGAAATTCCATATACACCAAAATAGTCATACCGAAATTAAAAATGGTGGCAAGAATGAATATTACTGGTTTCACGAGGTCCTACAGCAGAAGCAGCAGATGAAATCAGTCGTGCTATCATGAAGACCAAGGAACTGCCCACTACACCTTGAAAAGAAGTTGTCAGGAGGCACGAGAAGGTTATAAAAATATTGTCAAAAATGAGCCCATCGGAACAAGGTGTAAAAAATATGAGAAAACCCAGAAATAACAAGACAGGCGAGTTCTGCTAAATTGTGTGACTGGGTGAGAAGCCCAATTGTGTGAAATGACCAAGAGTCCATTTACAATACTGACAGAACTGTGGAGCTCATTAGGTGAAATAGGAACACTGTACACTGCACATGTTTGCCTTCCTTGAGGGAGTGACAAGATGAAAGCTGCTTCTGCATTTTTCTTGCGTGAAGGGAAAAAATGCATTATTTACTTGCATCCAAATTTTAAAATGTGACAGAAAAATCTGAAGAACTTTACAATGGGGAATACTTTCTGAAGGAATTGTAGTTTTTTGCGTTGCAATCAGTGATTGACACTGAGGTTTTGTAATAACCGGCAGACCCAGGCATCGCGGTGCGGGAAACAGGCAAGGCTGGTGTGTCTCAATAGCAGCACCCCTTATTTTTAACCCTTAAAAGGACCAAGCACAAACATCAAACACCAACCGCCCCCAACACACACTCATGCACATTATGAACATGAACGCTACACATGCCATTGTATTACATTGTGGTGATGACACCACAATACATTAGAAATACAGGGAACTATTTACAATATTTACAGGGTCGGCACAGGTCCAACTTGCTGTGCTGCCTGACGGGTTCCTACCCATCCCAGGACCCCCATAAAGTCCCGCTAGCAGTTCGGGCAGTGGCAAGTCCTCCACAGCCACTGGGCCCTGAGGCCACTCCTACTGTCAAGGGTCGACAGTACTGGTCATCACCACAACTGGTTTCCTACCTCAACCCCAGAACAAATCCTGTAAATCCAGATGGTCGCCACCGGTGTCCCCTCTCGGATGATGGCGGGAGCGCTGGGCAGCTGGGTTCTGCTGGCAAAGCTGGTCTACTAGCAGACTGTGAGTGCAGGTTCCCCTGGCTGGACGTTGCCCTTGTACGGCTTGGTGGGGATCTGCTGAAAGCCACTGCACTGCGTCTCCTGCTGGCCCGGAGTAGGTGGCCTCCCCAAGGCACTCCAGGTTGCCCATATGCTCCCACAGCTTCTGCAGGCTGTGCTGCCCCAGCCCCTGGGACTCGTGCAGCTATTCCTCATCCTGCTCACCTTACACCCACCGCTTGTCCAGCTCACGGCGTTCCTGCGCCGGCTGGGCCTCTGAGGTGTGATACGCCTCCTAGTGGCCGAGTAGTGCCGCCTCCTCTACCTCGGCTTAACACTTCCAGCTGTTGCGTTCTCGCTACCAGCTGGACAGCTCCTCGGACAGCTACCCCCAGTCCTGCTGGCTCTGCTCACTGCCGTTCACTGCCCCGCCGGCCAGTGAACGGTCTGAGTCTCTGGAAGCTCCCACCTTCTTCATTCACCAACACGTCTTCGACGGAGGCCTGGTGGACTGGCAGGTCCAGCTTGAGGGTGCACTGCACAGGTCCAGGGCAGTTCAGATGGACGAGGTAATGCCTCTCTCTCTCTCTGCATCCTCCCCCACGCATCTCTGCGACTCTGACACAGGCTTCTGGGTGAAATTGTGTCACCAGCTGAGAAGCTTCTTGTCTTGGAGCCCTCTGTCTCCAGTCAGCCTCGCTGAGAAACAGCCATTGCCGCTTCTCCTGCCAGACTGGAGCGGGCTGCCAGTGGGACCTCTTCTGGCATCCCACCTCTGACCCAGGTATCAAAGCAGCGGGCAATAGACAAGGCAGTTTTATTTGAACTGTAGCACTCTTAGCCATTCAGGGGCAGCATGTGGCTCAGTGGACTAAGCCTGTGTACCTGTAATCACAAGGTCGCTGGTTCAAACCCAGCCTCAGCACGTCTGTGGGTCCTTGAGCAAGGCCCTTAACTCCCAGAGAGCTGGGGGCACTACAGGTGGCTGCGAGAGCGAGTTGAGGGAGGCGTAAAAACAGTTTCCCTGTGGGGATTAATAAAGTATCAATTATTATTATTATTATTTTTAAAAGGATCAAACACCAACATGCCCTTCCCACCATGCTGGCTGTCCCGGCCACTCCAATACCAATACCACACGTTGGACGCGCGCACACACACACACACACCACTATTTACGACAATGAACATTAATGCGACATGTGACATTACATGCAGTACAGTGACACCACTGTACATGACAAATACAAGGAATTATTTGCATTATTTACAGGGCTGGCACAGGTCCAACATGCCACACTGCTTGACGGGTACCTCCAGTGCTATAGTACAAATTTTTTATTTCATACATTTCAAAGCTACGCTAAGTATTAATTCTAGTAATATTAATGCTGCTAATGTATTCCTCCTCAGAAAAGCACTGTGCACTTTATGAGTTATAGATCTCTGGAGTCATAAAATAACTGTTACAGTATCAAACAGACTATATCAATTTTCATACCGGAGACAGTTTTAATGGATTGGCTATTTCTTTCAGTATTTACAGATAAAGGCTCTTTAAATAACACAAAGCAAAAAATATTTAATTGTACAGCAAGATCAGAAAGCGTTCCTGGTGGTTCTTGGCATGGAACAGGAACAAAACCTTCATGGTTAGTCACGTATTGTCAGGCAAAAGGTGGCAATGGAACAATGGAGGACTACCGCTTTGCTTTGGGTTCCTGAACATCTCGATGGGGAAACCCAGGCCTCATGGTTTTTCTCTTAATCAGGAACCTGGAATTTCTGAAAGTCTAGTGAAGACACAATGCACAATGTCTTACTGAGTCCCAGCACATGGAAACAGCACAGTAAGTGCTATTTACTGTCAGCACTTGTCATCATTTAGCTGTCTATATAGCTATTTCTACTAAAGAAGGTGGATCTGTCAATATCATGGAATAGAAGACAGTAACCCTTAAAAACCCATGTGTGAGGCGAGCAAGGTGCGACCCAGAGGCAGGCTGCTGTTTGGATTTCCCCGAGCTGGACTGTTTAAGGGGAACAGGCAGGATTACACACATAGACAAGTAATAACGACTGAACAGGGAGCACAGGACTAATATACATGACTAACAGAGGAGTAAACACAAGGCAGCTGTGGCTGGTTAACAAGAGGACAGGAACAAGAGGTAAGACTAACGAGCTTCAGGCGTGGCTGATTAGCTGCCACATCCAGTGGAAACACAGGGAACAGACAAGTGGGTGGGGCTGGATGTAACAGCATGTAAAATATAGTAAAATATAGTTAATGCAGGTGAAAATGAGTATGCTATAAAATTCCCTCGTTATGATGGGATGGTGCATAATTGTGCTAGGCTGGTGCACAGAGTAATGGAAAAACTTGCCATCTCATTCTTTAAACCAGGGTTCCTCAAACTACAGTCCATTTGAGCAGCCTTTCCACCAGCATCAGCTATGCTTTTCATCCAGCCCGCTACATATCTTTCAAAATAACATGCGTAGGTGTGTAATGAAAAATATAGCACAGTAGATGTGGCTAGAATCCACAGAGACATTCAAAATGAAAAACTTCAGCTGCTACAAAGTCACGTAAATGAGAGTCCGTTGCGCAGACATCCCGCCTCCCACAAATTAACAGCAGCTCTCTGACACCCGGGAATGATGCACCATGTCCCGGAAATCCGCTGTTCCTCTCTTCAGTGGAGGCAAAATTGCCTGGCAAGAAGTTTTACCACGGTAACCCAGTCCCACACAGTTGGCAAATTTTATAATCAGCACCCCTATCAACTTAAATATTCACTTTTAATCTTGGAATTGATTAAAATGATGTGTATAGACTATTGACACTATAGTAACATGTTGAACATACAATGAAAAATGGTTACAATGAATGAACACTTTTCCACCCTCAGTCTGGTCCCCTGAAAGTCTAAATGGTAGTAAACGTGCCCTTTGGTTTAATAGTCTGAGGACCCCCGCTTTTAACCGTGTAAGTTGTGCTCTGTTTTGTATCTTTTTGTAATGATGGTGTGATAATGTGGGGTTTGAGCTCCCCCATAGAGTTCCGTAAGGTTTGACCCAGATAGAATGTTCCGTTTCTCTATTTAGTGAAATGTAGGTATGTTACATTGCCGTCATTTTGAAACTGCATTCGCTGTGTAGTGGCTCGAGAGTCGTGGGTGTAGGTATACCTAACCACCAGGGTTACGGATGGGCGTGGAGATTATTCCTGGCAACACAGATCAAAAGGCACATACGTGTATATGCTTATCCACACAATCATACACTGAGACCAATAAAGAGATGCCTGTCACCCTGACTGCAAGTTTTGGGAGGAAACCCACAGCACACAGGTATAGCAAACAAGAGCAGAGGTAGAATACATACACATACTGTGAGTCCAGAACCTCTTTATAAGTAGATTAACTGTATGTTCACAGACGCCATTCTACAAACACTATTGTACTGAGATGTTATTTTTTGCACTTGTGGCTTTTTTGTTAGTCTGGCGATTTTCCTCTGACCTCCCTCATTAGCATTTATATTGTCAACATAACTGCCCCAAAAGGAATTTATTTTTTTTTGCTCATTATACCAATCTTAGACTCTTTTCTGTTCTCCGTGGGAGTTGGTTCTGGTGCAGCCACCCCGAGGAAGGCTGGATGTATGAGGAAGGGGATGAAGGAAAAGTCCTCAAGAGCCTCATCCCTGGAGGAGAAGAAACAACCGGCGAGCCAGTGGGGTCAGGCCTGTTGGGGATTGGAACTGGTGTGGTGCTGAGACATCGCCCGCTGTATGGCAGCACTCAGGTCCTGATCCGAGGAGGCCCATTCAGATAGGGGCATGGAACCGACTCTGCAGTTGTTGCTTTGAGCAGCTGTTTAAGGCTGACCCTCAGGCTAGAATGCTGGACACAGCCATCAGTAGTGTATCTGTCTGCAGAGAGAGTGTCAACCTCATCGAGAAGTTCACTTACCTTGGCAGCGATATTTATGCCTGTGGTGACTCTTCCTATGAAGTCACCAGATGGTTCGGGAGAGCATGGGGGGTCATGAGGTCGCTGGAAAGGGGTGTGAGGCGATCAGGGAGTCCCAAACGAGGCACATTACCTGCATTATGAGGGAGTCCCAAACGAGGCACATTACCTGCATTATGAGGGAGTCCCAAATGAGGCACATTACCTGCATTGTGAGGGAGTCCCAAACGAGGCACATTACCTGCATTGTGAGGGAGCGTCAGTTACGGCACTACGGCCATGTGGCGCGTTTCCCTGAGGGTGATCCGGCTCACATTGCTGGGGACCCGAGCTGTCGGACCAGGCCGAGGGGACGCCAAGTTACACCCGGCTGTGGTAGATGGACGGCCATTTCCGGCGGGTGGGACTGGACTGCGGATTGACCTGGGGGCTCTCCCACCAGGATCCCGAGGTGTTTCGTCATGTGGTGGGCACGGTAATGCACTGTATGACCGCATGCTCCCCAACCTGACCTGACATCAGTTTCCGTAAACTCTAGACCAGTGTATGAATGTGTGTGTGGATGGGTGATTGTGTGGCATGAATTGTAAAGCGCTTTGAGTGCTGGTAGGGGTAGAAAAGCACTATATAAATGCAGTCCATTTACCATTTTACCATTTTAGACATTGCAGTATGTGAATATCCCTGGAAAATAGCTGCATCTGAGATGCACGAACCAGAACATCTGGCACCAACAATCACATCACATTCAACACCCCGTACATCAGGTATTTGGACTGTTCTAATGCTTAGCCTAACAGTAACAGTTCTTCAATCAAGGTTAAGTGTAACATATGGTCAAAATAACATCACTAAATACTGTGATAATTTAATTGAACTGAAGGATCCTGAGCTTGATGGAGTGTGATAGCCTCTGATCTTAGGGTAAGGAAAAAACATTATATAATAAAATATTCCATGCTATAATCTAATGGACAAGGAGAAGATTCAAGTGCAAGAACTAGAGAATTATAACAGCCCAAAAGGGTAGATAAAGCAGTGAAGAAAAGAGGCAAATCGTGGTCATAGTTCAGACAGGTTAAAGCCTAGAGGCTTCACTTTCCAAGAGTGTCTCGCTGTGTTCAGGCATTTTACTCACAACCCATCATTTTTTAACGCAATCCCAAAAATCTCGTACGTCTTATAACTCTGTCCTTTCCTTTGAAAATCTCCATGCACTGAACTGCATTTCATTCTGTCCGAACCCTATTCAGCTCAACACTTCTGTCATCATGCATCTTCCTTCCAGGTCAGATGTGTTGTTCTTGTGGATATTAAGCTGACATTAATTGACATCTTCATGCACCTAAACGTTGATCCTACCTGTGCTTCTGCCATGTCATGCTTTCCTTGCTCACTCGCTTCACCTTTTGTTTTACCTTCATCGCTGATGTCACACTTTCTGTCTTGTGCTACTGTCGCATTCAGTGTGACCCTCACCTTCTTCACTCCTTTCAGGCGCAAACACAATCCAGCCCTTCTCTCTTCAATAAACCTTACTAGCGTATATCAAACATATGTATGCTGGTTTTATTTTTAGCTTCAAAACATATTATTGTAACTATCATACTTTGTTTTATTTTTGTTCAACCATTGAAAATGTCTGAAGGTATTTCATTATTTTTTAAAGGACAGGAGTAAACCTTTATCCAAATTAAGTTCCTGTCATACCTTTCCATTTGCCAAATTGCCCGTATGTGTGAATGGAGTGTGTGCCCTGTGATGGGTTGGTGGTCCTGGTTTGCATTACCTTCTGCCTTGCACTCCAAGCTTCTAAGATAGGATCCAGACCCCCATGACCCTGCATAGGACAAGCAGATATAGAAAAAGATGCATGGATGGATGGATGGATGTTTTTCCACAATGTGACCCAAAGCATCCTGTCTACATCAGGGGTCACCAACATGGTGCCTGTGGACACCAGGACACCCCCAAGGACCACATGAGTCGCCCACGGACCTGTTCTAAAAATAGCACAACTCATCAGTGAGCAGCGTCTAAAATAAAATTTCGTCCTGTTGCTGTTCTTCTTTTATCACATTTGCATTTATATAGATTTGAAAATGACAATATCTAAAAAAAAAAGGCATTTAAAACATGTTTATTATACATGAAGTTTCATAAAATCATAAACATGATCACTGTCTTCACATAGGTGAGTATCATTAATAATAATATATAACTAAAGGTAAACTGAGCAGATTTGTTATTTAAGAAGAGTGTATCAAACTGGTAGCCCTTCGTATGGCCCAGTACCTGTGAAGTAGCTCTCAGTCTCAAAAAGGTTGGTGGCCCCTGGTTTACATCATTTCCCCTGTACAACAAAATAATTCTGCACTCTAAAGTACTATGTGTTTATTAGTTTTATTCATAACAGCTATGCATGTATATTTTTGCATTGTTCAAACTTCATAACAAGTCCAATTTAAAGTTCTTGCAGGAGGTATTGTAAGCAGGCCATGTAGGTTGTCATGTTTTTTTATCGTTTTATTCACAGCAGTAAAGTCTGCCACCAGCCACTGAAGGTGTCAAAAATCTTTCAAAAAAAAAAACAAACCCAAAATACACACTGTTACCTGCATATCTTGAAATATAGATGGATTCTGCTCTTATTCAGCTTTGTTTTTGCAAGTCCTGCTAGTGGGGAAACTGCATCACCAGTAACACAGAAACCCATCAGTCTGAAAAAGTCATTAGAGAAAAGGAACGCGTTTGTTTATTTTGTTCACGGTTAAAGGTAAAAACATTTTGATTTATTCATTAGTCATTTAGTTTGTTTACTGTGGAAAATGTACTGAATTAATGTTTTTGCTTTAAGACAGTTGTTTCTTTTTGAGAACTACGACATTGTATTTTTATAAGCTATTTAAATGTACTTGTTTGTAAGCTATGAAAACTAAACTAGCTCAGTTTCGCACTGAATTCCTCAATCCAAAAATTCTGAAATATCTATTTATGCATTTAGATATATGTGTATATATTTACATAATCTGCGGGAACTTGTATGCATTGTACATGTATCATGATTTTCGCAATGGGCTTCATAATGGGATAAAAAGAATCCTTAAGTCTTACACTGACATTTATAATGCATTATAAAGGTACATTATCTATAGTGCATTATAGATGAGAGTTTCATAACGCATTCATAAAGAAAAATACACGTAGTTATAATGTGTTATGCCTTTTCATAAATATTTATAGCCACATTTGTAATGTTTTATTAATGCATATGTTATGAAAGTGTTCATAGATTCTTATAGCATTCATTGAAAGTGTTACCTTATATAGTTCAAATATGTGAAATCAGGCTTTTGAACCAGCCAATGGTTTGATTTGTACAGTAAGAAAATTTAAAAACTAAGTAGTGATACAATTTCCATTCATTGTGATTTGTGATGTCAAAACACATGGATGGAAGCAAAAAGCTAAAAATAGGCCACACTGGACAGGGAGCCAATCAGGAGGAAGGATGCCCGTTTGTCAAAGGCTACATAGACACACATGTGCCACGGGCTATTTACAGACCCTACTGAGCAGAGGTGGAAAGTTCAGGTTCAGAAAGTACGAATGCAAACCAAGATTTGAACCTGAACTCTCCACCTCTGCCAGTGAGGCTCACTGAAGCTGCAAGAGGGGAGCCAGATAATACGGGAAGAACATGCAAGTTATACATGCACTGAAGTTAATGCCCAAGCCTGTGAGCCACCAGCATGCAGCATGCAAACTACAAACAGAAAGCTAATGAACGTAATGCACTGAGCTGGTGATACTCATCCCTGCTAGCTACAACAGAGCAGAAAAGGTCAAGTTGTGCATACAGCACATACATAAACAAAATCCTGGCCAGGTAATGACATCATGAAGGAGAAAGCAGTACAGGGGCTGTATGGATGACGGTAGAGGTCAACACATCTGAGGGCTTTGCTATGTCATCAAATACATCAGGTGAGCTTAATGTCATATATAAAGGGGCTAGCCTGTTTTTTTTTTTTTACATTTTAATTTGCAGTCCTTTAAGGGCTAATAAAGTAGGTATTTGAAACCTATTTAAAATTTCATTGTTAGAATTATTTAATTAGGTAATCCATTATTTGTTATAATAGTGGTTGATCAAACTTTGTTAATTGATCGAAAGAACATTTAGAAATAATTGTAACAAATTAAAGGGACATAAATACATGAAATGCATTGTCTTTCATCTGGTATTGGCCAACCTCGTATGCTATGCTTTATATGCTTCATAATACCTATTATTATTATCATCATCGAGAATAAAGAATACATAAGGAGGAGAAGAGAGGGATTAACATGAATTTGTGCAGTGTCTACACTGAGACAACTGCACAATAAAACACAAAACAAAGGCGACTCTGTGACAGACCGGCTGCATGCGACAGTACTGCCAGTGTTCTCTGGAGCTCCTGCAAAATCCCAACCGTGGGAGACATATAAGAAAGTTTAACTCGGCATAAATAATGCATGGGCAGAAACTTTTGGAGTAAGCATGGCAGAGGAGATGTCATATGCCAGTGAGAAGCTGCACAATGAGATTTTAGCAAAGCTCAGGGAATTTTGAGGCGAAGGTGTGTAATATGATGACTACACGGTAATATGTTCTATGCTGCTATGTATCAATCCACTTATAATCTTGTGGAGTAGCTTATAAAAAGGAAAATACAGACACATTTATTGAAAATTTAACCACATCAATCTTTTTACTTTTCACATTTACAACTGACAGTATCACAAAGATTCTCATTTAAGCAACAAATATGAAAGACACTAGAAAATGCAGCAATATGTATACTATTACAATAGAAAGTGCACAATACCTGGTCACAATCATAGTCTGAATTAAACGGAACAGCAATATTTATATTTACATAAACAACATTAGTTTTAATACAAAAATTAAATAAAATTTAACATGTAATAAGGCAAATTTCATATGCACATACAATCATTTACATAACGTCACAATAAAAATCAAATCCCCAATGGATGAACTCTTTATCACCAAAAGCAGAACGAAAATACTTTCACAACTTTCTAGTGAGCCGAACAAAACTCAACCCAAATATCAATGCTAATATATATTTATATATATACTTAAACCGTATAAAAATATGTTACAGCCCATAAACATCTACAAAAACTGAGAACTGCATCCAATTGCAACAAGTCTGAATCTATTATACTGTGGAAACAATATAAATTACTCAAAAAGCATCAGCCAGCCTCAATTCAATTGCAGTTTGTAATTGAAAAATATAGAGGAGTGCAAAGGTCTCAGATTGTCAATTGCAATCTTGCAACATTCACTAATTTACATCCCACAGGAAACACTGAAATGGTGCCAAGAAACATAAAAATCATAAAATAAAAAATAAACAGCAGCAAATCACAGAGCAAGCTCAGTATTGGACCTGTAGAAGAACACACACTGACTCCATATTTACGTGTAAAAGAACAGTCCCGAGTGTGTGATGCGTGTAGAGCTGAAGTGAGGACTTAGAAGGGCCCTGTAGCACATCTTCTGACATCCAGTGATAGCCTCTCCTCACCGTTACTCTTTACTGGAGCACTGACACTGCAACGTAGCATGATGCCAGTTATACATAGAGCACAGCATCAATTCCTTGTTTTCTATCGTTGACACTGAGGCTTACCTGCTTAGCATCTAGCTATTATGTACTGTTGTGCTCGTAAAGTGGTCGTGAGGCTTGGGCTCGTAATATCTGAAAACCTAATCAATAAACATAAACCACCCTAATTCTTTCGATGTCTATTTTTTTTGCTGTTGTGGACAGTTTGGACCTTTTAGGGCCTACTGAAGAACGTGGTGCACTGAGTGATACCCTCATGACCTCTCACAATGTATTTACAAGTTTGCAAATGTACATATTTAAAATCTGGATGATTTGTTCAATCTGATGTTCCATTCATGCAGTCCCATTAGCAAATAATATAACAGGAAAACTGAAAAGAAAATCCAGGCTCGGTCACACAAGCTAGTGGTCCCAAGGGGAGATAGTAAACAGTTGGTTTTCACAAAGTTGGTCCCAAACAATCACAACATATTCAATAACACAATAATACACCCTATTATAAAAGTTTTGCAAATCCACTTACTAGATTAAGAAAACAGTCAGTAGCACCATTGAAAAATATTGCACGTGCATATCATTTAAAATCACATCCTTGTAACAACCCCTCCCCAATCAAAGAAAAATCCAAAATTCAAGAACAAAAACTTTGATTGGTTAAGTCACCTGATGATGTGCCAAAGTTCTGGGTTCGTAGGACCCCAGAAGTGTGTAAGACACTACAACGTCAACAGAGTTTGGGTTACTATAGCTGGTAAAAAATGTCAAGAATCCGAACCAAAGAACCAGTTACTAACAAGACAGCATAGAAATACGACGATGGTTAAAAAAAATGGTGGGGGGGGGGCATCAGAGATACTTGTACTTTGCAGACAAGCTCCCAGGATCTTCAGTTCTGCTGCAGGAGGATGCTCTCCAGTTCATCAGCTGAGCGAAGCAAAAAGGCAGCGGACTCTCGGTAGCCGGCGATAAGCTGTCGGACGGCGTTGACCTCGGTGGGGTTGAGTTGGGGTCGCGCGGTTCCACTGCCGCTGGAGCTCTGCTGCTTCTTCATACTCAGATCCGTAGGTCCTGCAGGGGAACAAGACCAGTCTATGGGTTCTTGCAAAAATAAGTGCTCACAACATTCACACTCAGCTCATTCTCAGTGTTTGGATTGTGTTTATGAGGTATGAGCCCGTCTTTCCTGTATATTTTGGCTCTGAAAGTTACCATTTTTTTCTAATTTGAAGTTTTCAGTTTTAAGATTTTCTTTTTTTTTTTTGTTGTTTCGATGCATACATCCATTTTTATTTGTGCAATTTGCCTCACATGTACATAACTCTGGAGAAAAGCGACTGCTAAATGTGTTATGTTAAAAATTTGCACCTACCCAAACACTTTCATGCAACTATGGAGACATTCAACGTGATTCCATATTGTTTAACACATCTAATGGAGAACAAATGTTAACTGACATAAAGAACACCAAGAATGGGAAAAAAATAATGATGTACTACTAATAGTAAAAAATTTAAAACAAAATAAGTTTAAAATTATACCCTGAAGACAGAAATAAAGTTAAAGAGATTTTCAGTCCTGTGTCAAAATCATTGCATACAAAGATTAAGCTTACTCTTTTAACTCACAATTTTATTTATTTTGTCGTAAAAACATTATTCTCCGGGTTTCGAGATCTCATTTAACCTTCCTTAAACATTTCATAACATTTTACAATATTTGATATAGATTTCAAGTAAGTTTGGAGCATGCTGGATGCATTTTTTAGATAATTATAAACAGAGTTGGGTAATTCAGGTCCAGAGAGTAAAAGTCCAGACCGGGATTTTGTTTCAACTAGCCAGTTGAGTACTGTGACTGTGACTCTTTATGCTCAACTGGTTGGTTGAAACAAAATCTTGGTCTGGACTTTTACTTTCTAGACCTGAATTACTCAACTCTGATTATAAATGTATACACAGAATTTATCAAGCATGCTTGTGTGATGTGTGGTACCTTTACATCTTCTAATGCAGGTCAGTGTATATTTGACAAGCATACAAAATACAACATGTGAAAATACAACATGAGAAAAATGAAATACCACGTCAGTGCTGACAAAAGAAATAAAATGAGCTAAATTTATATTTGCACAATATTTTGTGTTGCTAAGCAGATATTGAATAAACCAAATCTACCCATCCATCTTCTAGCCAGGAGAGGATCTCAATGGGAGGTTGGAGCCGATCCCAGGCAGCATAGGGTACAAAGCAGGAAGACACCCTGGACGGAATGCCAGTCCATCACAGGGCACAGGGCACAGGGCAGGGGGACACCCTGGACGGGATGCCAGTCCATCACAGGGCAGAGGGCAGGGGGACACCCTGGACGGGATGCCAGTCCATCACAGGACACAGGGCAGGGGGACACCCTGGACGGGATGCCGGTCCATCACAGGACACAGGGCAGGGGGACACCCTGGACGGGATGCCGGTCCATCACAGGGCACAGGGCAGGGGGACACCCTGGACGGGAT
>JAOYFF010000081.1:9188900-9199783 GCA_025773925.1 Cryptomyrus ogoouensis
AAAACAACAGCGAAACCGTGTACAAATCAGCGCGCGACAGGGGAAACATAGGGAAACTGAATTGCCCGGAACACCGGTCCTGTATAGTCCTGTATAAAACACTTATATCTCACAAATGGAATATCCTTGAAAGAAAATTTATTCCAGAGACTCTACAGGATCCAATAATTCCCAAAGGGGTAAGTCCTAAATATACCCAGGTAATCACTCCAGCCCTGTGGAATTTCCCTAGGTAAATTTTTAAGGGTTTCAGAGCCCAAAACCAAACCGAAGGTAAATTCACGCAATAAAATTTAGCGGTTAGCGGTTGTCGTTAACTTACACTAAATGTTTTAGTGGTGTATCGATTTAGCGTTATCAGATTATACTTTGAAGTTCGCAGATTAGCGGTTAGCGAAGCTAACTTCTCAGTTAGCTGTGCCCATAACTGGCGATTGACATAAGTTTCGTCTATTACGGTTTTAAGTTACAGATCATTTTCAGGCTTTGCTTAATGCCGTGGATCCTGTTTGCTGCCTATGTGATGCTATATGTTTAGTGTAACCCAGGCTGAGGTACGTCAAGGTCAGCTGCCTCAGTCCCGGCAGCACTGAGTACCAGTTTGTCAAAGAAGAAAAGCTTGACTTGCATATGACCTGGCGCTGCATGTTTGGGGTATATACATTTGCCACTGTTTGTGTTCTTGTTTTTGAAATTTGTTAATAAAGTTTTATTTTCTTTAAATTCAGTCTCATGACGGTGATAGCATTATGACCCAAAGTTGAAGCTGAATGGGGACGCATGTCAGAACACCAGTGCGGTATAGTGAATGGTGTATATCAGGCAGTTATTGGGGGGTTTCTATGCCCCTGAATAATGTGACAGTCAGAAATCATGCTCTATGTCTCCCTTTGGATAACTCTCAATCCTTCTCTGTACTGAGAATGTTATCCTATAGCCGATGAATGAGAAGTTCTTTGCTAGCAGGTTTGAGGAGTCCATGAGATTATATCTGTGTTAGTTATAGGAACGGGCTTGATCAGTCCCCTGCACATGTAACATTTGGAAGGCTGTGGTAATATGACATTTTTCACATTAGGAGCATATGTTATGCAAGGGTTATGGAGCCATATTTTAATCATGACACACTTGCCTAGTACTAACCTGATAATGTCATCGCGGTAAAATGCTAAGTATGACTGAACTAATGATATTATTAAACATATCAAATAAATGGCCACTCATAAAGTAATTTCACGTAGTGTGGAAGTATGGTATTTGGAGAGAGGTTAGACTGTGTCAGCCTAACATCCCACAATTGGATAAAATGATCATATTCAAAATAGAAGAATATGGACATAAATAGTCTGACATTCAGCATGAAAGAAGGAGGAGGCTCTTCAGTTAAATGATTAAGTGATCAGAGAGGGAGAGGCAAGTAAGCCAGTTGCATGAAACATGAACAAACATATCATTTGCAGAGTTTATTTGCAGCATATTCATTTTCAATAAGTTTTTGTTTGCAAAAAAAAATTGTATTGTCTTTTAATATGCAAAACAAATTCAGAACTTTGTATGCAAAATTTTCTCTTTTTTTCAACAAAATCTTTTCCGACGTACTTTATTTTTATATACTGTACACACAGTGTTAACTATATATGGGAAAGAAGTAAATAGATTAAAGGTGTTTCCTGATTACCTTCGCACACGCATTACCATTGAGGGCTGTGAATTTATAAAGCAACTCTGATGAAGAACACAGTCGAGATTAATGGGATGATTATATTAATAATACATGTATTCATTTTGATTTCATTGTGTCTAGTACATAATACCATAAGGCAATATTTGACTTTCCACTTTATGTTCTGTCACATATTACAAGATAATACCTTTTGGATGCTTTAATATAAGAGTGCAAACACCCTGTAAAGATAACTTTACACACTCAAATTAATATTATGACTTGCTGCAGCATTCATAATACATCTGCTAATATTCAAGATTAAAGCGTTATCATGAAGCAAAGTGATGTTAGAAACCTTCGATGTTTCTCTACCATTATAATCGTGGGCAGTTTAAAAATGAATGACTCCATCACCTTATCTGTAATACAAAAATTTTGCTAATTTAAACTGAACCCATCCAGGTCCTGGAAAATGGTGATTGTAATAATACTCGTACTACACTAGATAGACAAAAGTGTTTTCCAGTTTATCCTCTTGCGTTTGATTTGAGTTGATAGATGAATTGACTTGTTTTGAGTGCCCAGTATTATGAAAGCTTATATCAGGTAACGAAAGTTCAATCTGATTATTCTTATCCATTCTGCATAATACCTCTCCACCATAGGGGGGCAATGAGCCTGGTGCCTATGGCAGGAAATACAGAGCTGGGTGTCCCATGGACCCGCTGGCCATCTATCACACACTACAGGCAATTTGGAGACACTAACCCATCTAACCAAATGCTTTTGGATTAACAGAGAGAATTCAAGGAGAAGATGCAAACTCCGCAATTCAAATGCCCAGATCTGGAGCTGTGAAGCGACAATAGTAACCAATGCTAAAACTGATTATGAAAATATTAAATAAGTAATACATTATCTTGATGCAACAATATATGTTTAATGAATTAAACGGAAATTGGGAACCAGCCGTGGCGTTTTCTGCCCTCTTCATTACAGTCCATAATAAAGTCATTTAAATATTTGAGTAATAAAAAGCAGGTTAATTTTTGCCATTAGAATCTTTCATTTGTCTGTACTGCAACCTGTTTATTTTATTTTTTTAATGTAAGGAAAACCACAGTCAAATCTAGGCTATGCGTTCCCTAATATTTACAGTATACTTAGCCGCACCTGTATTTGAAAATAGCACTTCCCAAAATAAAACGCTTAAAACACCCATACAACTTGCACAAACATGTTCTAGTTTAAATCCTGACAGTCATGAGGTGCTAACTAACCAAACACAGCCGATTTCTAAAAGTTTTACTTACACAGAAAAACAAACTCGAACTGTAAACAAACATAGACATGCTAACATAGGTTTCACATTACAAGCATTTGGGGCAGTGGTGTCTTAATGGTTAGGGAAGCGTACTTGTAATTGAAAGGTTGCTGGTTTGAATCACCGACCAGCAAGGCACCACTGAGGTACCCTGAGCAAGGCACTGCTCCCCAGGTGCTGAATTAGCTGCCCCCTGCTATGTCACATATGGGTTAAATGCAGAGAGTACATTTTGTTGTTGCGCACTGTGTACTTTGGTGTGTCAACAATGACAATTAATCACTAAAATTCAATTCAAATTTTGGAGACTTCTGCCCTCAGTAAAACATTATTTTGAAAGATCAGACCCATGGGAAGAATAGCTATAAATCTTTTCTCGGTCGGTTCAGTGACAGTGACAGTGACATGCCACCAGCTTTTCCCACGCCACCTCCAGTGTTCCCAGTTTTGAAAACAAGCAAATAAAAGTATTTAGAAATGCCTTAGCTGTGTTTAATTGTAATTTTTTTTTCTCACACAATTCCGTACCTTGCTTTGTATCCCAAGTAGTAAAAGTCATTCTTGGCAGATACCAACCTGCCCCTGCTGAGTGGTCACTATCCCCACCAGAGTAACTGGCACCATGAAGCTACTTTAAAATATGGTGGGAAAAGAACTACAAATACTACTTCAACGATATCGTTGAAGTAGTTTTTGTAGTTCTTTTCACCTTTTCTGTTACCAGTTTCACCATTATGGCTTCTTTACTTTTGCCTGCTGCTTCCCCAAGCAGCCATATTGAAATGCCAACAAATAAATTAATACTTTTATCAAAGCGGCTTTATATCTGGATAATGTTTTTTTGATGGTTGGAAAGTTCCGAATTAATATTATGAAGTCATTCTTGGGAAGAATTTTTTTAACGTTATGATGTTATTCGATTATTTTCTGTAACCGCTTGTCCTATAAAAAAAAAATCAGAAACATACCTTTCATTGTCCCAAGGTTAATCAACAAGTGAAAAGTGTATGGTACGTTTAGGATCTTGCTCAGATCAGGCAATCCAAGGAAACTGAATGAGTGAACCGAAGGACAGTAACCAAGTAGTGCACCAAGAATAAAGGGGCCGACTTAGAAACAACTGCAGGCTTTCAGTCAGTGCTTTTTGTTGGGAGAGAACCAAGGAACCAAGACAACCTCACTCCAATAATCACATATTGAGACCCATTTAAATTACGCAGAACAGCACAATTCAAAGGATTTCACACTGAGAAGTACATTAGAATTTGTGTTAAGATTTGTTATAAGACTATAATGTAAAGATCATTAACATTTTAGTTTCTTGAGTGACCCTCGTCTCGCATGTTCTATTAGAGTCCAAATACCTGCTCTGGACGATCTAAAAAGCACTTCCCAGTGAGACAAATAAGAAATATCACTGCTCCCACTAATGCAGAAAACACAATATCCACCCACAGGACCATAAGCATATCGCCCATGCACTCAGCTTCCAAGTGACTCCTCATATGGACAATATAAAGTATACCAACCACATGAGAATTTCAAATAAACTGACTTTTGTAAACGATTTAACTAATACGCTTGTTATTCTTATTCACCCGTAGCATGAAACAGTAATGATGGAAACAATTAAAATACTGGCATCTTAATTCAAACAACCAGTCATCCTGTGCTCCATGTTTTATTTTGCATTTTATTCCCATTTTATTTTGTATTTCTTTATAAAGTATTGTTTAAAAGCTATATATACAGAACAGTGGGCAGGGATTGCGATTTCATGGCCCACAATTAAGATTTAAGATTTAATTTTATGTATAATATTTTAACTGCATTTTTGTTTGTTTTTAATAAAGCTAGGCTTTGTCCTGCAAAATTTGACACATGCGCATGCAATACAGGTCTGATTCCCATGTTATGGGGAGTGAATTGCTCTAATTAAAACATTCCTATTGTTAAGAGCCCTGAATTCTCTTTATACACTGAGCACTGGAAAAGTGTTTTCACAAATAAACAGGCAGGAAGACAAGCACCTGACTCAGCCTTCATCCATATAAGCTCATAGCTTGGTTACCTGTTTACTCGGTATTTAATTCCTCCTTGAAGATCATATCATGCAGCACCAACAACTAAAACCTATTGTGTTTCAGCAGGTGGCTAATCCAGATGCTGAAGTGATATTGTCCTGACATTTATGCCAAATAATAGCAATGTGTGTTGAGGAAAATGACTGCTATTTGAAAAGAACTGCAGGTGTGTCTGCACTGTTTTTTCGTTTATATAAATGTATATGACTGGTGTGTAATATTTTTCATCTCCATTGTCTATAAACACATGAAAAGGGCAGCATTGCTTTGGCCAGTAAATGCAAATGGCAGACGTGCAGCTGGAATTATGAAACGCACTATGATGGACTAGTAAATGTGTTGTCGGTGATCTTGTGTTTATTGTGAAAATGATTGTGCTCCTTAAAACACCCCCACTCCACCACTCAAACTGGGCATTTAAGTGCTGCCCCAGTCACTACACTGAAAATGAAATAAAATCCTTACATTAAAATCCTATCCTAGGAGATGACGAAGCAGCATATTCTGTGGACTAGCTAGCTAGCTATACAGTCTTCTTACTGTACTTGCTTGCTTTTTAGTTTTTAAAATATGTTACGGGGGCTTTGTGGGCCGAAATGCCGTTCTTGACTAGGGCCTCAGAAACGTGGAAGGGCCCCCTGCTGGCGATGCGCGTACCTGTCGTCTGTCGAGCCGCATCCGCTTGGCCGCGTTTCTGCTCTCGTTCTCACAGGCCGAGGCCAGGATGTTTTCGGCCGCCGCTGAGGTCAGGTGAGACGGGATGGGCCGTGACTACGAAAGAAGCAAGACCACCACAAAACATTTTTCCAACATGTTGCACATTCTGTTACTTTTTCATGGGGATGTAAACAATACATGCGTTTATGAAGAGGACTGTGTGCTATACAAAGCATTATAATGTAATCTGCTCTAGAACAGGCTGTTTAAACAATCACAGCTTTAACAGCAGATTTCATAATTTCCAACGCCCAAATTAATCCGCCGATATGCTTCGCGCGAGGCGACGCACTGTGACATGTACACTACACAAGCAGGGTACTGACTGTACTTGCACATGAAGACTAGGTCTGTCGGCAATAAAGGTCATGTCCACCTGGGGGCAGTGTGCGGAAACCATCTCGGTCAGCTCCTTCATTTCCGGTCTCACTTGTTTTGCATGAGGTTGTGACAAGAAGTGATGTAAAGTCACTGCCTCCGCAAAAATCGAGTTGCTGATTTTTTAATACTGCTGCAGCAGTCTCTGTGTTCTAACCACTGCGCCGCATCGTACTTCGCTCTGCCACATAAGCCTTTACTACCCCATGTTGACTGTTGCTAGATATCTCATAGTAGTTAGTATTTCGTAATCAGGCTGCACCACACTGGAAAATATCAATTTCTGCCATAAGTATTGCAGTATTTATAAAGAAACAATAGTTCAAAATAAATAATTTTCCCAAAAACACATCTGTTCATGAGTGATTTATACAGCAACGGTGAAAATGATTAGGAATGGCTGGAAGAGCGCATGCAGAGCTCATGCAAAAGCAGCGGCGGTAAACTTTAAACTAATGTTAAACATATACTAGATAATCCTGAAAAGGAGCGGTCATTACACAGCTTGCTAAAGAAGCAGGGCCGGTATGCATAAGACTTCTCAGAGTAAAATTTCACACTTAAATGCGTCACAATTCTAAGAGTGATGTGATTTTGCTCCTACTCCCAGACTTAAGAATAAGTGGCATGCATAAACATTCTTAAGTGTTAAGACTTAGGTCTCAGCTCCTAAATTATTTAAGAGAGCTGGAGAGGACTCCTAAGCCAGTTAGGAGTTGAATGTTTGCTGTATAAAGTGTCATTTCCTTTCGTGAGGTCGATAAAACATTATACCACCTTTTTTCACATTACTCTGCTGAACGTCTTGTCCGAGGTGACGCAGCGTTTACAACCAATTAAAGGTATGATCACAGAAAGGTATGTTGTATAAAGCTCTACATTAACGGTTTAATGTCACTAATATATTCACCGTGCAGCTCCTCTATTGGTTGAACTCAGTATTTGGGGCAGGATTTTATTTGTAGTCCTCATTTCACGACACTTAAATGCTGGCTCCGTCAGCACTTAGGAATTGGGCTTAGACTTTGCTGAAAGTTACTTTTAGCAGCTTTATACAATGCTCTTAGGTCCTACTTTTTGCTAAGATTTTTTTAAATTAAGTCCAAGTGTACGACCATTCTTAAGACCATCCTTAGGAAGTTTTATGCATACCGGCCCAGAATTTCAAGTTAGAGTTTCACTGTACTTAGTACATGATACTGCTATCTTAGAAACTTAAAGTGCCATTGCATTTTGAAGACGCTGTACACAGTAGTGCTCACAATATTTTTTCTCTTGCCTCTGAAAATATACAGTTCTTCCAGCAATTCATTCTTAAAAGATGGTACTGTAATACTAACTACGATATATAAACACATAGTCCCGTGACAAAAGGTAACCATACTGCCACCCCTGCATCTCGCGTACGCGTTGCGTCAACATCCTCGCGTAGGTGCATCTACGACGCGTGGAATGAACGCAGAAAACACGTGGCGGCCATGATGCCTATGCGTATGTGCTGTGAGCGTCAATTATAAATCAGCTCATAGGGCTATCCAACTGAAGCTAGGGTTAGAAAGGTTATGGCTTTTTCATGCATCAAAACCTGTTTTGGCCCCCATATAACAGGAAAAAACAGGTTAACTCAATTAAATAGCATATTCCATACTTTCCAGTGATTTATGTTGTAATTTTAAGACCCTAAATTAGGATTAGCGAACTGTAGCTACAGTTGCAGTTAGAATGGTTATGGTTATGTCAGACATCAAAACCTTTTGTCTGAAATATGATTGTGTGATTGTTCTGTGCCCCATATAACGGGAAATGACACTTTAGCTTGATTTAAATATCAGCAAACAGCAGATTTTCTTCCACTTCTGGCACATGTGCTATTTCAGTGCAGCTGAGCTCTCTGTCCTGCTTTGTCTGTTTTTGGATAAATTGTATTCTGTTTGACAAATTGAATGCATGTCATGATTTAAAGAACACTTTTATAAATTGTTTTAACTAGATGAAAAAATAGCCATGTTCCCTTAATTTGATCATTTGTGCAGCTAAACATTTTAACCAATTGACTAAAATTACTCATCCATCTCTCTTCCAGCCATTTGGGCTGGACAGGGTCACTAAGAGCCTGGATCCTATCCCAAGCCACATAGGGCACAAGGCTATAGGCCTTAATCTCGTTTTATCAGTCCTTTAGTTAATTATTCAACAACTACACAGTCCACAGTTAATAGTTTGCAGTTTGAAAATAGCTCCTTGTTTTACCATCATTAAATTATTCCCAATTATGCAGTCCTAAACTAAATGCAGATCTTCAGCTAGTGCACTCAGTTTTACTTTCCTCCAAATTTTGAAAGATGTATCAGCTGGACCAAGACCTAGAATAAACTGTAATTTTAGAGAACAGTACTCAAGAGTATTGATTTATTCAACAAAAATGTATTGATTTATATTGATTGTACTGCTCTATTGAATATTTCATAATTAGTCCTGGCTACTGTTTTACTTAAGACTACATAATGATCACTATTTGTGTGAGAAAATGTAGCCTTAATACATATGTGTCTTCACATGGTGTCCATTGAAAGTTTTAGGTACCTGAATCAGCAGTAATACCAAAGATCTACTGTGTGTGTAGAGTGAGTAAACGTGACCCACTATAACAGTGTATAACTATAACTATAGTGCAGTGTATCTCTCTTAAATGCAAAAAAAAATGTTCATCACTGGTTATCTGCCATGCTGATTTCCCCTAACTCTGCCCTCTTTATTTATTTGTTTATTTATTTGTTTGTTTTTATACCAAATTATTCTGCTAATCCAATGTGCATGTGTGTGTGTGTGTGTGTGTGTGTGTTTACGCACTTTCCTGAAACACAGAAAGGTAAAGGTGGCAAAAATTTGAGAAACATATGAGGGGAATCCATTACTGCTCTCTCAATTAGCCCTTAAGCCGTAACAATTTCCAAGCACAGACTGATTTGTTAGCTAAATTAACTTGTTTAGCAGATACTTTGTCAAAAGCAACTTACAACTGAAGTTCAGAGATAGCAGGAGCAGGCCAAGCGGCTCTGGAGCGGTCGGGGTTAAGGGCCCTGTTCAAGGGCCCAAGTGTGACATCACTCTGCTGACCCTGGGATTCGACCTCCCAATCACAAACCCACAGCGCCGCCCACCATGCCACGTGGCCAATGAGGGGTGAGATCCCCCCTGACAGCTGGGACAAAGGGTGCTGAAGTATGAGGCCACTGCGCACACACAGCTAAATCTGATACAAACACAGAGAACTGAGTGGAAACCCGATGGACGGACGATCAGCAGCGCTGTACAAGAGAAGCCAGAGCAGAGCCTGCTTTCTGAGCTGCTGTGTACGTTTTTATCAGCTGTAGTGGCCAGCGTGCTTTTCAACGCTGCAGCCTACTGGGCAAACGCCTGACGAAAGTCATCAGGAAGGCCAGCTCCACGGCACTGACCCCGGAGCCACTGGAGGCAGCACCAGAGAATAAGTGTTAGCTAAACTGGACAATATTACGAACAATTCTGCCCATTTCGCTTCAGGGGGCTCTACACTGGAGCACCTTTAACCACCAGTTCATCCCACTATGGTGTTCTAAAAAAACACTACTGGGGATCGTTCCTGCCTGCTGCCATCAGACACCATAACATCCCCTCCCAGTGTGCCACTCGCCATCCACAGCCGTAACGCATCGAGACATCTTGTCTTTTTACGAAACAGTCGGGAACTTTATGTTCTGACTGTACATAATTTATCTGCACATAAGTATTAGTCTAATCTTGAATTACTTTTAGTATCACATTCTGATTTTTAGATATCAGTTATTTGTGTGCTGTACAATACGTTCGCTCTGTTTAGACTACAGCCGCGGAAAAAAAATAAGAGACCGCTCTATATTTTTAAACAAATCTGCATTTTTAAATCCTGGTTTAATCCTGGTTCTGTTGGCAGAAGGATACGCTGAGCAGCAGAATGCCTCCAGGTTCAAAATTTGTAAGGCAGCAGGACACACTGCGAACGACCAGAAACCAGCCAGGTAGAGGGCGGAAGTGACTTCCTAATGCCAGAGATGACCGTCCAGGAGTGCCTCATGAATCGGAGGATGACAGCAAAGTGACTTTCAAAAGGAAGGGGAAACATTAAGTGGTGTGAAGTGCACTGATAGGACAGTTCATATCAGGCTCCTAGAAGCAGGACTGAAGTCCCATAAAGCAAGGAAGAAGCCCTTCATTAATGAGAAACAGGGAAGAGCCAGGCTGCAGTCTGCAAAAAAAAATGTAAATATATTATTAACAGATGCAGACACATAACTGGAGAAATGAGTGAAACAAAACATTGTCCTGTGGTCTCTTAATTTTTTCCGCGACTGTATGCATACTGTCTTTGAACTTTGTTTGTATAAATGTTCATTTATATGCAGCATGTAGATATACCTTAACACCCTAACGTACATGAACAGCTTTAATATACATTAAAAACAAACATTATAATTGTATAATCATTGTTTAATAATGTATACTAAGGCTGTTAAGGTGTTTTGCTCCCTAACATAATAGTTTATTTCTTCTTCTTATTATTATTATTATTGAGTTCATTCTGACTAACAAGTCCATTGTACACAGAATAATCAATCCAGCTTTTTCAAATTTAGAAATACAGTTAAGTTAATGATTAAACTGTAATTTATGTTTGAGTACCGGGTAAATATAGCCG
>JAOYFF010000081.1:9199883-9216436 GCA_025773925.1 Cryptomyrus ogoouensis
TTGAGTTCATTCTAACTAAAAAGTCCATTGTAAACAAAAAAATCAACCCAATCACCCATAGCATTACTCCCAGATCACACCCCCACCAGTATCACGCTGCTAGTAAAACCCCCCCCCCCCCCCCCCCATGTGCCACTTTGATAGTTCATCACTTAAAGATGAACCTTTTCTTAAATACCTCAATAACCTAATAGAGTAATAGACTTCGGGTATAACTGCAGAAGCTGAAGGAAGACATGACAACAATATCATACCGTGGACATAGAAAGAGGCGAAGGACGATGTTTTCTGGAAAGTGAGTAGACTGGACCCTCTAGCCTCTCGAATGTCTATCGATTCAATCATTAAGGACATTTTTGCCTATTGACTAGATGCTTAGTCCAAAGTGAGTTACAAGAGAGCTCAGCTGGGGGTCAGAGAGCAGGACCAGGCAGAGTCCCAGGAGCAGTTCGGGTTAAGGGCTCGACTCAACTGTAGCAGCCACAGGATGGCGCTCTAAAAAAGAGCTGTAGCTCCTGTACAGTTTTCTGCTTTGAAGAAGTGAAGTCAACATTTGATGATAATGAATGGCTCAACAAGCTCACTAATCTTTGTACTTACATGGAAAACTGAACTGTAGTGATGAGATTCTGAATTCTGTAGATAGATGACAAATAAAAATAGTAGAAAACACAGACCTCAGTAAAAATGATAGCACTCAAGTAAATCTGGCCACAATACTACATTGATTCACGTTATCAAAAAAAATACTAATTTCCCAGGTTTCTTTAGTTTTTATAATCTCATCCAAGTCTGGTAAGTCACTTGGTACCTGCTCTTTCAGTGCAACACAAGGATTTTGTGTCCGTAGCCAATGTGATCAGTGCATTAAGTGCATACAAGTCTCCATTACGTTGATTAAAATGGCTAATGACCCAAGAAAAAAAAATAGCTGTGATCTACCAATTACCGTGTTCTCAAAAATACCGTGGTTGTCTTTTTCAGGCCTTATAGCCTACAGGCTAGGAAGTCCATTGTTCTTATGTGCATACATTTATAAGGCAAACAGGTACTATAAACCCTACAAACAGGTACTACAAATACTACTGAAATAAACCAGCAGTCATCAGCAGCATGTGAACCAACTGAACAGCAAAAATGCAGAATTAATAATAAGCTTTGAGTGCTTGTTCTTGCTGTATTTCACCAATCTCACCGGTTTGCAGAAATTATAGGCCATTAACATTTGCATCTTGATTTTTAATTAATGAATTCATCCATATTGATTTGTTATTACAATATGGAGAAGCAGTAGCAGCACATTTTATAACAAACCCTTTCGAATAACAAGATGGACCCATTCATCAATATGCATGAAACAAAATCGGCCTCATTTTCCTTTTTGTGACAGTATTCTTATATGTAACATTTCAAACATATGACATTCTCAGGTTTTTCTTCATTATTTAACTTCATTTTGGAAAGCAAATCTGAACCAAACCAAATAAATAAATAGTCATTAGTCATTTAATAATGCTATTTGTCATTTGCATGCAATTTAACTATGGGTTACTAGGTATTTTATATGTTGATTTGTAATTAAAATTACCATTTTGCCCATCCACCTTAATTTGTCTTAAAAGAAATGGTAATGCGGATGTCTGAAGACAAGAAGCTTCCAGTGAGCTGCAGTGTTCAGAAACAGCGCTCTAAACTCTTGTGGTGACATGCAATTTAAATATTTAACATGGCCTCTTGAAATATCCATCCATTCATCCATCTTCCATAACCTCCTATCCAGTGTAGGGTCACTGGGAGCCTGGGGCCTGTTCCAGGATGCATAGGGCACAAGGCAAGGGACATCCTTAGATGGAGTGCCAATCCATCACTGGGTAGAGTACACACTGACACAATTATATGCTATAGGCAAGTCACCAATTCACTCCCCTGCAAGTTTCCGTACTGTGGGAGGAGATTGCAGTACCCAAAGGACACCAAGCTAGCACAGAGAGGACATGTAAACTCTGACCCTAGAACTGTACAGCCTTAGTGCTGAACACTAAAGCACAGTGCCATCCATCCTATACAAATGTGGTTTTGAATTTTTTATTTTTTTAAAATCCCCTCAGTGAATTTTAGTTGAATTGCAGTACTTTACCTCTGCGCTATCCGGTGTCTCGACTATTGCTGTGAGTTCAGTGAAAGTCTTGTCCTTAGACACCTCCCATACTCCTATATTCTTTACAGAATGATGTCAACGGTGGTGGTGACATGTGGCATCTGTTCTCTGGGCTTTAATTCACCCACAGCTTCACAGATGATTATCGACAGCACACATGAGCAGCAGGGAGACTGATTTGGAGGGAAAACCACTACCAGAAACCACGCAGGAAGGGAAGGACTGAGGGATAACATGCATGTAAACGTCGAAAAATTACATAAATCATTTAAAAGGATGGAAAAGTAGTTTGTTATATTTGCACTGGAAACAGATATTCATAATATAGTTATATTAGGAAAATATTCAGGCAGGAATATAGTCATAATAATGTGATTACAATGAAACATGAAAATGTACATGCATTTCATCAGACTGAAAATATACCATGTTTAAAAACAGTATTTCAAACCTACACTGGTTTAGGGAATTAAAAATATTACTTGCATATAAATGCTGCAATTAGAATTATGAAGTAATAATAATAAAACAGATCAGGCTTTAATATGAGGCACAAATGTCATTGTTTATATTAATCAGTGTGCAGACAAGGACTAAAACACTAATTTGTGTTTGGCTACTTAAATTTAAAAATCAAATGAAGGGAAATTAACATACGGCCGAGACAGTAGAGATCAATGTCTAGGTGCCAAGCCAACATTATGTTTCAGATGCTGAGTGGAAATAAATAAAGGAACAAACAAACAAACAAATAGCCCAGAAAATGGCAGTTTTTTTCTACTACAGCTCCCTCTGCTGTCCAAAAATTAAAATTACTGAAGCAGCAATCTCAATCTCAAGTCATGCAACTCCAACAAAATTTTCTGGGGCTTTTATAAGTGCCCGATTAGGATAATTCTTATGTTCTTTGGTTGCCACAGTATAATACTGTATGCTGATTTGTGATGCTTTATGTAGCTGCAATGCAATTAATTTATGGAGGGTTCTTCTGTGATGTTAAGAACTGGCAACTAAAGAAGATTTCACTATTTAAGACAGTAAATCAGGGTGCCCAACTCCAGTCCTGGGGGGCCGGAGCCCTGTACATTTTTGGGTTCCCCTCATTTAACACACCTGATTCAACTCCTTGTGCTAATTACCACACCGCTCTTGAGCTGAATCCAGGGGCGCTGTAAAGGGGGGAAAAGTTAGGACGATTCCAAGGGCCCTGGAGTGACAGGGGCCTTAAATAATTTGGTAAATAACTGAATTGCTCTGGATTGGGGGCCCCAGTATGATATGTTTCTAGGGGCCCAAAATGTTTAGCAGCGCCCCTGGCTGAATCCTTTATGGTGGAACACGGAAAGAACTAAGCTACACAGGGCTCCGGCCCCCCAGGACTGGAGTTTGACACCCCTGTAGTAAATGGAAGGCTAACACTTGGCTTACCTGAGTAGGAATCACAATGACAATGCGATTTGCCACTAGGAGGGTACAGGTAGTCTAATCTAAGCTAGGAGGGCCAAAGAATGAGCATCAGAATATCAGGTGAGGATATATGTAAGAGATCATGATGGCAAACCACCACCCCCCCCTAAAATATGCCTAATGGCACCCCTGACCTATAGCTGTATATGCATGAAAGTGATCATCATGTAAGTAACCATATGCAAAGCAATGTCCAAATTGAATGATTCAGGAGTATATTCACCAAATTGCAGTCTAACCACATTGTTATATTTTCCCACACAGTTCATGATTTTGTTGTCATTTAGCTGTTTTTGTGTTATACTGTGCTGTGTAACATTTTTTGTTTGCTAAATGTTACATATTGAGAGTAAAGATATGAAGAATCTGCATGTGCATGCCAGTGAACTTCACGCACTGCAGTGCAGTGTTGAAACTGGTATCTTTAACCTGCATAAAAGTGTTTGCTAAAGAAACTCGATCAATCAGTGACAGTAATAAAAAGTGGGAAATTATGGTATTTCAGGAGGTGCAGACTTACACTGATATTCTGACAGTATGTCTAAGCATTTTGACTCTCATGGTTAAAACAATGTTGATTGTACTTTTCATTTCCAGTTACATTTTGGTGGCACTTACTGTACTAATCCATTGATAGACTTATTTGTTGTGAGACATGAGTTAATTGTTTTAGGTGAGTTACGGCTTTTTTGCAGCTTATCCGTACTGTTGTGCAGTTTTGAGAAATCCCCATACAGCCTTGACAATGTTATTTTTCATGAGATGTGCCAAAGAAATCGAAAAAAACTGTATTTAGGATTTATACAACCTTTCAGTAAAACATTACAGAGGAACTGCAGCTGTCACTTATGCTTAAGCATTTTGAAACTCCGTATTTATAGGTATTTATATATGTGCACATGAGTAGTGTAAACAGGCTGAGTAATCCTACCTCATGACTCAGAGATAAGGTTGGAGAGCATTTCTACTGCTCCACAAGTGTCTGCCAGTCTCACTTTCACCTCAATGAGGGGGGGGTCACCCATCAATTTATTTGCCATAACTGCTTATCCATGCGGGGGTGTCCAACGCTGTCGTGATGATTGTGTCACCCGTTGTATAGGCATCACTTTTGTTCTTACTTTCATTTCAGTGTTTACACGCCTTCTAGCATATTGGCTGATTTCCTCTCTGATTCATCTGTGACTAGCACACTACTTTTAGGATTATACATATTCTTGTTACATGGAGATTTAAAGTGATATTCAGTATCTTAATTGCATTATCTTGCTAAAATATACGAAATTCATTTTCTTTTAACTTTTATCATATTAAGCTTTACTGACTGATTCACATTCATTCACATTACAGCCATTACTATTATAGGGCACTTTACTTGAGGGTAATTGTTACTCAGTTACTAGCCAAGTACAAATCATGAAATACCTGAACAGTCATAACTGATTAATAATGAACGAACTTGGGATCGGTTCTTAACTAACATGTAGTTTCTGGTTAATTAATGCATTAAGTAACAGTGTACTGCTACATTATCTGTGCCCCCTCAAGTAAAATGTTACCTTAGCGACACCATGAATTAAGGCACTAAAAGCAATGCAGCAAATATTCTAGAATAGATCATTAATAATACTAATACTGCAATAATACTATTTATTCAATATCCACTCAAACCAGCACGGTTGCCACTGTTGCTACTGCCAACTGCACTGCATGTTGTCACGTCCTCTGCATTGCACTGCGTAGTCCTGTGTTGTTTCTGTGCTTTTGTTTTTGTGCACCTTGGTCCCCGAGGAACATTGTTTCGTTTGTCTGTATACTGTGTATATGGCTAAAATGACAATTAAACCTATGTGACTAGACTTGAAGTGCAGAGACTATAAACAAGACAAGTGCAACACACAAGGGAGAGGGGAAAAGGAGAGTAATGACAAATAAACAAAAACAGAGACTATACGTACACGGTAGCCACTGCAAAAACAAAAGCGAGCAGTTTTTGCTGATTTTTAGCGATGCTCGTTAGATATATGTGTTGCTACAACTGTTAACTTTTGAGTTGGCAGCACGTGGAACAACATTTAACGCGCTTTGCACCATTATCGGATCCAGAGTAGCCACTGTCCCGTCTGCGTGTGCCGCCATATTGCGAGATCCATCTTGGTAGTATTGGCAATATGAATAATATCATTACAGTACCAATTTTAATAGCGCCTTGGCCAATCACATTCTTCCATGAAATGATACAAAACACAACTGCAAAAGTTTTTTTTAAGCAGAAATAAAATCCATTAATATATCACTTGAAAGCATTATACGTATAAACTATATACTATGTCTACTATGTCTAACCGGTTATCTTAGTCATGGTCAAATGGGGGCCTGGAGCCAATCCTAGGCAGCATAGGGACATGAGGGGGCGGTACACCGTGGATGGGATGCCAGTCTATTGTAGGACAAATACACTACAGGGAACTCAGCATAACAGTATGGCTTTGGACTGTGAGAGGAAGCCCCTGTGATGCATGGAGAACATGCAAGCTATACAAACGAGGGCATTTTTTCCAGTTTCATGCAAAATTGCGCATAATGATATCACCATCTAGCAACATTAATGCTGATGTGTTAAGCCTAGTTCATGTTTTACTTTTCCACATGCTATTATGGTCTGTGCGCGGTTGTGCGTGCAGACTTACATGTGCATGCTACATGTATCGGTGCATTTGTACAGCAATAATATTCCACCAGACCAGCAGAGGGCAGATGTAATGCAACAAGCACATTTAAGCAGTGTAGTGAAATGGGGAAACTTTCAGGAAGAGTTTTAAAGTTGTATCTAGGCTTGGGCGTAGTCATGATAATATTGTATGTCATGGTATTTTGAAATCTTGGTGACAAAATTAGTTGGGATAAAGTACTATAAATATGGCAAATATGTTTCCATTCCAAATATGTTTCTATTCCGCTTTATCACTTTAAACAGAGATTCTTTACCTTATGTAAGTCACCCAGGGGCCCTTAGAACCCCCCCCCCTTATGGCATCCCTGACTACACATGATCACCCAGTTACTTTTACCATGTCAAGACAATGTTAAGTCTCTCCCCCAGAAAGTGTTTCAATGCTTGCGACAATGTTTTATGCTAATATTCCGTATTTTATTCTCTTTTTTTCTTCATTACCATACAGCAGACCAACAGTAAAGCACTCTTCTGATTTCATGTCTAAAAGAAGGAATACATAAAATTAAAGGCCCAGCCACTGGGTTAACCATACAGCAAGCTGCCCACAGCATTATCGACAAATGGTTTTATCAATGGTTCTTTATGCCATATCAGCTATAATAGTAGCAGCAGCACAATTCAATAATGTTATTTAAAGTACCTATATAAAGCTTACAAGACCATCAAAAATGTGACATTTTTGACATGTATGTTTGATGGATTGTCTTCACGTAAGGTCCTGGTGGTGTCTTCCACTTCTTAATGATGGCCCTGCTGGTGTTCTACAGGATATTTCTTTAAAATCTTACTCTACCCCTGTTCCTTGACATGCATAGGAGGCTTACTGAAGGATTTGCACTTATCCCTGACTCATTTGAACATGAATAGAATAGTTAGCTTCTTGCATCATCAGGGCAAATGGTCATACCTGACTTTTTGCAAACAATGGCTATTTTTATAAACACTGGGATGAATATTCAGTAAAGCCACTTAGTTTTTCCCATTCGCTTTCTGAATGCGTTGGCTTTATGCTTTCAGATGAATGTTTTCAGATCTTGTAAATGTAAAAAAATGATGTAGTATCTTACCATATATACATATAATTAATGGCAAGATACGACACCAACATAAAATTATGTAAAATGACTATATATATAAATATATATTAAAAGGTCTTTGTATGACATATAGTGCGTCTAAGAGGAATGACAAGATTGATTCATAGTCATACATCAAAACAAGAAGAAAAAGATAATTAGAGATTAGTTTTTAGAAATATGGAATACTGGTTTGACATCACCGTATTATCTAGGGAGAGCATGGAGAATCAACTGCAATGCCTTCCTTCAGCCGGCTGCATGTTCTGACAGTCGCATATAATTAGGGAGTAACACAATTTCTATCTAAACATTGAAATGTAACATGATAACATAAGTAGCACAACATTATATTATGTAACATTATATGTCACCACGTTGAATAATCCCTAATGCACAATGTCCTGACATCACAATTGTAAATTTTCCAGTTCCTGTTCAGTGACCCCCCCTTCCCTAGCCCTGTTGGGAATGGCTGCCTCTTCTGGGGCAGGAATGTTACACTAATATTCTTCCCGATCATTGTAAAGCACCGAGTTTTATATTCTCCCCACCCAGTAAAAATGCACAGGACCAGATGCCAAGACCCTCCCCCCCCCATGATTATTGGCCGTTTCTGAATCAAGTTTTTCTTTTTCCTTCTAACCCAAAATACCTGTTGATTTTTTTAAGCCGATTTCCACCCCTCCCGCCGAAATAAAGTGCCCTCTCTCTCTTTCCATTTCCATTCCACTCGATTGCCATCCTGCCTGGAGACTTACATCAAACAAGAAAAAAAAAATCTAGTTAAGCTGCCAAACAAAGCAACACCTTTCTAACAGCATGTTAACAGTACACTACCAGAGGAAAACCTTTAATAGAGTCTCATTTACGGTCAGCTACATCAGTTTGCATACATGTTTCTCCATCCATTTTCCAGACCTGCTTGTTCCATACAGGGTCACAGTGGTTTGGAGTCTATCCCAATGGCAATGGCCCTAAGACCGGGAATAACTCTGCACAAGGCGACATTGCAGGGCAAACTCCCCATTCACACACATTCCCGCCTGCAGATAATTTGGCGCTCAGTTGACCTCAGTTGTTTTTGGACTACTGTGGTGTCACAGGTGGGCCGGGTTGCTCCTGGGCCCACCCAGATGAAACTGAGGCCCACCCATTCAGCGTTCACAGTGAGCAATACAATACGATAAAGCGATTGTATAGCTGATGTTAGCGTAGGGACTCGGCTACCGCCGATGTTAATGTAGGGACTCGGCTACTGCCGATGTTAGCGTAGGGACTCGGCTACTGCCGATGTTAATGTAGGGACTCGGCTACTGCCGATGTTAGCGTAGGGACTCAGCTACTGCCAACGTTAGCGCATTTCAGCCAGTCTAAGAAAGAACAACAGCTGCCTGTTTATTAGCCATTCAGCCATGAAATGAAGTAGAATTTTTATCGACTAGCTGAGGAACCACGGAAGAGACATGTCCACAGCATATAACCAGTCCATAGAAGCAGGAAATAGATCAGTTATGCGCTTTGCATTCGCTGAGACACTGCTTCCACACTTCCATCGTAAGTAAACACAGTGTCCTCCATAATTTCCCTCCCCCATTCAGTTCCAAGGCAGTACAGGTGCTCTTCGCCACCCAATAACCTTTCTGCGGAATCGAAACACTAATTTTATACTAAGACCTATTATTATACTGGACCGATTATTTCAGCACATCTACATAAACAAAGGACACTTTGTTCATTTGACTTGGGGGAAAAGACTTGTGGGATGTAATTTTGCTGAATTTCTGTGATCGTTATGGTGTGATACTAGTTTTAGAGTACACTGATGATTCTGCAGATAACTGATTTAATCCTGGAGGAGTCATACTATACCAATTAAACCCTATAAAATAGAGACAACACTCACCCAGTGGATCTGCAAACGTGGTCGATGCATCTAGAGATGTGCCATACTGCACCCTTGAGGCAGCCTTGCCATTTAATCACCTGAGGACTGCATTCTACTCGCTATTCCCTCTCTTAACCAGCTCGGAATGGCGCAGATTATACCCTGTACCACTCAACAACAAAGCAAGAGGCTCTGGAGGACAGCGTGAGGACATATGCAATTCTCCCGAGCGTGACCTTTAGCCGCCATCCTCCCACAGAAGAGCTAATTACCACCAATTAACTAATAAAAGGAGGGATGCGCTTGCGTACCTCTCTCAGCTGCCAGACGTCCCTTTGGTTCTGTCCCTGACAATTATGACTGTGTTTCTGTTTACCTTCTGGCTCACCAGACCACACAGGCAGAATGGTCATTCTCTCGTGTCGTGCCTGATCCAGGATGAGACACTGCTGTCGTCACATCACTCTCGGGTTCTCAACAAAAACAGCACTCAGCCTCAAGTTGCTGTATCTAACATACTGTACATATTTACATTTGTATAGAAAATTGTACAAAAGCCTTTCTCCAAAGCAGCAGACAACTGCGGATCAGAGAGCAGGTTCAGCCAGTCCCTGGAACAGTTGGGGTTAAGGGCCTTGCTCAAGGGCCCAACGGTGAAATCACTCTGAACCAGTGACCTTCCAATCAAAAACACAGAATCGTAATACAGAGAGCTACATACTACACTTGTTGTTTTAAATAAGCATTTTGGGACAAGCAAGAAAATACCTGGAAACTGCCTTTAACCTGTCTTTTTAACTTTTAGGTTCTATTTAAAGGACATGCGTAGGGTATACTTAGATAGGTATATAGTGACATTGTGCACAAAAACTTTCCTCTTCTGTTTTAGGTGTCACTGTAATATGCATTACCCCCCTTTCTTTCAGAAAGTCTCTCTTTTTCTCAAGTTTTAATGAGCCATGTTTTGCTCACCAAAATAAAGGCCGATAATAAAGTGTTTTAAGTGTTCAAGCTCAATGCAGTTGGACAGGCATTCTGTAAGTGGCTGGTCCCGCACTGTAGGGACGAGTCACCATTCTTCCAATAAATACTCCATCATTTGGTGTTTTGCTGGCAGTGATGAAGAACATTGTTTCAGACATTGCGCTTAAGATATTCAACTGGATTGAAAGCTAGTGACTGGGACAGCCATGGGATATATTTTATATCCTCTTCATGCTTATCAAACCATGTAGTGACCACTACTGCCCTGTGGACAGGGAAGCCGTCAGACTCGACACCCATCAGCCTAGAGACGTTTTACCGTATGATGAATGTGATCGCTGGAAAAGGCTTAGCATTTCTACCCGGATTTTTTGCGTTCTAAGGGACTGGTGCCTCGCTGTATAATGCACCACACGTTGACGGAAATTCTCCAGAACCTCGCAGCATATGTCACACGTGAACTCATGTTCTACTTGAGAACATGGTGATGGATGACTCATCTGTCCATATGATGAATGATGTATTTTCTTCTGCTAAGTAAACCACTTCCTGTGTTGTTCCTTACTCCAGTTAACCTGCAAGCATGTGAATTTTTAGGTATAATATGGGGTTTATGCAACTCCATGTATCCTCTGTGGGAAATACAACTCAGGCCTTGACATTTGCAGGTAACTATGTTATTGGTTTCACTTTGTATCCGAACCAACACAATGACATCACCGAAGGGAATTGGCTCTCATACACAGTCTCCTTTTGTTGATGTCTTCCTCTCAGGCTTCAGCAGCACCTTTGTCAGTGTCTGTGTGACATTGTCTGTATTGAATTTTAACAAGAATTATAGCTTGATTTGCTTACTCTTAACGTGCCATCTTTGTACAAGTAAAGGCATTTCACACCACACAAGAGGAACTGGGACCTTAATGTTAAATAAGTATGGGAGACACAAAAGGCTTGTAGGTTAAACTTCACGCATAATTTAATATGAAACTACACCACCACGCCAAACAATGGAGGATAGTCAGTTGTTTGTCAGTTATTCGTTAGTTATTGTGGGGGATCAATCACAATCAAAACGGGAAGTAGCCTGGCAAGCTTCACCTCCGGCACTGGTGAAATTAGACAGAAGTATATCGGATAGCAATTGAATTTTCTGATGTGGGGATACAAGCAAAAAAATGCATTAATCGATGCATTAAATGTAATTTAGATACAAAAATAATCCCATCTGCTCTATTTTTGCTGCACCATATCTGCTTTTTGCTGCACTTTCACATAACTTACATGTTAGCGCCAATGCTTGCCGTCAACCAATCAACAATCTATCCTGTAAGTGCCTCCCCAGGAGTGTGTGTTCGAACGAAAAGTATGTTGCCGGTGTCCGAATTCAGAAGCGGCATCCTTGAAAGGACGCAGTTTACAAAGGTGCAGCATCGGTAGGTTGTATTCTTCAAAGGTCTAACAGAAAGTGTTGTCAAATGGGACGGTGTGGCCTACGGATAATTTCCTATTTGCGTCACCAGCTGTTCCCACCCTTACCCTCGAGTCACGAACCGCCACTCCGTCAATCGTATAGCTGGGACACTCCCACTTTACCCCTGTGCAGTGAATCTTGGAAAATGTTGGGCTGTGAAAGATCCATTGAGTGCATCTTTCACAGAGTGAGGAAAAAAAGGGTGCATTTCTGACTGCATTTGATGGATCCTTCGAAATGGGACAGCCTTCTCACACCGCCGTGACGCATTCGGTCTTCGAATGCAGCCTTAGAAGGACGCAGCCCCTGAATTTGGATAAAGTCCCAGTCTGGAGTAGGTCCTGAAAAGGGTTCTGAAACTGCCTCTGAGGAACTAAAAGTTCCTGTGGTGTGAATATGACAAAAGTCCCTGGTTCTGGAAAAAGGAAAAAGTTCTAGCAGTGTGAAAGCTCTTTAACTATGGCAGGTGTGTCCTAAAGAAGACTGGAAAAGATGTTCATTGGGGGATTATGAGAAGAAATGGAGGGAGTTACTTTTTTTTGTCCATTTTAGTTCACATTCTCTATTTTTTAAGACTAAATCAGAAGAGGTGTCCCGAATAAAAAATTAATAGAAGCACCACAATTCAGATACAAGGCTAGGAAAGGACCTCAGAAAGCACCTCCATGGTGCTGAGGTCGCTCTTTTGGGAACCTACAGTAGATAGTTGTTTTGCTACACTTCAAGTTAATGAACCATGCCCCACTTCCCTGTAATGCTGAAAGTGGCAAGCTTTGCAAATACAAGTGTTTTTAATTGGCAGATCCACCCGTCACATGACATCCCAGTGGAGGTGTTCCCACATGTTTCACACTAGTAGTTTGAGGTTGTTTTTTGTACGTCTGCATCACAAAAGCTTTAAAAATTGATGGATACTTCATGCACTTGTACACAAAATCATGCCAACGAGACTGCAGGCTGTTAATCTGCGCTCTGCATCAAGGCGTATTGAAAGAAAACATGAGTGAGTGTGTCTTACAAACCCAAGGGATGCTCTGTGCAGCTCCACATCCGAAAAGAACTCGTCCCTGGCTGGAGCTGTACTTTGCATTGTGAAATTATTCACAATTCATAATGTGCTCTATTAAATGCTGGAACTACTGATGGTGTGTATATATAGTGAAAAAGGTTTTCTTTATCACTAGAAATCTTTGACTTTCATTCAGCATTGTGCATACAGAGTTCACAAATCATGACAAATTGATTATCAAAAAGCATGAAATCCATACAGGAGTCCATCAGCTATCAAAGCAGCAAGGTTTATCTTTATGTAATTTCCAAGAAGGTCTGAATTACTTACAGTTAGATCCTTTCATGAAGGGTGCAAAAAAGATTCCAAGGCAAATGGAGCGAAGTGTTTGATTACAAAGAGTAAAGTACACTGCAATACCTATCAGACCATTCTCACAAACTAAGCAGTAAGGCAACAAACGGTTTAGTCAGAGCAGACTCCACGGGAGTAAGTTAAGTTTCAGAAATCACGATGTATTGATCCAAATACAAATAAATCCTTCACAAAAATCAGTTTCAGTCCACAAATGAAAAAGTTATCTTGCCACATCCCAGTCAAAATCTTTGCTATATGGGAAAAACAGCGCAGACACAAATTTACAGTAAAGAATGGATAAATTTACAAGGGTCCTACTCCAATGTCTCCAATTCTTAATTAAGTTGCTGTTTTTAATTATTTTTATTAACTATCCAGAATATCTAGCATGCAAGTGTTTCAGTATGTGTTTGAGCTTGAAAATGGAAAGTTATCAACTAGCATTTGTGCTTTTAAAATGTGACTATATAAATAAATGTGTTTTGAGGCAAATACTTTAAAATATTGAAAAAGATAATCTGCACTAAAATACACTGCAACAGAACTAACATAATCTATTCAGCTTTTTAAACTTTTAAACTGTATTTTAAAAGAATAAATTGTGATTTTGTACCAGCTAAGACTAGATTGTTTTAAGAATATATATATTTTTTTATCCTTGGTTAGAAGTTGTTAGTTGAAACAATCTAATCGAGCTGTCTCTTTTTAAAAAAATATCCACACCTCAAACTTACTTTTTTCAACAATTTCTAAGTACAGCTACCTAGAGCAGTGTCCCCCAACCCAGTCCTCGGGGAACCCCGGACAGTCCACTTTTTTGCTTCCGCTCAGCTTCCTGATTGGCTGGGAGCTGGGAGGGAGCAAAAATGTGGATCGTCTGTGGGCCCCCGAGGACTGGGTTGGGAAACACTGACTTAGAGGACGCATTTATCATTTAATATTGGACATTAAATACAACAGTAAAATTAGTATATTCTCACTGTTTTTTCCATCATGAATGTGAGAAAATATGACAATACACATATATGTGTTATATGTAACGATATAGAACGATGTGTGTGAGTGTGCCCCTGGGATGTCCCCCGCCTCGTGCCCGTAGCTTCTGGGATCAGCTCCGGACCCCCCGCAACCCAGAAGGATAAGCAGTTTGGAAAATGGATGGATGGATGGATGGATGTAACAATATATTTAGGCTGCCTTGCAGCACTAACACTGTGACACAAAAATAGAAATCAGGAAGAGAAAGCGAAACAGAAACACTGGGCGGCGCGTGGGTGTGGGGGCCCAGATGGGCGCTACAGCTGTGACACTCACCACATCCGCCTCACTCCTGGTCATCCTCCTGCAGGACTTCAGGTAAGTGCGGATGCGTTTCCGGGCCTGCTCCTGATACTCAGGGAACTGGCGCCTACATGACTCAATGATAGCCTGGATCTTTTCTTTGGGCTGCTTAGATATGGGGACCTTGCGGTCCAAGTTCTCATCTACAAACAGCCTGACAAACATCTGTAAGCGAGAGGGAGACAGAAGACAGTGGTTTGGTGGACAGCTCTCATCTACACTGCTGTCGCTGTCTTCACAGTAAGACCGAGTTCTCCTACCTGTTTTCACCGTTCGGCTAAGAGGCCATCCCTCACAGTACTGCAGATGCACGCTACAGCGCCCCCTGTATCAATCCGAGTAAACACCCAGGCGTGGGTGCAAATTACGAGGCGATGGGGGATTGTAACCCCCCAATAACCAAGACTGCCCAATCCATGCCTCTGGACTCTCCAAAATGGGTGGAGACCTCAACCCCCCCCCCCACAATATTCAACCCAAAGTTACACCCTTGCACCCAGGCATCTCATACATCAGCTGTCAGCAGAGCCTCAGAACTGCTTTAGTGAACCGGTGGAATGACCAACAACCTATCTAATACCCAAGAATTACACAATACTATTTCCGAAGCAATGAAAACCATTAACAGCCATGACACTGAATTATATGCAATTAATAAAGGGCACGGAAACTTTAATATACAATCATGCAAATTTACCAAACATGTACCCATAATAATAACTCCTTTTTCTCCCTCATGTACACTACTGTTTTAGTTATATAACTATATGAGGGCATTTAGCCAAGCTGTTTATGTTGGCATTTTAGTCATTTGAAAAATGCTTCACCTACAGGGAAATCACACTATTATTCATCAATGTTTTCAGGCCAAGTAAATAAAAAAGGCTATTCTGAAACCTATTGTATGTCTTGTTCAAAATGCATCAATTTAAGCTAATATCCGTGGGATATATGTGAACCTGCTTTGCAGTCACGTTAGCCAACTCTCACAAGGATGTAAGCTTACGTTACGTCCCATTAACGGATTTGTAAAAGGATTGTTCTCCACTAGGTGGCAGCATCCGGCACACCTCTTCTAGGCATGTGTAGCTTACACTGGAGAACAGCTCAGGCTTAGGGAAGGTTCACATACCACAGAAGCTCAGCCAGCCCTTCTGTCACCATGGAGACCAGAGCAGGATGCTCCAGCCATCATTCATTTTAATCTGCAGCAGACTGGACCTTCCTGTACTGCAGAAGCTGCATTTACCTGGTCATGCTTAAATCGCATTTAAACTACAGGAAAAAGCTACACTACATTTCTAAAGTCTAATTAACAAATTGTTTAAGTTGTAAATCGTTATGAATATTTATAGATACAAATACATGGTTAATTCTAATGAATAATTCCATTATTCTGTTTTCTTCAAAAATATCTGAATTATCACAATCCTGATAATATTTACATCGGTGTTAAGGCCTCATCATGTGTTTATCTTTCTCTGCCTGATTCCATTCAGAAACGTCACATTTCCTGGATATATATAGCTCCAATAAGGGCAGTCTCCACTGAAACAAATCAAGTGCATTGCAGTTCCTTTTTCCATTTTCAACTGTGCTCTTTTCTTACGCAAAATCTTTTATTTTATTAACTGAAATTAAGCGTCGAATTATTAAATGTATACCCGTCCGTTCATCTACCTTCCAACCGTCTTTCCAGTACAAGGTCATTCAGTCCCTCTAGCCTATCCTGGGAGGCACAGCAGAGGACCCTCCAGACAGGATGCCAGTCCAGCAAAGGCCACACACACAATCAAACACTATAAACAATTTAGTGGTGCCAGTTTGGCTCCACCACATGTTTCTGGACTGTCACAGGAAACCCACACAGCTCAGGGAGTTCAATTCGAACAATCAACTCAAAAGGCGACAGTACTACTTACTGAATGACCATGCTGCCCTACGAAGAGAGACCATCACTACTTACTGAATGACCATGCTGCCCTACGAAGAGAGACCATCACTACTTACTGAATGACCATGCTGCCCTACGAAGAGAGACCATCACTACTTACTGAATGACCAT
>JAOYFF010000081.1:9216536-9237312 GCA_025773925.1 Cryptomyrus ogoouensis
ACCATCACTACTTACTGAATGACCATGCTGCCCTACGAAGAGAGACCATCACTACTTACTGAATGACCATGCTGCCCCACAAAGAGAGACCATCACTACTTACTGAATGACCATGCTGACCTACTAAATCATCAAGCGGGTGAAAGTGTCAGGAGTCATGCAGAATACATAATTAATGGAGCAAAACCCAAGAGATTTAGAAATATTTTTCTCAAATGGACTGACGAGTACACAGAAGGGCAGAGAAACATGAAAAATGAAAAGAATGAAAGGTATAAGATTACCAGGGGGAAGTTTCACAATTTACTGGTTGTAAGGTTTCGGCGAGCTCAGCATGGTTTTCCATCAGTTATATCACTGTGTCAGACTGGCCAGACTGGGAGAGCGCTGTCTGTCTGGTCACCACTGACAGCACCTAATCATAATAATGCTCTCACTACCAATACAAACCAGTTGTCAGGGTTCGTACCTGTCTGGTCACAGTCCCCTGCAGGTGTCTGTCTAATCCTGTCCCTGTGTCTTTTCCCTGTTGGGCCAGCAGGTGGCACTGGCCATCCCGTTTGCTGTTTTCCTAGTGTGTTTCCCTGCTCCCTGACCCACCGCAAAACTCAATGGGTTTCAGTGTGTGGCTCAGAGTCTGACAGCCCTCCACTCATGAGTTTCTGGCCAGCCTCACCTTTTACTTAATATGTTGGTTTTACATAATCCTTAGTATCTGGCATTTTTATAAATGGCTTTGCTATGTGACCCCATGTCTACGGTCTACCCTGCCTGTGTCTTGCATTATTATGTTCCGTTTATACTTATATTCCTAGTCTCTCCTAGTGTCGTTAGCCCTTAATGTTAATGCTCCTTAGTTTCCTGTGCTTGTTAATTGTAATTTATTCCACCTGTTTCTTGTTGTCCCCTGTCTTTACTGATTGGTTGATTTCGGTTATGGTCCACACCTGCCCCTCGTTAGCCCTCGTTAGCTGTGTAGATTTAAGTGGCTACCCTAATTCAGTTATTTAGTCAGTCATTGTAGTTGTTCTGTGTGTTTGTAGCTCCCCCCTTTGACTGGTACTGTATGTATTCAGGTTGAAATGTACCTTAAGTGTATTTACAATAGATCCACCTTACATGTTAAGTGGCAGCACTGGCCAGAGACTGACACACAACAGATGCACGCACTTCCTTAATATGCAAGGTTAATAAGCAAAAGAAAAATGCTTGGAGGGACTTAATCTCTCTACTTGCACCATCGTAGACAGCCAGGGATATTAAATATTTCATTAAACATGTAGGATTTTGCAATTAACAGTAATGCTCTTAAAGGAAAATCTCAGAAAATCACAAAAAGCTTTAAAAATATATAAAAGCCCTTTGACTAATAAGAAAATGCACAACACACAATGGCTTCAAGTACATGAGGCAAAAACAAATTAATTATAGATAATAAACATGCCTTACCATACTATTTGTACGCTATGTACTAGATAAATCATTTTGCATACAACAGAATTCCAGTCAAAAGCTACAATTTATGTTTGATCCCCAGTCCGCTGAGAACCAATTTTTAAGCAGCCCTCAGCCCCAAGAACTAGTGTCTGCCCCATTTTTCTCCAACCTTTGGTAGCTGTTGCTAGGATGTCAGATGAAGGTCAATCTGAACATCTGCAAAGAGTCCTTAAAACCAGAAAAAAACACGTTTTTTAGACTTGAAGAGGACCTTTAAAATAAATACGTATATGTGCACTACAGGTCTTTCCTAGCAGGAATTCGTGGAGTACACTCCTTGTTATACCCATGTAGTAACTGTGTCATCTGCCTGCAAGCAAATACTTTTATCTGGTTGCAAAACAAAACAGAGCTTTTGTTTAATCCCTGTATCCCGAGTGCACAAGTCAGTTTCTGCTATAGATCTTACTGGCACACTGGATACCACCTTTAGGTGACAGAAGGCATTTCTTGCAAAATCCCGGTGCCGTGTGCTTTTTGGGCTCCCAGTAGGTATCAGGTAGCAGGTTGGAAAGTGACTGCAAGTCACAAGAAATATACTGCCAACGTATACAAGAAGTGATTCACGTAAAGTGTCTCACATATTTACAGGCTTAGTCATTAAACCCTTTCCCAATAAATATTTCTAAAATATTTTTGCTTGTTTTCACAGAAATTCAGGGGTATATACAGTGTGCATACATATACATACATATACACATACAGAGTCTTCCCAAAGCAGCCTAGGGAGTGAGACTGGAGTACATCTTTGAATAGATGCCACATTCACATATTTGCAAAAGTATTAGGCAGCCAAAGAAAAGCTATTTATCTTGGAGGTAAGTGCTTATTTATATGTGGTATGATCATTTCAAAAAGCATTATCTTCCCTTGGAATTGGTGCAGTGACAGACCACTGCACCACGGAGCATGATGGGGTGACTGGACTAAAACTCCCCGTCTATTTCTCATATGCTCACAGTGCCCCTAAGCAGTACCGGTAAGCTCACTTACATTGAAGGCCTTAAGTCGCTCTGCTTCTGCCCCGTCGACCTCCATGGCCTTTTCACAGTCGTCCTGGTCATCCTGATCGTCCTCATCATCGTCAGCCCGGTTGAGGGACACGTCTTCCAGGCCTCCAGCCTCATTCTTCCCTGAGTCGTAACTGGAGTAGCTGTGTGCAGGTGACTGAAACGGACATGAAGGTTGTTTCATTGCTGGCCCCGACCGCGGGAACAAGGATGGAAGCAAACACGCTTTTCTGCTGGCTTTCTTTGAGGATATGCATCTTATTACTCTGCAGTTAGGCGGCCATGTTTACCACCTCTCAAACCACACACTTGTATAGGCCCCCTGTAGTCCAAAAACAGTCACTACACCAAACAATAAATAAACATGATCCTTATTTAGCAGATGATGCAGCAGTATTTTGTGCTAACCACAGGGTCACCAACTGTCATGCCTCTGGCGTGTCACTCACGCTTCAAGACTCTCGCGGTTACGCAAGAAATCTTCTGGCAAATCTTTATTATTCCATCATAAATCTAAAATTACCTACATCAAATGCGTTGGGGTAGTTTGCAAACCCTACACACTATTCACAAGGTAACAAAACTGTTACATGCATGTAAATGTGTGTGCAGACTTATCCTGAATTAAAAATGTCACACCGGCCAGCTGACCAAAGGCTGGCTAGTTATGATCTTCTGACTCAGCACTGTCAGAAAAAAGTACCAGTTTGTACCTTTGAAGGTACAGTTACTTGTCACTGTGGCTATACCCTCAAGGGTCTGCCAATTTTACCCCAGCTCTAGGTACATGTAGTTTTTTAAGGTACAGAATTGGGCTCTGAGTAACATTTTTGTACCATCGGGGGTACATTAATGTTATTTGTACCTTTGGGAACAAAACGGCACCAGGGTGGTACCCTAGCTAGCTAATGTTAATACCATAAGCAATGATATCGTAGTTGTGTCGTGAAAAGAAAGAAAATGAAAGATATTAAATCTCCGCGGGAAATGTACCGCAAGCAATAAAATGCCAGATGAGGATGCAGCACACTATATACACACAGCTGGTGTGTGTGTGTGTGTGTGTCAGTGACTTTTTGAGTGTCTCCCCAGGAAGAACAAACCCGCCCCTGACGTTAGGGGCTCATCGACTGGCTAAGATTCCTTCCTTGTTCCTCATTAATTTTCAGACGTGAAACGGACGGGACTGTGCCTCAGGGTTCTGCCGTTCTTTTATCGCCTGCTATTAGGGAGGCAAAGCTGATTCTGTGCTTCGCGAATAATTACACAAATAAAATTGCGGTAATTCCACATGAAATGGGGATCCATCGCAGGATACACTCCAGTGCGGAAAAAACTGACCCCCTTAATTTATCCTTATTATTTTTTACTTCTTAGCAGTCAACCCCACCCTGGTGTAGTTACCCCTACTAACATGATGAAACATTTTTGGATGGAATTTATGATTTACAAAGAATTGTTACTGCGAGTCTGTGAGGCTGTAGTGAAATACATATAACATAGGCCTTTTAACAATTACACAAATATATATGGCAAAAAACTATGAATACAGTAGTGTTGTTAATTACTATCTCCATAAATACCAAAAAATAATTATTAAACCATGTGAGCGGCATCAAGTTTGGCGCATAAATTAAATTACAGAATAATTTTAAAATTCCTTGCACTGTTATGCTAAATTACAACATTAAGCACTGTAGTGCTTTTTATGTGTGAATTACGAGTTTTTGCATATTTTTTTTAAATTAAAGACACAGCATTATATGAAAGCTGCTGCTTTTTTTCATTATAAGGCGGACAAAGAAAGAAAATTTTCAAAGGCTGTCGGCTTAGAGTGGATAAATCATGATTTATTATTATTACTGACAGCAGCTAGAAATGTGGAGAAAACAACAAGTAATGTAGGATAAGTCCAGAACGGTAAAACACCAATGCTTTGTAATCCCAAAAAAAAAGGTTGCGACAAAAAATACTCAGGCATCTCATAAGCCCACCACAGTGAGCCACACACAGGGCCCACAGCGGCTCACCTCACTTTCACCATGACAACAAAAAGCGTGCCAAAACACAATGTAGCGGCAATCGTGTTAAAATGACATGCTTCACCCTTTTCTCAATAGCTATGCTACCTACAACACAAGAAAGGCCACAGAAGACCAGGAGGGAAGCTACATTCAAGATTCTGAGGTGATCCTTGCCATTAGACACCTGGCTATTTGGGTGACCTACTACTTTGATTGACAAAACAACAGCAACATGCCCAGACTTGCACAGAATCATTTTTCTGTCAAAACGTATGTAGCTACCTGGCAACTGGAAAGAAACATACTTAGGTTCTGTCCTTATATATAAATAAGGTTCTGCCTCGGTGACAATGATGTGATGAATTACATCGAGTTTCCATCCATCCATCTACAGCCCCTCCTCGGCTTGCAAGGGAGTTACGTTCCGACAAACCCATCGTAAATTGAAAATACCGTAAGTTGAATATGAATATATGATATATCACTCTGAAAAAATTATTGCATGATATGATGTTAAACACCGTGTGAGATGTTTACACTCGTGATCACGACCGAGACTGGAAGCAGGGCTGGGTGGACGACCGAGACTGGAAGCGTGGCTATGTGAATGCTGCCATCGCCTGGCAATAGCAGAAAGTATCGTACGACATACCGCTAGCCTGGGAACAGATCAAAATTCAAAGCTTCAAAACTACTAAATGTACATCACTATTGGACGATCATAAAGTTGAAATATTGTAAGTGAACTCATCGTAAAGCAAGGAGAATCTGTACTAATCTTCTGTCTATCTTTCTGTGGCCATAATTTCCGTAAAAACCAGTTGTATTGATCTCAGAGCAATTCTGAGAAATGCAGGGTACCATAGATGTACCACCCTTACTGTGAACGACATACTAGAGTACCTATACTCATACACACAAACATGCTCACTTTGTTATACACAAAGGGCGATTTATAGCCACTGACCAGCTCAGACTAGAAGTCCTTGCTCTACCGGAGAAAACAGCACCAAGAGTCACACAAAGTCGAATGGAAAACTTCCACATATACGCTGCCATGCAGCAGGGGCAAGACTGGCACTCAAACCCTAGGCTTATGATGCAACAACAGAGGGTTTGGAATCACTTGGGCCACAAACACTTTCAGTCATTTTAATTTTCCTGATTGACACAAGGCTATGTGACAGGTGATCATGCAAGCCATGCAGCAAATATGCCATCTTATTATATAATGTTCATAAATGTAAATATATATACATATATATTATGGAGGGTTTTAAAATAAGGTCATAAATGTGATATGCACGGGGCGTCCCACAAGTGGCACGCCGGTCACAGCAGAGTGCAGCCCACAGCGGGTCACCCTCTGCCACGTTACACGAAATTGGCCCCCATTCTGACACGTCCCTTTCACTGCTCCACGGCGACATCTCCTGTCGCCCGAGCACCTGCGGTGCCGTGGGTGGAACAGATCGAATAACGAACTCCTCCGAGCACATTACGGCACTCAGCGGAGCCCACAGCCAGTGGGGCGACAAGATGTGGGTGGTTGACAGCACACGCTTTGGAAAAAGGTATGTGTCAGTCTTCTTCGCTGCCACCCAAACGGGCACGGGCCTCCTGTCTTCAGGGAGAGACTTACTGCATGATGGGATATGATTAGCCACTCGCCATTGGCGTCAAAGTTTTTTCTTTATTGTCAAACTTCAAATCACAGTCACATAAATGAAAACTGAATCAGTTCTGATGAATATAAGGGTTAATCTCAACTTGTGTGGCTTAGAATCAGCTGATCTTTATCCTTTTCTTTATAAGCATTTATAAATCCGACAAGTCATTAAAACTTTTTGCGCATGGAGTCAGTTAGATGGTCAGCTTTCCCAGATAAAGTCCTCTGGAAAAAGTGAATTTCAAATACTGTGAAGCAGGAATCACATACACTCTGACAGCACTGGGAAACATTTCTGTTCCAGTTTGTGTTGGATATCAGTGTATTGTGTTGTTTTGTAAATATATTTGGTAATGTGGCGTCTGTTTTCATCAATTGCAATCCAAATCTCATCAAGCAAAAAAGATTCTCGTGAAATCTCCGACAGAGTGGCTATTTCTGCTTTTTGATCGTACATAAACTCAATTACACACACAGTGAATACACAATAAAACTCCTGTAAATTTCACGTGACATGCAAATGGAAAGTATGTACGGCGAATGACTCAAAAAAACAGCAGCTTTTTTTGTTCGTATAATATGAATCCATTTCAAATGACAAACAGTGATACGGGTACAGTGATCAATCATTAATCACTTCTCAAACTGGTTTTGGTGGTGTCTCAATGAATTAGAAATGTTAATCAAAAAGGAAAAAAAGATTTAATAGCTTGAACTGCAGATAGCTGGACACACATGTTTTAAGTGCCTGTAGTTATACTGTGTGCAGTATTGGTTATCTGAAAGGCAGACGTTATAGTTTATGCATATTATATAATTTTATTATGAGTGCAGATGAAGTCAGTGTCTCTAGTCTGTTCTTCTTTTTACAAAAAGTGCTTTGCAAAAACAGATAATGAAATATTGTTTTTATTCCATGGCACCGTGGATAATGCACCCCAGAGCTGGGGGTTCGAATCCCATCTCTGCTCTGAGCATGTGGAGTTTGCATGCTTTTCCTGTGTCATGCGCAGTACAAATGCATGCATTCAAGTTAATATCATTGCCATGTACCCTATATTACCTAGGTATGGTGCATAGATGCCTTTGCTCCTAAAAGCATTTTTGACAGATGAAACCATCATGCTAAGATTTCACTAAACTCTAATTTGCTATCTGGTAAACCAGATCCTTTCTGTGGTCACATTTGCATTTTGACCACAATAAATTACTTCCTGATCTCCCTGAATCTTAACAGCTTCCGGGGAAAATAAATTGAAGCTGCGTACTATGGATTTCACTGGCGAGCCAAAAATGAAATTCACATATAATCGCATATCGTTCTCTACCTCAATTGGTCTAGATATTGAGATTTCTCGGAAAATAACATTTAAAGTGTTTAACCCAATTTACACCCTTGGAATTATTGCAAAATCTAGTACAATCTCAGAAGCCCACTTTCCTGGCCAGGATGGATGGATGGATGGATGGACAGACAGATGGCTGTATGCAAAACTCATTCAAAATGTTGAATTTTCTTACCAGTCGTTTTTCAAATTAATTATTTTAATCAGTCCTTCCTGGCCTATGTAAAATTTATTCGGTAGCTTGTTCCCTCAGTAACAAATGCATAAAAATATAGTTTAAAAAGTGCTAAATTAGCAATTTGATTGGCTGTAAAATTTATGAAACTAGTATATTATCGCTCTTTTGCCAGTCAAACGATCCAGCCAGAGAAATGTTCCTAGCATACAGATTCTTCCTCCACTTATCATTGTTTTTGGCCTATAAGCTTCATAAACAAGACTAAAATGTTTATAAACCCTGTTTGTTTTTGTTTTTGACGGTTTCCCCACCCAGCAGTCTTTTAGTGTAACCCAAGGATAAAAATGTCTGTGAATGCCTTGCAAATTACTGACATTACCTGTATCTGACATTATGCTCTGAGCTACAAACACACATCAATATTATTGTTGTTGTTGTTGTTCTAGAATATGGGTAAATATAAATTCTGGCAAAGGAAAGTGTTCTGCAACAGAGGAGCCTGGAGCTTGGAAGGACAGGTCATAAGGGAGTGAACATCCTGGACAGGGTGCTACACCATCACAGGACAAACACTCACACACATACAGTCATACATTATGAGCAATTTAACATTAACAATTCACCTTAACGGCACAATTTTGTGGGAACTCAACACACACACACAAGCACAACTTGATCCTACCATCCTGGAGGTGTGAAACCACTGAGCCACTGTGTTACCTGTATGATATTTATATATAAATAATCTAAAGAAATGTACCAGACAAGGATGAGATATAGCAGGAGTACAATGGGATTTGAAGGACAAGAGTACACGCTGTAGAAAATAATATAATATCTGTACAATAGCTTTCTCTTAGGCAGAAGCATCTCTCTAATGTTGATGTGATATAATCACGTCTATGGACATGGTACCATTACTGAACTACTGAGAAAAATCTAAGTACATATATAACTTTATATAATAATAATAATAATGCATTTTATTTGTGGCCGCCTTTGTAAAACCCAAGGTCACCTTACATAGCACATAAAAGACAAACAATAAAGACAAATAATTAAAAAAGGAGTTATATAAGCAAACCCAAAGGTATTATTTTTTTAAATGTGATGCATTGTTAGCCCAATCTTCCGTTAACAAAAATTGGACTGCAACTTACATATACTAGGAATGTGAAGTTAATTTTAATATATAGTGACTTTAAACTTTAAGCAGCTATTTTTAAACCTATGCTGGAACTTTATTTGTCCCTTTGCTAACATGTTTATTAAGCAACGAATGTCCATTTTTATACATCAGCAATCACGTTCCCATAGAAACAGGAATTTGTGTTTCATTTGTAAAATCTAGTTAACTGTTAGTTTCTACTAAGGGTGAAACACATTATGCTTAATTAATCCAGGCCTTTTTCCCCTATTCATATGTGAAAGTGTACAGTCCAAGGATTAAGATCACAGACAGTGATAATGGCAATATATGGCAATATATGAAGGAAGGACATTTTTTTAGTGTGTGAGAGCATTGCAGCCTGGTGGCATCAGAACATATAGCCAGACACATAGTAAACATGTAGAACTTAACATAGTATCTAGCAGACCATGGCTGTCATATAAGATGTCAAAATACCCATGTAAACAAACCCAAGGTTTGTGCCTGTAATGTAGAATGTCAGCATACAAGTGCAGGCAAACAATTGTGTAACCTGCTTTTATCATTGGCTCGCTGTGGGAGTACAGAGTAACAGTAACAGTGTGAAAGGGACTTCCATGCAAAAAAAAAAAATCACACCAATTCATACCATTTCAAATCAGCCCTTGTTTTCTAAAGCATTTCATCTGCTTACATCATCAAGCAACGCTACTTTCCAATAAGTGCTGGAATTCCATTAGAATTTCAATGGCTTTCCCCTTCAGTACACTGGTGGAGAAGATATTATTATTCCAGCTTTCTGCACCCGCCCTCTGTCTGCCCACCCTCTTCAGCGATGGTGTCCTAACCTGGGGCCCTGCGCTGGCCTTTACCTCAAAGATGGCTGCTGTGTTTTAAGCCTGACACTGCCTTTCAACCCCATTTGAAGCCCATGATGGAGGAGGGGGTCACAGCTTTGCCCTTCTCCACCCCCTCTCTGGCTATTGCTGCATTCCAATTGAACTGGGAAGTCGGAACTTCCGACTTTTTGAATTTTGACTCTGCATCCTCAACCTAGGAGTCCAAGATGGCCGCGACCTTTATCCACATACATTAAAGCTGCGGCCACATATTGTTTATTAGCAATTATGCCTTATTGGTGTCTCATTAACATGTGGACATGTTGCTTTGGTGCTTGTATTTTCAAAACACCGCATAATGCATTGTTATCAACTCGTATTGCTAACAATGGCTAACAACTACCTGGCTAAAACTGGTTTTGATAAATGGCTTTCCGACTTGTTGGAAAGGAGGTGGACATTTCAGGTCCAGAAAGTAAAAATCCAAACCAGGATTTTGTTTCAACCAACCAGCTGAGTACTCCATGACTGGTGACTGTGAATCTTTATACTCTACTGGTTGGTTGAAACAAAATCTTGGTTTGGATTTTTACTCTCTGGACCTGAAATGTCTGCCTCTGCTTGTACTAGAATTACTAGCTCAGACTTCCGAGGTAAATAGGAGGTGGCGTTAATGTGAGTTGGGCAGTTGGGATAGGTGACAGTATGAAGCCACTGGTGGACAGTATCCCAAATCTCTGCTGTAGGTCTTTCAAATTCAGAATTTATGCGCAGTATCTTTTAGCATCAGACAACAAGAGACATCATGTGTGGCTTACCATAGCATGGAGGTGTCCTTTAGGGCTGCTGTTCCATGTGGTATTACATTTTACATTTATTTATTTATCCAAAGCAACATACTTTCTTTTTCCTCCAGAAAGCAGGGCCCCTGGACCAGTTGGGGGTGAGGGTCCTACTTAAGGGCCCAGCGGAGACACCGCTCTGCTGCTGTGAACCGGCGACCTTCTGATCACAGACACAGCATCCTAACCTACCGACTCCCCCCCCCTCATTAACGCTCTCTGTGATCATAGCTCAGCGATCATAGCTCAATATTGTCTTATCTTCAGCAGAAAACATTGCCCTAGAAGGTCAAATTATACTTACTGCTCAAAAATTGAAAACAATAAACCACTTAAATGCAAGTTTCCTCCTGGGGTTTCGTAAACCCCTAACGTGCATAATCTAATTTTAATTATAACATAAATGCCAGGATTGAATGCCAATATGAAAGCTTTATGCTGTAATATTTAATCCTGATGCCCTCCTCAATACATTGTCATTACAAAAATTGAAAATAGAAATGAATTTTTTTTATTAATTTAATTATCTAGCTGGACTGAAAACACGTTGCAGAATGCAACTCAAGTTAGGGAAACACATAGATTTATAAATGTATTTACTTGCTTTATACTGGAAGACCATTTCTGGGGGATGTAGTTTGTGGATCCGATGGTCCAGTATATAAGATCTACGTTAGGCTCTCAGATTTTCAGCATAAAAAATAAATTGATCTCACCTTGCTGACATTGTCCTTGGTCTCTGTCTTCAGGTCTTGAAGTCCCAGGATCTTGTATTTGCTTCTGCCATTAGTTGTATGGTTGTCTGTTTGGCATGCTGCCAGCAGGGGGCAGTCACTGAGATTCAAGGGTTGTTCCTGCTGCTCTAGCACTTTGCCGTTGCTGTTGAGGGTGGAGCTGGAATGGTTTAGCCGTGTCGTCAGTGCGTGGTACGTGACGCCATCGTTACCATTGATGCTGTCCGCAGTTGAATCATCTGAAAGAAAAGTCAAACGCTTATCTGTTTATAGTGTTAACACGTAACCAGAAACACTGTTATTACACCGTGTTTGTTACCGACCGGCATTTGTTTTGCGTCATTTTACTTCTGCATTATCTTCGCAGAGAATAAAAAGGTTATTAAAACATGACAAAGGGCTGTATAAAATACTGTCAAAGCAAGAAATGATGAAATACAGTTACAATAGACTAACTGGCAAGTTAATACCGGAAACCAAATCGAATGCACGACAATACGCAAACTGGCATTTTATAGGGCAGAGCGACCAATTTTCGGTTTACGTAACGACAGAGGCTCCGCAGGGAAGCAGCCGGAAGTGAGACGGCAGGGTAATAATACAGGCTGGTAAGTATGTAAAAGGCTGTGAGCGATGGATTGAGACAGGACAGGTGAATTTTCTGCAGGAGGGATCATTCGGATGTGAGGAGTAAAAGGTCATTTGAAATTCCATTCCAGAGAAGCAGAATCCTTTGCACGGCCCACTGTGAAAAGGCCGTCTTCCCCGAGCCATGGCTACCCTTTTATCAGTACCCAGGGATTAGCTCGACTACCCTAAACTCTCCCTGTTGAACAGTGTGAGCTAATCTTCCTGTGTGAAGCAGGGATGGGGTTGCTATGGAAACAGAGCCCATTCTGGCAGCCTCGCGGCAGACATGAACCGCAGAAGTGACAGAGAAACACGCACTGGCCTTCCGCTCGACAAAGGGCTAGATCGTCTGCGACGGTGCCCGCTTATTAGGGATAGACACAGCCAGTGGGCTCTTCTCGGAGATGCCATTGGTAAGGTTTAGGTTAAAGATCACCGTGGCGGCTAACGAGGCTGCCTCAAAGCATGTGACACCCCCTCTGCTCCCTGGCGCCCTTCCCCCAATCCCTCCATCTTCGTACGGAGCAGCCGTAAAAACCATTACCTCTGTAAGGCCATCCTGCCTCTGTCACCATATCACACTGTAAACAAGCATTTAAAGACCCGGCGCACCAAAACCCCCTGCTCTTGCTAATATTACAAGAACATCTGGTTATAATAATAATTACACATCGACAGGGGGATGTTTGTAAAATAGTGGTTAAATGCAGATGCTACACAGATGATGGTCTTTGCGGTGTGTGGTTTTATAGCGTCTCCTTCGCCTACGACCTGCAGCGGGACTGATAGCACCTATTTTGCCTCCCCCATAACACAGGCACCATCCACCATGGTACCACCCACATTAGTACCCTTCACCCTCAGCCCACACCACTACCCCTCCCTGGCTGCGCCCAAGCAGAGCTACCATTGTTTCCTTGGCAGAACGCTGTACATCCCAGCTACGTTCGTGTCCCCGACACTCTGCCCTGCAGCAGCATCCATGCTCTCCGTCTCCATGGTAATTCCCCTCTCCGTTCATCTGGGATTAATGCTCTCCTGTCAGGCAGCCAGTTAGCTTCCCAGGAAGCCAGTTTGAGGGGGCTGCCTTTGGAGCAGAGAGCTGGAGCCTGAACATGGGGGCTGGGAGTGAGTATGCAGGCGGGGTGTGGGCACAGAAGCTGGCTAAGGTGAGGGCTGGGGGCTTCAGACCTAGTTGTATGATCTGAGAATAGAGTCAATTTGAAGATACTGAAGTAAGGATGGGGGATTTGGCGTGCGAAGGAGCCAAGTAAGTGACTCAGCACATTATGCAGTTGAGAAATGACTGATTTAGAATAAGAATCTGGGAAAATGTAAAAAAAGCAAAGAGGTCAGTCTTTTGCCTGTGGCAGAGCGGAGCTAGAATCTCACCAATCTGGACCTTTACAATTAACCAAACCTATCGCCGTGAGGCTTGAAAGGAGGAGGAGGCAGAGATCACAGAGCATCCAGAATATGCTGGATAACCACATGGTTTAGGGTTTGGTATCACCAAATATCTGGAAAATGCCACAAAACCACATCCACTGCTGTTATACATCAACGAGCATGCAGAATATGCCGGATAACCACATCAGTTTGGGTTTGGTATTACCAAATACCCAGAAAATACCAAATAACCACATTGATTGTAACTAGACATCACCAAGCATCCAGAATATACTGGATAACCACATCGATTACGGTTAGGCATCACCAAGCATCCAGAATGCGCCGGATAACCACTTCTATTAGGGCTTGGCATCACCAGGTATGCAGAGCATGCTTTACCACTGTGGCATGAAGAAACAATGTAGGGACAACTAAAATATACCAAATATTTTTAAAATATATCAAATAAACTTTGAACTTTCAGGAAACTGAGAGATGGCATGATGCTGGCATTGACAGATCTTAAGATCACAAGGCTGGTCCAACAAGTGCAGGCAGGAAACACTCCTCATCCTGACTGGCCGGCTGTCCTCATTAGGGTTTATATAGGGTCAGCTAGATAGGTCTGGGAGTAAGGGAGTCTCAGATGTGCAATGGGAGTGTTAATAAGTGTTAAAGAGTACCTATTGTTTTTAGTGGTTTTTGTCAATTTTTATTTTGTGTTTCTTTTCATCACTGCTTCATTATTGTACTTTACTAGACCCTTTTTTATTTGAACCAATAAAATATTTGAATCCTGTTGTGTGGTATGTTTGTGATGTATTCGGGAGACCACTGCAGGGCTGGGCCATATAAACATTATTCTGATCATCATATAAAATTCAAATGATTAGAAAATGAAAGACTTTGTTAAACTAGATCACATCAAGAAACAAAGGCAATTCCAATCAATGATATGGTAATTCCTCGAAAGGACATCCTGTCACCAACAATTGGTTGACTGAGTTAGCAAAGCACACCAAATGCTACTGTTTTGGTCATTCACGTCCGACATGCACTATCAGCAGACGTAACATACTTTTTAAAAGGAGATTTTTTTGGATTAACAAGGTAAAAAGATATTGGTGGTGTGGCAATATTTCGGGGTTTTACCCCAAACTAAAAGGAAATTCATCCATCCAACCATCTATCCATCCATCCGTCCATCCATCCATTCATCCATCCATCCATTAATTGCCGCTTATCTGGGACTGGGTCAAGCTAATGTAAGCAGAGATGCCCTGACTGCCCTCTCCCCAGCTACCTCTTCCAGCTTCTCCAGGGGGGCACCCAGGCACTCGAAAGCCAGCCGAGAGATGTAATCTCACCAGCGTGTCCCAGGTCTGCCGTGGGGTCTCCTTCCAGTTAGACATAGCATCCTGGAGGCATCCTAGACAAACGCCCAAACGGCTTCAGCAGGCTCTTTCAATGCGGAGGAGCAGCAATTCTACTTTGAGCCCCTCGCAAATGTCTGAGCTACTCACACTATCTCTGAGGCTGAGCCCAGTCACCCAACAAATAAAGCTAATGTCCACCGCTTGCATCCACACTCCTATTCTTTTGGTCATTTTCCGGAACTCGTGGCCATAGATGAGGGTAGGAATATAAATCGGCATTCAGCTGGGCTCTCTCTTCACCACGACAAACCAGTACAATGTTCGCAAAACTTCTGATGCTGCGCTTGTCAATCTCCTGCTCTATTCTTCCCTCACTCGTGAACAAGACGCCAAGATACTTGAACACCGCCACTTGAGGGATTAACGCATCCCCTGCCTGGAGGTGGAAATCCACCCTTTTCCAGCCTGAGACTTGGAGGTGCTGGTCCTCACCTTGACTGCTTCACACTCATCTGCAAACCACCCACTGTACGCTGTAGGTAATCACTCAGTGAAACCAACAGGACCACATAATCTGCTAAAAACAAAGATGCGATCCTGAGGTCCCTAAACCACATACCCTTTGGCTGCACCTAGAAATTCTGTCCATAAAAATGTGTAACAAAGGGTATCACCGTGACAGAGTCCATCACCCACCGGGAACAAGTCAGACAATGCAAACCAAGCTCTTGTCGTGGTTATACAGGGATCTAATTGAACAGAAGGCCTGGCACCCCGTAATCCTAAAGCACCCCCCACAGGACCCCCGAGTGGGACGTGGTCTTATACCAAGTCCACAAAACACATGTAGACTGCTTGAGCAAACTCCCATGAACTCCTATGAACTCCCATGAACTCCTATGAACTCCTATGAACTCCCATGAACTCCTATGAACTCCCATGAACTCCTATGAACTCCAGTTTCCTTGTGAGGGTAAAGTGCTGATCCAGTGTTCCATGAGCAGGAATCTGCATTGCACTCCCTTTACCTCTGGTGTCCACCATCAAGTCACAGTTCTGTACAACCTCCTCAGCAAGAGAGGCACAGAACATAGCCCATTTGGGGTCAATCTCTCCAGCCTCCCTCGGAATGCAAGAGAAGTTCTGCCAGAGGTGAAACTGAAGATTTCCTGGACAGGCGTGTCTGCCAGATACCCCCAGCACTCTCTTACTCTACTTTTGCATCCCCCCAGGTGGTGATCAGGTTACAACTCAGATCCTTTCTTCACCCGAGTGTCCAGGACATATGGTCACAGATCCAATGATACGACATCATGCTGCAGCTTAGAGTGCTCTGGTGCTAACTGCACTTATGAATACCCTTATGCTCAAACATGGTGTTTGTTATGAACATACTCTGGTTAGCACAGAAATCCAAAAACAGAGGTTTAGTTTTGGCCGGCTGTTCTTCCCAGTCACACCCATCTAGGTTTCACAGGTAGATAGAAATACGTCTTAAAAATAAAAACTAAGAAAAACCACACTGAAAACCCACTAAACCTGAACAGGATTTCAAATCAATATTGAAAATAATATAAAAATAAATACTAAATTCAAGAAATCAACATTAGAATAATACTGTGCCCTATGATAAAATAGTAAATTTTTGTATGATTCATTTATTATAATTAGATTTCAGCTTGCAGTCCATTTAATTTGTCATCTTCCTTATGTTCTAAGCAAAAATGTGGCCTTGGAATAAAGAAATCATCAGCTTGAATTATTGTGAGATAATTATCTATATCAATTTATGCAAAAAATATATATATTTTGACATATAGCCCAGCCCTACATCTCTGTAATATATAATTCTGCAAAATATAAGCTACAATTGTGTAGACTGATTTACATAACAGTGTCATCAGCATATTAAAATTTATACTGTTATTTTCTACCCATTTTCCATACTGCTCATCTAAGGCTCTATCTAAGGAAATACAAGGCATCAGGCAGGGGAACATATCTAGTAGGGATGCGACTCCATTGTAGTATGCATACATGTAGTATGCATACACATTATGGACACTTTCAAGATCCCAATCTGCCTAAGCTGATACTGTTGCACTGCTTTTCCCATCATACTGATTCCTTGGTGATAAAAGATTTTTTTAAATAACCAGAAACCAGAAAAAAACCAGAAACCACCTGCAGATAAATGATTAGTATCACAAATGCCAATTCTGCCTGGTCCAGGCTTCCTAGAAAGATTAATAAACTCGTTCTGTGGGTTTGAAATTAATGCCGCAAAAAAAGTTTGTGGAGCTCTGATCTTAGCTCTGATCATAATGTCTCTTACTTTAGATGAATAAAGCAACATTTGTTTAATGTCATTGCGCAGTTTAGCTTCTTAATTAGGTGATATTGCATGGACCGTGTGACTGGGTTTTTGCGACTCATGGGACGTGTATAAAGACGTGCAGCAAAGCAAAAGATAATGTGTCAAGCGGTGCCTCTGTAATTCAGCGAGATTTACATTTCATTCCTGCTACCAAAAGCGGAGAAGACGAGCCAGAAAAATCACGGGAGACCACGCTGTGTGACGTCTCTTGTCTAGAACAATCGTGAGACCGTAAAACGTGCCAAGGCTGAGCATGTGATCTTGTTTCTCCTGTTGTGCTATGAGCCGAGTGTGCTAACGGCAGGCTGGCTTAGCAGCGCGGGTGTTTACATGACCACTGGCGCATGTGTCATGACAGGGGAATTCAGAGGCAACTTGGCTCTGTCGTTGCCATGGGAGACGGCTGCATGCCTTTCGCGCAGCTGAGGATAAAAAGCACCAACAGGACCATTTATGTGAAACAAGAACACTTTATTTTCAGTTATTGGGATAACATCAGGATGACCCCTACATGTACAATTTTTAAAGTAAAAGTTTATTTTGGTAGGGTTTATTCGTATTTAAAACTATTATTCAGTGGGCAGAAATATCGGTAATTTTACAGCAAATAGGTTAGACCTAGAAAAAACCGACTGATAATAATGTCTTGATGTATGCATGTATGTAATATCCAAAATATATATACAACATTTTCAGACTTTAAGAGCATTATGCATAGCATATGTATGCAAAAATTGTAAATGCTTTTATAAAATTACTATTTAAGTCAGCCATGCTGGATTAAATGAGTTTAAAAAAAGAGTTTAGGTTTAATGCCTTGGATCATGTTATTGAAACAATACAAGCAGCTACAAAACTCCTTCTGAAGACATATCCTTCGGATTGAGTGTGTTTAGGGAATTTGCTCTTCAATTCGGGCATTTTGTTTTACAGTAAATTGTAGGTTACATTCTCCTTGTACTTCACTATATATGATCTTTTGCATCTATCCCCATTTTGTCTGTGCTGGGGCCTTGCTTGTCGCTGGCAAGCTTGAGAAATGCCGTCCGCATAGATGAAAGTGATTGCAGGCGTGGTGTAGAGGCGGCAGGTTAACATGCAGCTGGGCTTGCTAAGGGCAACGTACCGTCCTGCTGTGCATGGAGAGTCTGCGGGCTGGCCATCCTCTCCTCCAGGTTGGAGCTCAAGTCCGAGTTCACTGCAGACATCCTGGTGGAGTCGCTCATGTCATACTCATCACTGTCCAGTGAGCTGTCTTCCTACATAGGATAGAAAAACCATGCTTTATTCGTCCCTGTGGGCAAATGCTTTTTTTCACATATTTTGCTTTCCATGTGAAAGTGAGTAAGTTTTGGGGCTCAGAACGCAGGGTCAGCCTGTGTCCAGCACCCCTGGGGCGACTGGGATTAAGGGCCTTGCTCAAGGGCCCAACAGTGGCATCACTCTTGCAGGCACAAGATTCGATCCATCTTACCGTAATCTGCAGAACCACACATTGCCCCACACTAAACCCACAGAACCACACATTGCCCCACACAGATGCAGAATCCCAATCAGATACAAAGAACTTACAGCCATACACATTTAAGCCATAACAAGCGTACGCATCAAACCTTAAATCATTTTCCAAATCGTGTTAGAGACATATGTGGTCATCCACATTAAATACGGCGCCGTTCTGAATAATATTGCACGGTATTCATTTTGCAGGCTCTTTTTTATTTCTTGGTTTTAGTGAATACAGCACAATTTTTCTGAATGATTTACTCTTAAATACCTCAAGTGTGCCTTTGATTGGTGCCTGTAACTCTAAGCATGTTATTGATTTAGCACCCAGAACCCATTCACTCAAGAACTTGTTCCCAAAATAGAAGTAGAAGGTAACAATACTAATTTTCCCAGCCACTTCAGCTATGACATCCTAACAATATTGTTGTAGCGTTACATGTTGTGGATAATGGATGACAAAAATAGAGGTACTTTTTCTCTTGAGTACAACAAACTTCAGAAGCTTTAGTTAACCTTATAATTCATTCCACTAACAAGATGTGCCAAGAAAATGGAAGTTATTGGTTGTAATTACAGTAATTTTAATAATTACAACAATTGTGAGACTAGTAACAATTAAGAAAAAAATGCAATTATGGGAGAATAGAGATACTAGCATTGACAGGTGAAGAGCAGGAAAGGAGATCTGCTGCTAAATTAGATGTTGTCATGACAGTTTGACCATAGTGCTTTTATATTGACCTCTGCTTGAGTCTTTGCTCCAGATCCAACACTTTGCACACATAAGATCTACCCTCAGTGGAAGTTCCAAAACAGTCTATAAAAGGTGGTGCAGCTCATTTATTGAATACATGCTTCAGGAAAATGCAAGGAATAGTCACAAGAGATGTCAACGATTTTGTGTGGTGCTCCTCACTAAAATATACACTAGTGAACAAGTTGCCACATTACCTCATCATTCTGAGCATTGAGGAGCTGCAGCCTCATGTGCTTCATGTAGGCCATGGTGATGGGCATGTTGTAGTCGATGATGCTGGTCACCAAGGTAGGGGCTTTCCCGTTTTCTGAAAGGCAAGGATCTTAGAAAATCACAACATTATTCAAAACAAATATGAACTTTCTATTAATCGGAAATTGAAGCGTTTTCAAACATTACTGGGGCTTTATGAAACCCACACAGCAAAAAAAAAATACTGTGAACTTTCTACCTATGATAAATAGCATATATCGGTTTCCCAAACTATCCAAAAGTCATTCCTATGAATCTTTTCCGAAGCCAAAATGGTGTAAAGCGAAGAGGCAATTGCCTGTAATTTATATGCGAGAGTTCCTAGATAGGAAGAATAACATATCAAATCATACCGAATAACACATAAAACCATAAATACTAGACCTTTATAAAGTAGAAATACTGTATTTACGGTGTAGTTACACTTACCAGAATCAATACAGGCATGTGTCGGTTAATAACAGGGATATGTTCCGAGAAATGTGTCATTAGGCGATTTTGTTATTGTCGGAACATCGTTGCGTGTACTTATTCAAACCTAGATGGTATAGCCTACTACACACCTAGGCTATATGGTTTAGCCTAAATAATGACAAAAAAATTACAGTATAGTAAATACAAGATGATGACATTGAACAAAGTAATAGCATTGAAATACAGTAACACGGTTGTTTAGTATCATCAAGTACTATGTACTGTACATAACCGTATGTGCTGTACTTTTATACAACTGTCAGTGAAGTAGATTTGTTTACACCAGCATCACCACAAACACGTGAGTTATGCATTGCGCCATTACGTTACGACGGCTACAAAGTCACTAAGCGATAGGAATTTCTCAGCTCCATTATAATCTCATGGGACCACCATATATGCTGTCCATCACTGACCAAAGTGTTGCTATGAGATACTTGACTGTATATCTATCACTGGCTTCACTCATAAACAAATTTTAAATGCTATTTTCCCTTTTCTCCTTTTATCGTAAAAGAGAAAATCCTCTTCAAATTTCTTTCAGTTAGCAAAAATAGGTGCTAATGTGGGTTTTTCCTAAAAGCAAAGTGATGTAAATGTTTGTCAAGTGTGGTATACCTCTCTCTCTCTCTGTGTGTGGGGAGGTGTGTGTGTGTGTGTGTGTGTGTGAGCGGGTTTACCTATCCTTATGGGGACACAATGTCCCCATAACGTGATAAA
>JAOYFF010000081.1:9240616-9251503 GCA_025773925.1 Cryptomyrus ogoouensis
GTAACAGTTCTTACCTTGTAAATAGTCTGCTTTTGTATTTAACCGTGTAAATACACTTTTGACGTAGCTAATTTTAGCTTTTATAATGGAATAATATAGATTTGCCGTAAGATTTCCAGCATGAGTCTGAAAGCGTGAGTGTCATACCAGATGCTTGAGATTTGGCAACCCTGAAAACGTACGTTTTTTGTTTCACATGAGTTTATTTATATAACAGATAACATTACTTTATACATATGTTATAATGCAGAAACTTCAACGAACATGAAATCAACAATAAACTACGTCTATTTATCCAACGTGTTATATAATACATACTGTATTTGAAAACTTTTCATCTTTACGATTTCAGGAGAGCGCAGCCACTCTGTTTGGAACATTGCGCTTTTTGTTTGCGGTTGTTAGCTTCGCTGCTGCTATTAACACAAAAGGCACATTAGCGCAGACAAAGGGCTGCATACGCCGAACAACAATACGTCTTGCTTGGCGGTCAAAGGCGTTTGACGTTCATTGGCGTGGGATACGGCGGTTCTACTGCTAACCACTACCGAAAAGACTACAAAAGCTGCGCTGGTTAAAATAAAAGCGCCCCGTCAGGTTTTAAATAGTAACTAAATGTTTTGGCTGTCGGTCCGCATGGGACAGCTTCTGGGTCCAGACTCGGACCGCGGTCCGCCTGTTAGTGACCGCTGGTTTAAAGTTTAACCAATGAAATGCGTCACTCTCCTTTTCTATTTATGAGCTATTCAGGAACAGCCAGAGTCTAATTCTCTCTAGACTTCCAAAAGAGTTCAATACTCTCTGACTTCCTAAAGAAGCTAGAACAGACCTGTCTACTGGTAAATGTCACTCACATTCTCTGGGCTCCGTTTTGTTCTCCGAAACTCTACTAAACAGCGATAAAAACAAGCTGAATTCATAACTTGTTTTTACAGCTTCTTTAAACTCCAGTTCACTTGTGGGCAGTGGTGGCTTGATGGTTAAGGAACCGCACTTGTAATTGAAAGATTATAGGTTCGAATCCCCGACCAGCACCAGGCACCACTGAGGTAGCCTGAGCAAGGTACCACCCCCAAGCACTGCTACCCGGGCGCTGAATTAGCTGCTCCCTGCTATGTCGCGAACTTCACATATGGGTTAAATGCAGAGAACACATTTCGTTGTTGTGCGCTGTGTGCTGACAATGATCGCTGAATTATAATTATTATTTTTTTTAACTTATTCATTAGTAAACTCTCTAAAGGCTCAGCATATTAATATAGCAATTAGGTATATATAACCCATTCAATACATTATTCGCTTTCGGATAAATAAAGCACATAAATTGTTGATAGAATACATTTGATGTGTCTTGAATTAATTGTAAGTTACTAAAATACTACACTTAAAATTCTACTTATTAAAAATGTTTTCTTAATTTCTGCTAACCTACTCTTCTGTTTCTAATGAGTATTACTATTTAAGTGGTCTTCGGGATTGACCTTAATAGAACTTCTTTTGCTCCAATTCTGCTCCAGCTGGGCACCAATAATTGGAGCATTTTCAGTCCAGTTCTGTGCAAATGCTCCAATTATTGATACTAATCTGGCTTTGATTAAACTCACAGTGATAAAAAGCCGACTGGGGACTCCTAATTCTTTGGTATCACTAAAAGACTTCTGGTAATTAAATAATGCATTATAAGTAAAGTAAAAAGTTATTTAAAATTTCCCAAAAGATTTTGTCTGCCATAATACTTGTCAATATCATCATCATCATCATCATCATCATCATTATTATTATTATTATTATTATTATTAATAATAATAATAATAATAATAATAATAATAAAGCAATAATAATTGTTGTTATTAGTTACATTTATATAGTGCCTTTTGATACATGATTTGAGTAAAATCTTCCCTTGAAAATATTTTTCTTCCATCCATCCATCCATCCATCCATGGGTCGCGGGGGGTCCAGAGCCTATCCCGGAGGCCACAGGCGCATGGCAGGGAACAACCCAGAATGGGCTGCCAAGCCTTCTCAGATAATATTTTTCTTCTGTGGGCTAATTTTTTTTTTTCTTTAAGAAATTTTAAAGAACTACCTGAACTACCTGTTTACTTTGTGTGTGATGCTACAACTCATCGTAATGTAACAAATTATTAATATCTATCCAGAAAGAAGCTCTTACTTTGGGTAAATTTTCTTTGTTTAATGCAAAAAAGTACATTGGTCGTCTTGAGGTAGAACCTGTTGTTTTAATGTCCACTACATTCATTAATGAAATATAGAGGTTCACAGTCCTTGGCATCCTCAATGCATCTCTGGCTCTTTTGAAAAGCATTCAGAGGAAAAACAAAGGTCAATGTGAATACAGGTGGATGAACCAGACAGTCAGTTTTACAAGGTGCTTCTTCATGGTATATGGCAATATCTGTGGGCAGCAGTGTCATTCAGAACAATCGAGCTTAAATGTGCAACCTTGTGTTCTTTCAGTTTGATTTGACATAATGTGGCCTCAAAACATTATTATACAACAGTTCTGACCAAGAAATCTGATTGAACAAGAGGCGTTCTGTGAGGGCATTTATCAGAGTATAACCAAACTGAGACATTTCACATCAGCTGTATCACTCTGCTTTATAGGTGTATCTAAAAACCGTTACATATGCCTCATTTCCACCAACACGGAACCGGTGCTGGGCTGGGTCTTAGGCCTTGTCCACACCTACATGGGTGTTTTAAAAAAACGTAGCTTTTCTAATGCATTTTGTGCACTGTTGTCCACTTTGCTTGATATTACAGTGTGTGTCGTTCACTGTTTACATTACCTGTTTTTCGCCTAGTTTTTTTTTAGCTGTTTTTTTTAGCCTAGCAGAACTGGTAATAAGGCTTCTGATTGGCCAACATGGCTTTACAGTTAGAGTCCAAGGCCTTAGTCGGTGCCTTTTGAGAACCTGCCAGTGTTTCCACCTGTTTCAAAAATGAAAAAGTGAGAGTAAAGTATAGGTTCATATGTATTCCGTTTTGTTGGATTTATTTTGATCTGTTTGACTTGTCTCTGTTGCTTGTATCCACTTTTTTCTCCTTAAAGGCTCCCTGTGTGTGTGTGTGTGTGATTCTTTATTCTCGCTCATTGTTTTACCAATCTTGTACTGATCTTTGCTGCCTGCCTCATGATCTCTAAACCACTCGAGAGCCAAAATATTTTATTTATTAGACCCCCCTGGTCACTATGGGCCCCTACACTGCAGCCTAGGCAAGCCTGTTCATTAATATCGTCCCAGTGGATCTCACAGAGCTGGTGAAAGGTTCCTGTTGAGAACCTGCCCGCATTTCCATTGGTTTCAAAAATGAACATAAGCGGCAGTGAGAGTAAAGTATAGGTTCATATGCATTCCATTTTGTTGGATTTATTTTGATCCGTTTCAGATAAGTTTTTATAAGCTGTCTAACTGAAAAAAAAAATGTTTTCTAAGTATGATTTGTTGCGCTTTGTTCTATTGCCTATATCCACTTTTGTCTCCGTAAAGGCTCCCCATCTGCGCGTGAGTTTATTCTCGCCCGCTGCTTCACCGCTGTTGTTTTGAGGTACACGCCATAAAGCTAAAACCTGAAGTTTACAGCCCACCTGATGATCTTTTCGCCACTCCAGCACCACAGTATTTTATTTATTTGACCTGAGGTGTGGTTTTAATTTACAATGCAAAGTTATTCCACTAATAAGTTGGCTAGCTGTTCCACTGCTCTCACCGGCGACATTAGACGACATTTAGACACAATATCCCGTCCTACTTTCCCTGACGTTACGGGAACTATTTTTTTTTTGCGGAGGCCCGTAAATAATTAAATAAATGAAATATGCTGTATCTTATTACTGTTAACCTTACAAATGCTACTTGATGAACTGCTCTATAAAAGCAATAACATACTCGAAGTCGTACGGTTGTACTGAGATGGCCCCCACTGGCCGTCTGTTTTTTATTTATTAATTTTATTATTATTTTTTATAACTGATTCTTTGTTGGTCATTTATTTGTTTGGGAGTTGGTGTTAGGTTAAAACCATTACAGAAGAACAGTTCTAAATGTATCTCTTTTTAAGCTTTGTTTTTATACTGCCGTGTATTTTCTGATATGCGTATGCTTGGTCTGTTTCTGTTACACGGTCGGTCTTCATCAAAAACGCACGGGGGAAAACATTCTAATGGTAAGAACTTGTGTTATACTCTTTTAGAATGTGTCCCTCTCTGTAAAGTTATCTATAATCCATGCTATCGTGGATGAATGAGTGCACATTGTGGATGCAGTTCACACGCACTGGATCAGAGTGTAATGTTTTAAGTTCACCGCTATTGAGATGTGTTCCTTCAGTGAGGTCTCCGTTGATGCTGCATATGACTGACGTGAATGCGTCACATTCTGGTTGACTTTGTGTTACTAATAATAGTTTTATAGTTAATCAGTGTATCGTTTCTGGGAGCGGGAGTGGAAGACGGGCCTACGGAAAGCGTAGCCCTTGAAGTCGTGAATCTGACTCTGATGATATGTGACACAATTTTGCCGTGTAACTGACACGCGTAATCCACGTGCTTGTAAAACTGTCTCTTACTGCTTTGTATGTCCTCTTCTGTCCGGCGTGCTTTCGGGTTTTCTCGCCACTGGTTCCGTTCTCTACATGCATGGAGTAAATGATGTCGAAGAAGTCCTCCACTACGGCTACCTGTCGCAAGCATACCTTCTCATCCATGCCAACGCTATCCTACAAAACGAAGAAAACAATGTTTATTTTTAATTTGCATTCAATTCTGAACACGCAGTTCCGAAATACTCATCTTCTCATTTGAACTTAAAGGCCAGATAAACGGTTGCACATAATCAGGTTAAAGATTCAAGCATTGAATTATCTGGTATGTAGAGTAGTCGGCTGCTGTACACAAGACATTTATCAACTTGTTGACCAGCAGAATATGAATCTATTGTAATGACATTTTATATTCAATAATATGATTTATAGTTACTGAGCTTTGAAAACACAAATGCATAAAAAAGTACATGAGCAGGTTAATGTCATTGTTTCAAGATCACTTTGGGTTTAAATTTCAGACAATATGACTGTAGAATCACAGCTGTCTGATAAAAACAACACCTGTGGATTGACAAAAAAAACCTGTGGATTGTCTGAGGATCTTCTGATCCACTACAGTGTTATGTCTACATCATAAAGAATGAATAGTCATTACTATACTTCCCCTTTTGGCTTCTCTGTCTCTGATAGTCTGTTTTCACACAGTGCTTTTCAACCTTCATTAAGTATAAAAACTAAAGACTGGTCTTTGTGGGGGAAAAAAATAAAACCTTAATATTTTATTCTTTTTGAAGATTTGCATTAATTAAATCAGCATTATGTTATTAAGATAAAAAGCTAGTTTTAAACCTATACGTTGTGTGTTTGTTTGGGATCAGAAGGTTGTTGGTATGGAGGAAATGCTAGTTTTCAGGCAGTGATTTTTAAGTGAATCAAAAACTGTTGAACTTTCAGGCGTCTGTGTTTTTAGAAAATGAATGGATCAATAGCTGGATAATTATCAGTGTATTACATTAAAATAATATATTCTGATCTTATTCTCTGGTGTGGCAGTTAGTCAGAAACAAAACCCCATGAATGAACTGATGGATCAATATTTTAATGTTGCTGTTCTTTTACTCAAAGATAAAAATCTCCTCTTGTTTTTATAGTCATGTACTGTTCACTCAGTGTCTCATTATAAGAAATTATGACAGCCCTATGCACCATATATCCTGGAAATTTCAGTCATTGCTTATAACTCCTGTCAAACTAGCTGTTAAATACGCTATGACAGGTATTTTGAACTGCATTTATCTGTATTTTTTTTTCAACAGACATTGATATCATGAATAACAAACAAGACTATGATCACTTCTTGGTTCATTATGATTGTGTTTTCCGCACTATTCAAGACATACAGGATATTGAGTAAATTGTTTTAAGTTGGCATAAGTGATCCACCAATGATTGAGATTAAATCCTGGGATTATTTCAATGTGTACTTATAGTCTTGTACTATGTACTTAAGTTATGAAGCTGTGTAAAATGGTAATCTAACTGCTTTTAGGACATGAGCCTATAGCAGGGTTATTCAAATCACGGTCCTCAAGGTCCGAGCTCTGCTGGTTTTCCAGCCTTCCTTTACCTGTGAGCCCCACTCCTATGCCCTGTAACGGACTGGCATCCCATCCAACATGTGCCCCACTCCTATGCCCTGTAATAGACTGGCATCCTGTCCCACATTTACCTGAGCCCTGTGCCCTGTAATGGACTGGCATCCCATCCTGTATGTGCCTCAGCCTTGTGCCCTGTAATGGACTGGCATCCCATCCTGCATGTGCCCCAGCCCTGTGCCCTGTAATAGACTGGCATGCCATCCTGTATGTGCCTCAGCCTTGTGCCCTGTAATGGACTGGCATCCCATCCTGCATGTGCCCCAGTCCGGGACGAAGGGTCTCGGACAATTTCATGCAAATCAGGAACCAGGAAAAGGAGCATAAATATGAGGCCGCAGAACCTTACTAGAGTGTGAATTAACAGTCTAATAACACACTTAATTAGCCATTAACACTGTATCTGCTGTATTGATCGTCTTCAGGGTATAATTATTATCCATGCATTAGGAAGCCAGTTCATCTTTATCATTACTTGGGAAACCTGTAAGATGGCACATAGCAGCAGTAATAACTCAGTCACCCGCCCCGAGTTTAAAATTGCATTGTTTGGCATATTGTTGTTTTTCTTAATCCTTTGTTTGTCTTTAATTTTTCTTACTCTAATTAAAAAAAAGAAATCTATCATTGTTTTTTAATATTGTGTTTTTTCCCTGTTTGCTTTGTCATCGGTCATGCTGATGATATTTAGTTTCTAACAGTTATTGCTTGTCTGCTGAACAAAGGACTTTGAGGTTTAATTTCATGGGGGTGGCGAAGGTCTCATTTAGTGTTTTGTAGATGATGTGCAAAGGTCTCATTTAGTGTTTTGTAGATGATGTGCAAAGGTCTCATTTAGTGTTATGTAGATGATGTGCAAAGGTCTCATTTAGTGTTATGTAGATGATGTGCACCTTCATGTAAGTACTAGCAGATTTATTTGGCTTGCATCAATTTTAAAGATACTTTGAAATTACATTCGCATCTATTGAAAATGAAGACAGTTACTCAGTTTTTGATATCAGTTTTAAAAAATGAAAAACAAAAAAATCTTTGTTCATTGTAGATCAAACTAAAATTGAATAATGTTTTACCAATGGCACAAAATATACAGTAAATTATATACCAAAGACACAGAATTATAATCTAAACCAATCACCTTCCTAAATGCTTTCTGAAAGAAAAAAGCTTGTTTTTTCCAACTCCAATGAGGCCTCGTCCAAGTTACTTTTAATAGGTTTTAAAAATGCAAAATTGCATTACAGTTTCTCTGCAGTCACATTTTCCAGGTACACAGAATACTTTTTCCTGAATATTAATGAACTTAAAATCCAGTCCTCCCCTTGAAGGCCGCCTCCAAGTGTCCCTTGTGAACCTAAACGACACAGTTGGCTCAGATATTGGTTAAACGCTATTTACTGCTAGCAGATCTACATCTGTGACAACGAACTGCAGGAGCTCTACTGATTATCATTGGTTATTATATTTTTATAGTCATATTTATAATGCACTCAGCAAATTATGAACTTTTTCCCAGCATTGTGTAAAAACTGTATGTATCGATACAAAATGTTATTTGATTGTATGTATTTTATTTAATGGCAATCTGCTGTGTTATTGTGAGGGAATGACCCACTGATTGGTTTAGTTTCTGTGATAAGAGGAAAACCTTTGTTTTTTCGTGGGTCAGACACCTAGAAGAGAACGATTTAATGAGATCTTTTGCAGGAAAAACCAAAACATAAAATGGGCCGAAGGTTACCATTTAAAGGCATCAAATAAAAAAATATTTATAAACCAAACAAGGGGAATGCCAAGATCAGGAAACACCCCCCCAGCATAGGCAGCCATACCGCTCACCAGGCTTTCCAAGGCCCCCAACACTCCTTTGTCCCATCGACACAGCTGACCCTATAAAAGCCCTAACCAGGCAATTAGCTCAACTGGGACCAGCTGGGTCTCCTTAATTGGAGTCCCGTAGCCATGGGACCGGCGATCAGTCGTCATGGAAACTCCAAAGTGCCAAACCCTTCCTTGTGCCATTACTGTTTATGCTGCTGATTCATCAAAATTGCAGGTAATTACAAAGTAACATTATACTTATTACACTACATACACACACACACACACACACACACACACATATATATCATGCACACTATTTTACTGTTTGAAATAAATATGCATGTAGCATATATTTTTCATAAAGCTTTCTATCTTTATTAACTGCTCTTCATATCACACCTAGCAGTTAAACCTAGATGTTCAAAGTAGATCCACGTAGTAGCCCCATCCTGCAGTCGGAGGAATGTGAAAGGAATATGAATCAATAGACATTGCAGGTCACTTTGTTACACTGCAGTGACTCCATGCAGTGCAACACAGGACATCCTGTGCGTTCGACAGTGAACCTTCAGCAGTTTGTACAAAATCCAAGGGACAATGATTATGTTTTATGGAAAAAGAAAACTTTATAATTTAATAACATATTCTCTGCAGAAATTTTTATTTTACTCAGATTCTAGCCAATAGATTAGCAGTTGTGTGAATAATCTCCTTAAGAACTTAAGAAACTTAATTTAGACCACTTGAGGTCTTGAATAATCCCTGTAGCCATAATATGGATTTGTATTATTATGGATATGTATGTTAATATTTAATTTTTAATGTTAATATTTTCTAATTCTATATATGTTTCATATAAGTTCTATTATATTTTATATTAATTCTATATATGTTTTGTATAAGTTCTATTCTTATATTTTATTGTCCATGGTTGTGAACAAATGTAATACACACGTCACTATAAAGGTGGAGTGTGTTAAAAGAATTTTGATTGCATACCTTATGGACGTTATTCTCAAGTATGTTTTGTTCATGTAATTAAAGAAATAATTTCTTAGTTGTTGGATCGGAAGTGCATGAAAAACTACATCACTGGTTTACCTGGCTAATGGCTGTAAAGGTGATATATTGAACATTACTAAGAATCACCTAATTCACCCTGCAAAGGCGTATAAATCCTCTTTCAAATGGAAAAAAAATCACCTAATTGATATGACATAAATCCAAAATGACAATCAGGACACCTCTAGATGGTACACCTGCCATTTAGTCTAAAAAATAAAATATTTCATCTATTATAAGTGATTTAAAAATGTAAATTTCTAATATAGGGAAGTATTACAGCAAATAGAACTATTGAAGTTTCATGGCAGAATTTCCAGCAGTTTTCTGTGGTTTGGAACCCAGGTGACAGCTATTACCAGCACTGTGGTCCTGATTGGCTGGTCCTGATTGGCTGGTCCCCCCCATGTCTGATAGCAGGTTGCCATCATACAACATTGTCTTACCCCAAACTACCTTTATTTTCCTCTCCAGCCAATGAAATATGAGCCCAAAAGACACATTAGCAACAAAAAGGGCATGGTGACTAATTAATAGCATTAACGTTCAATGTGCTTGATTGATCAATGTTTAATTGTGCTTGATTAAAGCACAGAGTACTTTACATTTCGCAAGTTATTCTCATGTGAACGAATACAGTATATCTACTTTAATGAGTGAATCGTAATACTTGTGTGTTACGTCTGCATTCATAACACCAAGCAACAACATAGTGGATTATGATGCAAAGACCAAACCAGGAACATTATGAAAGCATTGCAAAGACGTTCCAATGAAAACGTAATACAAAACTGTGCTCAAACACATTCAGAATATTACTGTCATTTGTTTATTTAGCAATAAAAACTGGATAACCTTATCCAACTAAACTCCTAGTAACACATTAAATTGCATAAACTGAATTTATATACCACAGTCATTAATTTGTCCATCATGCTTCTAACATCTTACGCTGTTCAGGGTTAGGGAAAATACAAACATTTAAATATTTAAATAGTATTTTAGCCATTTAACCCTACGGGACACTGCTCTGTTGTTATATTTGCAGGAAATTTTTACTTTCACGAGTTGTAAAAAAAATGCCACGATCCTGTAGTGAATTAGCAGTTGGAAGATGGATGGATGGTATATAAATGACTATGAGGTAGTATTAGAAACAGAGCGTTCCGTATTAAAGCATGGCTCGTATGACACGCATCCCCCACCTGTTCATTGGTAATTAGCTCAGTGGCCTTGAGGGAGAGCATTTTTCCTGATTACCTAATTAAATCCTGATCAAGACAGGCACAGGCTATAAATCTCATTTCCTATCTTTCGTATTCTCAACCGTTACTGGACAGACTGCAAGATTATCAATGGCTCTCATAATATTAATATTCATAAGGAAAAACAAAGGGTTCCTCCAGATGAGCTGAAACAGTTTATCTCAGTCTTCCTGCTTCATGTGCCCCGAATCTGCTCTGGCTATCAGGCTCTGTGAAAGGAGCCTGCGATGACTGCAGCGTAATTACACCCTTTATTTCCAATCTACTGCGTGGTGATGCTTATGCCACACGAGCTGTAATCCTCTCTGGTGCCTCCGTCCCTAGTGAAGCTACTGGTTTGGAACACAGACGGCAGGCAGGTATAATAAACTGTCTCCATGGCAACCCAGAGCAAATTCCCAGCCTGGTGCTCCAGAGCTTGGCTGGTCCTAGAGAGGAGGAGAGAAGCTGAGGGCAGGCACGATCTGGCACCGAGGTCTGTGTCGATGGGGGTGGGGGGGAGGTGATTT
>JAOYFF010000081.1:9279657-9314019 GCA_025773925.1 Cryptomyrus ogoouensis
GGTTTTAGCTTCCGCTACACTAGCAGGAAGACTATTCCATACTCTAACTACACGCTGTGTAAAGAAGTGCTTCCTCATATTTGTTTTAAAATGTTCTCCCGCTAATTTCCAAATTAATTTTTTTCCTGGTCCTACAGGTTATATATACACCCCCCCCCCCCCACAATGACAGCCAGTGTAGAAGGGGGGGGGGTGCTGGTGGAGCTGGTGGCCACGTTAATCCAAAGCTGAGGAGACAGTCAGGTTGCTGCGTTGTTCTGCGCTGGCTGTGTTCCGAATGTTACAGCGAGAGCAGTGTTACTCATCATGGCGGAAAAAGATATGGAGAAGCAGCTATGGGAAGAAAAGGAGATGTCTCCGTAGAAAACGATACGGACAGGCAGGGACAAATGCCACCAGTACAGGGCCACAACACAGCAAACTTTCAGTACTGGGCAAAAAAAATACATAAAACATGGATGTGATGTCTGAACATGTCCTTCTATATATTATTCAACGTGAATTAGAAGAGGATAGGGTCATTGTGTCAGTTAGGGCACAATATAATAATTATTAAAGGACCTTTACAGCCGATTGATATGAACTCTTACTAAAAATAGTTGTGGGTTACTTAACTTTTGGGTGCAATTTTATTTTCATTTATTGACGTTATGATAGGGAACAGGAGAATGCAGAAGTGTAGTTTACTGCATGTAGTGAGTTAGTATATGGTGACCTGCTTTTTATCCAGAAGTATAACTACAAAGTGAAAAATAATGCAATCGTTTGGTGTTTAATGTACCGTGTTTGTTTTACTTGCTCCTTGACAAAAGCAGGCCTCGATATTTAGACTGACTTCACCTTCCTTAGGCCTTTTTAAGACCAACAACAGCAGCACACTTTAGACGAATGCCTTAAAACACCTGCATTGGTAATTTCATAAATATCTATCTGTTTCTGCTGGGAAATTCTATGAAATTAATACAAAATGTAAGGTGCCTTTAGCGACACCTTGAGGAAATCTTATGAAACGCACCCCAACGGAATCGATTCTCCTACGGTCAGTCTAGAGGAGACCCCTGCAGTTAGGGTCTTGGAGTTCTTACCATTGCTGCGTCACCTTGATTGTATTCCTGAGATATCTACCCATACAAACATGGAATCCACTGCATTGGATCTCCATTTACTTGTGGGGCTCCTCTTTTCATATCTACAAACGGCTTCACTTTCTTCCACAGGCTGCAATGTTGTGCCGTATGGCCTGAAGTCCACCTGTCATGCCTGCGTCATGCGATCTCCGTCGGCTGAGAAGGTGAAGGGATCCACATTGCGTGGTAACTGGGAGCATAGAACGGGAGCGTCATTGGTGTTTTGTGAGTTTAAGAAAAGGGAGAAAGGAATGAGCACAAGAAAATAGCAATTTACCAATCAAGTGCTACACCAAGGACAATCGGGGGCTGAGAGACCAATGGAAGATTTGAATATTATGTGGAACTGCATAAAAAGGCGGTCAAATGATCTGATTGGTCCTGGGAATGTTCACTCTCTTGTATATTTAATTTTTGATTGAAATTATTATTGAAATATGTGCATACTACCAAAACCAATTTTATGGTAGAAAAAAAGCAACATTAAATGAGAGTAGACAAATGATGCTTTGAAACTTGAATAGGGCCGGGTATTCCTGCCCCTCTCCCCCTCCCCCAGACAGCAGAAAACAAATTCTGTCATTTCATTTATATTAAAGACATTTCAGTAGCTCTGGCTATCTGGCCGCTAACTAGCTAACGCGCCTTTGTTTCACAAGAAAAGTAGCGACATATTAAAACTAGTGTATATAATTATAATATCATGTATTTCTCATGATTTCTATCGCTCACTCTTCTGTGCCCCCTAATCAAATCGTGCCCTAGGCGATCGCCTATGTTGCCCGTAGGCTGGGCCGGTCCTGGACTTGAGCTCAAGTTACTGTCAAAACAAAAGCCCAAAAATATGTGTAATATGAAAAATGTGTGCATGCACATCTTGTGACAAGTTTAATCACTCAACAACCTTTTCGTGCACCTTAAATCAGTTCCAAACAACATAAAAGTTGTATATATGGTTAAATTACAATATGCTTAGTACAATATGTTTGTATTGATTCGTTCCACCTATCCTGTGTTCCTGGCACACATATTATATGAAGGGACAGGTGGAACAAATCAATACAAACATTATATCACCTGCCTTTCTCTCCAGAGATGGCTGGCTCCTCCTCTCTCTGTCATCACACAAAATTGTGCAGAAATTCTATAGCCAGTCCAAAACCCGTGTCTGTGTTTATATCCATAAACCATGAATGCGAATCTCTTTACCTACGAAACACAGGCATTTAAAAAACAAATGAAAACGATTGTGATTAAAAAAAAATACATTATGGTGCTTAATTATTACTATTATGGCATTTGTTCTTGTTTTCTGTTTATAGTACACTAGTATGCGGTGATTTTCCATATCTTGAATAGAAATAAATGCTGGATTCCATGAACGCATCTGTCAGGCTCCAATCCGAACATGTATGGCAAACAGGGAAGACGAGCAGTGAAACTTAAGAGGAGAGATTGCTGGCTGCGGCGTGATGCAGCCGGAGAGACTCCGCACTACGTCATGGGCAGAGGCGCCCCGCTCAATGGGAAGGTGCGGCCGCGCTCATTCACATTACGTACACAGTGAAGAAGCTGGGACTGGCGGAAAGCAGCAATGCAAAGGGACCCCATGCATAACCCGTAAAACCAGCCTCGCTTTCTGGATTTCTCGTTGAGGAAAAGGGTCGGGGGGGCATGTGCACGAGACAATCCGTGGCGCTTCCTTTGCAGAACCTGGTGAGTAGCGCAAGTGCATTGCAACGTTTGTGGGGTTAAATGACCTTATGCTGAGGATTACCTCACAGGTAAACTACAGTCTGGGGCTGCTCTGGGGGGGATATGTGTGTATGCGGGTATTTACTGTTTACCATTTAACCTAAAAAAATATTTTGGGAAAAAATATCAGAATGAGGCTTGATCGTCACCCTTGGTGTGAATATAGGAAAATAATATCGCAGTCTTCAGGCGTTTTGCTTTTGCCGTGAACGGGTCGCTCACATGACTGATGATGCAGGGCACTGCGGTTGCAATAGGAAATCGCCGCTGTCTCTGCAGCCTGTTGCCCTTTTCCAGTCACCGACATATAGCAATGGTGGATGTTTCTGTAGGACAACATATTGATAAAATAAATAATCAAATAAATAAACCAGATGGCCCGGCGATCCGCTTGTATGGGCAATTTCTGGCCGCACTCCATAGGAATACTACGGGATGGGGGACTAAAGCGCATGCGGTCATCGTTATTTTAGTACCGATTACAATGACCGATTGCCAGCAATTTAATAGCATTCAGACGCTCTTCCAAATGGACAATCGCTGCAATAATTGTTCATGCTTATACACACGTTTGTGTAAGGCCACGTTAAGCCACTACGAATTCCAACTATTTATTTTATACTGACAGTATAACCCTGTATATAGCACTCATTCGACTATTGCTTCCGGTCAATCACAGCTTAGTGTTAATATTATAGTTAAAATGTGTCTTTTTTTTAAGATTGGACCGTTCTAGCAGTTAAATCGTATGATCTCAAATATTATGCCATTTTATTGTACGAGTCGTGCTCAAACTAAGATGTGTTTCTTGTGGGAATACTTTTTTATCGGCTATGATGTAATTGTACTTTTTCAAACCAGAGACATCTTCAGCCAGGTGTTATACAGGCAAGCGCCTAGCTGCGTGCTTGGTCAGGCTAATGCAGTGGTTTTCACATGAACTATAACTGGAAATCACAGTGCTGTATATCGTGGAGTACGTTTTAGCAATATAATATAATATAATTAATATAATATAATATAATATAATGAAGTTATGGAATTAATTCTGGCAGTAGGTTATTATCAATGTTCACTTCTTTTAAAGTTTACATGTAAAGGGTAGTTTTTGTAATAGAGATGTATTACAATTGTATATTTATAAATGAAGACTTTTTTTCCTAATTAGAACATTCACGTAGACTTACTTTGCTTGACCATATGTAAATCACCCATCAGTACCATTCGAATAAATGACGGTTTCTCTTCGGCCCTGTGTTGGTCACGTCGTAAAATGTACTGTTTCTGCTGTTCCTCACTGACCAGCTGTCCAGCCAAACATGCAACCGCACTTATACGCTGATCGGTGTCTAAATATAGCTTACTGACCATGCAACACTCTCACCAAAACTACAATAGACGGGAGAAATACTGAGAGCTTTATCTCTGTGGCACTGTAGCAATTATGTCCTGATTATTTCATTCTTAATGCTATATTCATCACAAAACATACAAAGCATGAAAATGAAGTGCTATTGTCACCCCTATCGATTAAAATTATTTTGTGGTATATGTAACATTTTTAAGCAGTTACTTAAGACATTTTTCAAAGGGGTTGGAATATTTCATAAGTAGTCCTTATGTAACCAGTTTGTAAACAACATCAACAATAATAATACGATCTGTCTGAGATCATTCTTATCTAACACAATGCTTTCTGTGGTGTGACCTGCTGCAGTTGTCGCTCCAGTTAAAGATACAGTGAAACAAAAGTCAGCACTTTAGTTCACTGGCCACAGTGCAAGTTTTAATTTAAGATTTTAAGTGTGTAACTGTTGATCCATGGCAGCGTAACATGTCATATTCCCCCTGGAGTTGGCGCAGATTTCCAGTTTATTACTGCAATATAGAAGAAAGTTAGTGAACTGAATGCCCAATACCTGCAAGCAAAAAAAGTACTTAAACTGGAAATTGGACATACACACTACCCACATCTGTCGCTAACTGGTTGGATTCAGACAACAAAATATTTCTTAAGCTTGTGCTACTCCGTTCTCTTTTCTCGTACCAGTAAGATCTAGAATGGACTTGTTCCTTAACATTAATATGGCTCAGAAACTCCTAACCATCAAGCAGATGCGTCCCAGAGATGCTACATTGCCTGTAACTACGTATAACTGTGCATGGATCCAACAATGACACCTGACTAATCATGCATTGTTCCCTGTGAAAGACATGGCTGTATGCACGTGTGCGTTTATGAATGAAGTATGAGTGAATGAATGATATTTAATGAATGAAGCCATTCAGTACGTTAAGCTTTAACTGACTTGACTGTTTAGGTTATAATTTAACACAAACGCAAATGAACACTGTTTTACTGTGACTGTAACCTCTAGTATTTTCTGGGATCTCAGTCGTTGTTGTCTTATGCAGTGCAAATTGCAGTCCTGGACACTTCGCTCATTTTCTGGTTCTCAGGAATAATAATAATAATAATAATTGTAATTTGTATTAGTTATGCACCAAATTTTCGAGATATTTAAAAAATCTGAATAAAAAAAATTTGAGAAGGAAAAATCACAATTCGATTAACTGGTTAATAACTGGTAAATATTTGATTACTGTACTACTTAAAAAATTATATGCAGTTCATATTCAATGCAGCTCTTTTTACAAGTAACACACACACAACACATGAGTAAGGAAACGAAAAAATGGCAGCCAGGAGAAGGTCCCCCCAGCGCGGCCTGAGAGGGCCCCAAGAGCGCTGAAGTATAGGAGCAATCTTAAAATAATTTAAACACCTTATATTAGAATTAAAAATTCAGCTGAATAGTCGAATATGAAAATATTTGGCGCTTGTAGTCCTAAATTGTGTAACGCTTTTCAAGAACTGAAAGATGCTTACAGTGGATAAGGCAGAGAAAGAGAACAGGAAAATGTAGAGACAATAGGTAAGACGTATATTTTAACTGACAGTAATAAGCAATTCAGCAATTAAGGAATACATACAAGTTTTGCATTATATAAAAATATATGATAGTGAGAAGTGGTGCAGTAATCGTGCCGATGATGTAGTATTTCGGTACTATGCAGAAACGGTTAGCTTATGCAACTGTATATGATGGGAGGTGCAAGACGAGGCGAATAGGGAAGATGAGTAAGGATAAACAGAGCAGACATTACTAACAGAGCACAGAGGGCATCGATGTAGGAAGGATGTTCAGTGGAGTCTGACACGAAGAAGGTTTTGAGGTGAGATTTGAAATTGGGAGTGTGTGGGGGGGGGGGGGGGGGGGGGGGGGGGGGGTATCTGGGGGGGGGGGGGGAGGGGTGTGGGTGGGGGGGGGGGGGTGGGAGGGGGGGGGGGGGGGGGGGGGGGGGGGGGGGGGGGGGGCGGACATCCTGGGGAAGGGAAAGGGATGGTACCATACAGTGGACTTGCTCACCAAAACTGTGGAGCTTAGCTGGAGGCACAGTGAACAGCCCAGATGTGTAACACTGTACAGTGTGAGTGGGTGGATAGGACAACAGAAGGTCAAAGAAGTAGGGGGGATCAAGATTGTCGAGAGGCTTGTAAGTAAAGGGGAAGAATCTTGAAGCGGATCCATAATTTCACAGGGTGCCAGGTCTTGTGGAACAGGAGTAATCTGATGATGCGACCGAGGTGAGGAGCTGGGCTGCAGCTCGTGGAGGGACCTGGAGCCGATGCCCGTGAGGACGGAGTCGTGGTAATCGAGGCAGCTAAAGATGAAGGCATGGATGAGGGACTCAACTGCACGTTTGGAGAGGCAGGACAGCGTAGGAAAAAGAAGTGTTCAGTTGAAGTGTCCAGAGTGTCTCCACAGTGATGAAGTGTACGTGAGAGGGCTGCCTTCGATGTGGAGGGAATTGGCATTCGTAATGGCGCACTTATGATGTATGATGAAGTTCACCCGCTGAGCTTGAAAAAGTTGCTGGCCGTCCACGTTTTTCCATTTCAGATATTCCGGCCTTGATGTGCGACAGATGGGGTTAATGAACTGGTTTAGTAGGGAAAAGACCAGGGTATCATCGGCGTAACCCTGAAAATGGGGAGGATGTGTAAAACATAGCTGTGGCCCAAGAACTGGACCACTGGAAGCCCCGAGGGTAACCGGAGAGAATGAATAGCATAATCTGAGATGGAGTTTAACAGTTTATATTTCAGGTAGGAGGTAAGATAATGCAAGGCAGTGCCCTCAGTGCCCAGGTCATAGGGTTCTGAGAGGAGGACAGTGTGGGACAGTGTGTGAAAGCCTGTGCTCAGGTCGAGGAGAGTGAAGACGTTGAGGGCTCCGGAATCAGCATATATAAGATGTGTCAGCTTAGCCATTTTCAGTACTGTGGAGAGGGCTAAAGCTGGATTGGAATGGTTTGAGTGGGTTATTGTGCTGGAGATTAGGAGTTGACGAGCGAGACACGTTTTAGAGATGGTATGGTGGCTATAGAATTAGTTATTAAAATTAAGCTTTTAATTTTTTTTGTTTAAAGGGTGAGACAGATGGAGGGAAGCAGTCCGAGAGAGTGATTAATTGAAGAGGGTGCTCAGGTGAGGGCGGAGAGGTGGAGGGCAGGTCTGTGACAGGTTGGACAGGCAATCAGGAGCGCAGGTGGTGACCTTCCAAGCAGTGGTCATGTCCGAGAGTGGAGAGGAATTCAGGAGTGGGAAGGCAGAGAGGCAGCTTGGAGGTGGGAGGCTGGAGAAAGTAGATCGCCGGAGTGCTGATGGCGAACATTTTGGTGACCGGCAGACGCTGGAGAAAATGTGCTGGAGGTGATCTGCAGGAAGTGACATCACCACAAAGGGGCGAGTATCCCTGTGTCGACTGATGTTTCAATGTGCTGATGTGGCCCTGAATAACCCTTCCTGCTCCAATTCACATCTCATTGTTTGATCCCATTGTTTTTTTATTGTGATTTTACTCTAAAGGGAATAAATGAAAGTATTCATGCATTGTATTCATTATGCAGGTACCATAATATTGTGTATCCATACATTAGTTGTCAAAGCGGCAGTGAAAATCTGTGACTATTAACTGTAAACTGCTTTACTGCTTCATCAAGCTCCAGTTTTCAGGAGGTCAAAGTCTCATGGTGTCCAGTTTTACTGCACAGTTTTTTCCATCTTCTACACATATATTCAGGTGGGCATATTTTTATCATCGCTATTTACCAAAGGTCCAACAGCTGGCTCTTCTGGAACTACAAACAAGCGAAACGCTGTGTAGAAGTCTGTCCTTAACCGTCATGTTACATGCTGCCTATCTAACATTTATGGAGCAGCTATCTAATAAGAATGTATCCCAAAACACAAATGGACAGAATGCAGCTTGTTGTAAAATTTTAGTGGAAAACTCCCAGATATTCCTGCAGTCCTGCTTGCAGTTAAGGTTGTGTTGAAGTCTGTGTTTTTTTCTTTTCATACATTCCCGGAAAGGATATTTTTACCTTTGCATTTAGTCATTCACTGTTTTTCCTGAAAACAAAAGGAACGGTGAAATGGTCACTATACTACATAAATACAGCATAAAAAGCTAAGTGCTTTCAGTACAGAAAGGAGTTACTTTCATTGCTTGTTGGTGCAGGATGATAGGAAATGTGTCCATTTTGGCCAGGTGTAAATTGGCAGCCTGATTGTTCCTGTTTTCTATATCTGCATTCAGATTTTCATAATGTTTCATTAGTGAGGTGCATATCCATTTTAGAATTCTTGTTAGAAAATATAGGAGTCGTGTTATAAAATGTTTTTTGAAACGTATAAAATGTTTTTTGAAACGTATAAAATGTTTTTTCACTACATGATTGGATCGTTGACTGGCACATTGTCACGGTTCACTGCCAAAATAGTTGCTGTGATGGTGCCACAAAAATACTGCTGGAGAAATCAGAGAATATCACCCAGGAATGCAGCTTCGCAGCAGTGTTTGCAGGGTCCATGAGGGAGATCCAGGGTTGGGGTCAGCAAATGACAGGGATGAGATGTGTTAGATAGAGAGGAAACATGATATAAGTTTAGTGGAAAGGTGAAGGCAGATAAGAGGGCGTGAAGGATTGGTGGAATGATACGTGTTTGTGACGTCTCCATTAGATTGTCTGAAATGAGGTGGAGACAATGTGTGAATGCTTCATGATAATCCAGGGCAGAACATGAGCTCGATACACTGTATCGGTTAGAGGCTTTTGATGGGTGAAACGGGTGAGGAGCTGAAGCAGGATTTAGTGATTTTGCCAGTGTTGGTGCCAAATGCGAAGGACAAAAAAATATACTGAGGAGGTGTGTGACAAATTAGAAAAAAAAAAACAATGAGGAACATTTTTTTCATATTTAAATCATGAAAGATAAAAAGGAAGATGGAAATATCAAAGTAGAATTTTGTTAAATACACTTGTTGTGGGGCTTATGTGATGAAGCTGAAGAAGCTGCCTTCTGACATCATTCCGTCCTGCTGCCTTTTCTCAAATCTATCTCCACTGTCCACTTTCTTGCCAAACCCCGTGTCGGATGGTCGTCTGGGCCCACCCTCCTGCAGCGAGTCTGACGGCGCGTCCTGCTCCGGTGAAGGAACCTAGACCAAACCGCGAGGAATGAAAACATTAAATGTCTGTAAAAAAAATGCCTCTTCAAAGGAGATTTTGCATATTACGATATAACAAGTGGCGTTGCTAACAGAGTCAGCTGAAGCTGTAGCATAGGATGTGCTGGGAAAAGATCACTGATTGCAGCACAGGTTATCAGCAAATTTAGGGCATGTAGAAATGCATGATAAAAGTTTAGGAGGATAATGCAAAATATAGAGAATTAAATGCATTTAAAATGGAAGCTTCTGAAACCTGAGATATATGAAGGATCCATTAATGCAAGAACTGTAATAAATAAATAAAATTGTAAGGAATACATACCTACTTGTGTGCAGACATGCATACATACTACTAACCATTTATCCTAGTCTGGGTTGCCAGATTGATATCAGAGAATATATTAGTAAGTTAGAGGAAGACACTTACAAACTCTTAAGAGTTAAAAAGGACCTGCCAGCTTTCAGTTCTGAAATTGTATAGTATGTGTAGCGATTCATTTTTATTTACTTTGCATAACAAGTAATGTAATTCATTAGAGATCTTCCCTTCCCACACGACTGAAATAGCATCACGATTAAAAAAGACATATTTTTTTTAACGTACCATCTGTGCATTCAGATCTGCCTCATTTTGTGTTGAAAGGCATTCTTGGAAAGCAAGTACACTTCAAAAAGTTTTTTGAGTCTGGTAACACAGTGTTTCGAAATGTCGTGCTAGAATGTAGCCCATAATAAGCAGCATCTTTAATCATTTCCGCGGAGGATGGAGGTGGGGGATGACTGAACGTTTATTGACTGGTTTCATTACCCAAACACGTTTTTTTTATTTGGCGTAAACAGGGATGAGCAGGATATGTGTATGTTGCCGTATGAAGATTAAAAAAAAAAAATCAAGTGCTAATTTGGTAGCTTCCTTGTTGCAGCGTTTATTTAGCATGTATAAGAATTCATAACTTCAGTAAACAACCTTGTTTTGTCAGCCATTGCTGCCTGGTTTACAGCAGTAAATGGTTATAATACTTTTTTCATTTGTTTTTACTCTCTATGCATGCAGTCTGCCATTCTCTTTATTACCATTTCACTGTAATATTTGAGAGCTGCATTTTTATTTAACATAGTGAACCAGACATTTTCATGTAGCGCTTAACACAGGGCAGTGAGGTGTGATTCATTCTTTACATTCCAAGCTGATATTGAGGAGCAAAACAAATAAAGATAAAAGTGTTATGAATACATTTAAAATAGAAAAGTTCCTTAAATGAATTATGTACAGTTTTCCATTTCTTATTCCTTTTTATTCTGTGTGTCTCAGGGCAAGACAGTCATAGAGGGAATTATTTAGGCTGGTCCGGTAACTCGTGACAGTTTAAGAGTCTTATGTAAGCAGCAGGGAACACCCTTTGAATCTCCTCTACGGAGTGAACTGGTATTCGCAAGTGAAGCAAATAAAGGTTTCAGTGAAGATTTCAGCGAATTAATTTACACTGGTTACACAGTGTCGAATGCAGTCGCCAGGCATTCGTAATAATGGTGCATTTTAAAGCTTTATGAATGCAGCGTGACCATTTATCTGGTTTCCCTAAGCTGTCAGAGCCGGTAGGTATTGCACTTTATGAATAAATAATGTAGTTACTGGAAGGCTGTTAACAAGGGGGCAGATAATGAGCAAAGGCTTTAGGAGATTTGGAAATAGAAGCAGGCAGACAGGAAGCGACCTGTGCCCCCAGGACCCCAGAGGGACCCCCTCCTCGTTAAAAGGAGAAGAGGACAGTGAAGATCTGGCAGAGCACTGTGCAGATATGTGCAGAGGGCACTGTGTGAGTGGTAGTGAGCATAAATGTGGGACGGATTCTGATCCTGACTAACGTCCTGGTTGCAGAAATGTGCGAAAGGCAGCTGACAGTGGTTTTTAAAGATCTCCAGAGCCGTTTAGTAAAACTTGTGCTAATATGTTAAGTGGTCAGACGATATAACTCGTAGCAAGATCCCAAACATCCATCTTCCAATTATTTATCCAGAACAGGGGCGTTGGAGGGTTGGGATGAGGGTGGTGGAGATAGAACATGTGCCATGGAACCTTAAATATAAACCCTGGGGAGACAGTAAGTATAGTAGACAGTATAGTAACAGATTGAAGAGCAGTATTGTAAGGTATATCGTTTTATTCATTTTAAGGATTTCAATAAAACGTGTTGGCGACGACTTCCAGGATCACGTTGATTAGAGTAGATCAAAGTAGGTGTAGAAAAATATATTGCAGTCGTGTCAAGAAAAAAATGATAAAATTTGCACAAAAAATGTGTATGTAGAAGAGCTGTGGCGTGACAAGTGGGAAATGTACCTCGTGTGTCACAGAATGACATTTCCAGGTTAAAAGAATTAGCTGTGTTAATCTAGGTGTTAGTCAAAGAAGAATACAGTATACTCGCATAACAGGGCAAAGACACAAGCCACAGAGGATGAGAGGCTGATCTGCAATCATCATCATCTGATTTGTCTGTTGATATGTCCACATTGTATTGGTTCTTTAGAAAAAATACATCTGTTCAGGTGGCATCCTGTACAGCAGGGGTCTCAAACTCCAGTCCTGGGGGGCCGGAGCCCTGTGTAGCTTCGTTCTTTCCCCCTTATTAAGGTAATTGGTAATTAGCACAAGGAGCTGAACCAGGTGTGTTAAATGAGGGTGAATCAAAAACAGTGTAGAGCTCCGGCCCCCCAGGACTGGAGTTTGAGACCCCTGCTGTACAGGGCATACTGCAGATTTGTGTCCTTTGCTGCCTGGAACCAAAACTGTAATGGAGCATGGCTCTGTTTAAACCAGATCGCTGGTCCAAATCCCATGACTAGATATGAGATGTCAACACTGAGCCCTTGAGCAAGGCCCTTAATGCCAGTTGGTCCAGGGACTGTCTGACCCTGCATGTTGCTTTGGATAATAGCATTTGCTATATTCATAGATGCAAAGGAAGTGGGATGTATCTCTGGAAACTGTCATTGGAACATTTTTAAGTACTCAGGAGAGGCACAAGAATTTAAAAGCAACAATGCCAAACCAGTTCTTTGCTACAAAATGACATGGAATAATTCCAACCCTCTGAGTTTGGAACCCTGACAATCTCCAAGTGGAACACAAATGTGTAAGCTTTTAAGCCGTCACACCTAAGTAAAGTAGTCTATCATCATCACTTTCCCAAAGATTTCCTTCAGGAGGGTCATGGTAGCAGCATGCTCAGCAGGTCAGGCTAAGCATCTTTAGCCACATATTCTAGCTTGTTCATGGGGATCTCTAGATCTGGGAGATGTGATACCTCCAGCATGTACATGAGTCTTCCCTGGAACCACTGCCCAGTGGGGCGTGCCAGGAATACCTCCCAAGGGAGCCATCCATGAGGCATCCTTACAAGATGCCCAAAGCACCTTAGCTGAATCTTCTGGATCTAAAGACACATTGGGTCTATTTCAAGATCCCTTCAGATCTCCCAACAAACCTGGCAGATAAACCTAATTTTAGCTGCTCATTCTCATGACCAATACCCATAGCTTATGACTGTAGCTAAGGATAGAGACGTAGACTTATGACTTGACTTCCGCTTTGCCGCTATCGACTTCCTGCAAAACTTCAGTCGCTGAACTGACTTTGATCCCATGTTCCTACTCACTGTTACTTGTGACCGAGGTACTTCACTAAGGGTAGTCTCTCCCCCATCACCTGAAAGGAGCATTCCATGCTATTCTGAGAGAGTACTCTTAGAGGTGCTGATTCCCGGTCCATCTACATCAACATCCAGCATTGAATTGCTCAACCACGTGGACGTCACTGAATGTGCCACAAAAATCACAAACAGGAGTGGAGATATATAAATAACATGCACTACCAGCCGCAGTACACATAATATGTGCTGGGACATCGGGGCGTATGTCTTGTTTAAGTTCACAAAGCACATGTAGACAGTGTTAGCATGTTCCCCCGAACCTCATACATCTGTGCAAGGAAGAAGAGTTGGTCCACTTTAATGGCCAGGCTGGAATCTGCATTGTTCCTCCTTGATCCTAAATTTCACCTTAGGGAGGAGTCTTATCTGCAGTAACTAGGAATAAGCTTTACTACTGAGTATCAGAAATGTTATCATCTATAGTTGTAACACACCTTTTTTAAAAAACAAGGACCGTCGCAACTATTTGCTAGTCCAGTGGTAATTTAGCTGCCTTCCATGCAACATTGAAGAGGTGCATCAACTGCATCACCCCCCCCAAAAAAAAATGCAGTGCTTTTAACATTTCTGAACAGATTACATCTACCCCGAAGGCTTTCCAATAGCAAGGCCCCTGACCAGCACATTGTCTTCGGCTGCACTGATAGCCTGCCTTTTGACGAGAGAACACGTCAGCTGTCTTTAGCAGGTGTTCTTTCCACTTCTCGAAAATATTCCCAGAGTTAGTCAACATTTCCCCACACTTGCTGAACGTAGCATCAGCAACTTCCTGCCTCCCTTCCCGATGTCTTGAACAGTTCACCAAAAGACATTCTCTATGGCCTCTTCCAATTCCTTCCATGCACCTCCATATATTCACTGCAGCTTTTCTGGCCTATCAGCGTTGTCCTGAAGGTCTCATTCTTCATTTTAACAGTTTCCCCCGGTGTCCACCAGTGGGTCCTCTGGTTACTGCTATGACCACCTTCTGGCCACAGCTCTTGGCAGCCACTGCAGGAATCGAGCCCTCGAATATGTTCCCCAGCCTCACTCCGCATGCGGGAGAAATTTTTCCGGAGTTGTGACTTCTTCTCACATAAAAGACGTTCTTGGAAAACCCTGACTGCTCGTTTCAGTCATCCTGGTGCATCATGGGTATCCTCCCTATGTACCAAGTCCAACACACTGTCAACTAGATAGCTCTGTTCATTTGTTCACCATAGGTTTTGAAATAAATTGCCTCAAATCATTGGGCTAGGCTCCTCTGGTGCCATGAACTCTCTTATCCTTGTATTCAGAAAACGTTTGTTATGGACAATCAATGGTTGCACAGAAATCCAACAATTCACAGCGTAGGTGTAGATCCAGGGGACCATTCTCCCCTCCCCATATCTCCATTGTTCCCCATGTGTCCATTGAAGTTTCCAAATAAGAGCACAAAGTCTGTAGGTAGAACCTTTTTCAACACATTCCCCACTGTACTTTGAGTTTTCCTCCATGCAACTTGTAGTTCTGTAGAGGCAACCCTCTCATCCACTGGGAAAAATTCCAACTGCACAGTCGTCAGCCTAGGACTTACCAGTATCCCCACACCTGTCTTTTACCATGAGGAACTCCAGAGTAGGAGAGATTCCACCCCTGTCTGCTTCCAGAGCCCACACTGTGAGTGGATGTAAGACCGACCATTTCTAGCTAATATGTTTCTGTCTCCTGGAGTAGTTAATGTTAGTACATTACAGTTTCTGTCATCTATGCAGACAGTCCCTGGCCTATAAACCATTGCAACATATGACAATTTGCACATATGACTAAAATTTAAAAGAAAAAAATGTACGCAAAAATACATTTTGGACACCCCTATGCCCTGCAGCGTGCACTACCTAGTGCAAACTGTACACTGTACAGTGGTTTCTGGGGGAAAGTATTGTACTGTGTGGCAGCGAGACCATCCCATCCTCACACACATGTCCCAGTATCATTCTCACACCTAAAAGTGCAATTACCCTATTCATCCATTCATACACCCATTTCGACATACGACTTGTCTTTTCAGAACGGCACTCAGTTGTAAGTCAAGTCAGGGACACAGATGTCTCATATGAAACACTGTGAAGTACCTATATGGCTGAAGCAAATTATGAAAAATATGTATAAATGTTAATTTTAGTGTTTAGTAATAAAAAAAGGTAAATGCCGTTTGTTTATTGATTCAAAGAAAATATATTATCTAAATGGTTGGTATGGTGGCTTACTGGTTAGCACTGTAGACCTCCAGATGTGGGGGACTAAATCCCACCACTATCTCTGTTTGTGTTGAGCTCGTATGTGTTTGTGTGGAACTCAGGGTTTCTTCTGCAGTCCAAAATCATGTAGCCAGGCGAATTGGAGTCTATAAATTTCCTTATTGTTTGAGTGAATGTGCCCTGTCTTTGACCAGTATCCCATCTAGGATGTCCCTCATTCTTGGCCCGTGGCTCTTTTTCATACCATCATTCCTTTTAGTCATTTCACCCCAGTCTATGGTATATGATGATGATATAAAAAAATAATAATAATAAATAATAATAAATCATCTAGGCTGCTGTAAACTCCAGAATCAGAGAAGCCTAAAAGGCCTCAATAGTGTGGAAGTTGAGTGCTAGAGAAATGCGGACACAACTGCTGGATCTGCGGCCGCTTGCAGTCTAGGTCTCGTCTATGTTGCAGCTTATTGTGCATTGGTGACGTGTTTTGTTTTTTGTGATGCCCATCGTTATTTGATATTTTTATTTACTTAAATGAGGCTCCAATCACTGCTCATGCTGTGCACTACAATGCATCACCACAATACAGCATCTCTGTATCAGTATAATAGAAATAGCAGCGTCAGTATTTTTGATGGTATGACAAATATCTTCGGGATATCTAAATAACGGGGTGTACCATAATAACGTCATACCGCCCATACCTAGTACCAATGTGCAACATGAATTTCACATTAAGTTATTTGATTCCTTTGCAACTTCTGAATTACAAAAAATCTTGGTGTAGCTACTTTTCTTCTTTTGGTATCCAGAAGTGCATTTTTGCTTCCTGATTTAATATGCATAAAAACTATGATTATGGATTCATGAAAGCAGAATCAGTATGAGTCTCTCAGTTTCTGGACTTCCTGCAAGAAATAGGGGTGAGGACATTGTTTCTCTCGCTTTTTGCTGCATCTTTTTAAATCTTTGCTGGAGTGGGAGAGCAGTTTAAGATCTTGGTACTGCAGCTTGGCTACTCCTGAATAGAAAGGGAGGCATGCTTGAAGGTGAAATGGGGGGGGGCATTGTGTGGCTCAGAACACTGAACCTGTGAGAGAAAAGTCCCTGGTTTAAATCCCGTGGTCGGTGATGTCACCGTTGGGCCCCTGAGCAGGGGCCCCTAACCCCCTAATTGCCGTAGGGACTGGCTGGCTCTGCTTTCTCAAAAAAAAAGTTATGTTGCCTGGGATTAGAAGCTACATGATGTGCAATGTAAATACTGGCGTTGCATGACGTCACAAGGGCTTTGACAGTCAGCTGGGCTGAGATTGTAAATAAGTTATGCTAAAACATTTTTACTTTGTCCTAGGAAATAAAACTTAGCAAGCTTTGCAGTTTTACCGATGGTCTCAATTTCAACATTTTATTTTCAACATAAAATCAGCTTAAAATTTACCGTAGCTGTATACTTGCGTGAGCTCTGTTTGCGTCCTCCAAAACAATAGTGATTATTCTTGTACTAGTTGTTTGCCTTCTGTGTAGTATGACACGTTTGTGAGAAATAAAACGAGTGCGGAGGAGAAAAGTGAACAAGAGCAAGTCACTAAAAGGCATTAACCTTTTAATGTGTGTAAATATTTTAGATTTCATGGAGATGACATTGAGCTGAGGCAAGCGATTTGTCAGTACAGCTCACAACAACAACACTACTGACTTATCTGACCGACGGAATCGATAATGACATTTCTGTTCAGCAGGTTTATTTTGAGTACATTTTTAACTTTGCAATAGTTATCGCAGAAAACTTCAGATCCCGATATTTGAAAATCTTCCAATATTGTGCAGCCTTACGTTGTAGAAAAGTGTCTGCAAAATAAACAGAATGTAAATAAAATGAATGGTCCCATCAGTAAGGGGTTGAGGTCATGACCAATTATTAAAACAATATCATTTTTATATTATTATACCATTATATGTTGTTGTTAGAAAAACAATCGAAGCATGCCAGGTTTCTCCCTTCCTTCTGTACACCATTGGATTGGGCCAAAAAAGGAGTTACAATCCTGCCGATTTATAAACATAGACTCTTCAGATTGCTCTGGTACTGCAGACTGGCGCTCGTGTTTGAGTTGCTAAGCCTTCATTTAACTGCAGCCTCGCGCTCTTCAGGGCAGCCCGTGTTGGCAATAAACTGGAGACATTCAGGCCTGGAAGGTCTACAGCAGAAGCACAAAAAAAATGAGTAAACCTGTGGGACCAACTCAGTCCAATTCTTGACTCCCTTTAATATGTAACGGAGAATTAATATGTCCCATCTGCATAGAGTATCTCTCTCCCAGCTTAGCGATGACCAAAGATTCTTGGCACATAAAGTAGACTCTGGATGTATAAAACTCCATGGTCTAAGCTCACACTCTCTACAAGTGCTGATTCCGGAACAGCTGCCTGAGAAAGTTTTATCCTTGGTTTGCTCTCCAGCTTAATGGGGGAAAACAGTTTTCCTAAAAAAAAATAAAAAAAAAGGTTTAGCAGAATGTTTTAAGTACCCAGGGAATACATCTACATTAATCCAAGTGCATTTGAGGACACATTTGAGTAATAAACTTTTTCTCTTTCCTGTTCAGTCAAATTTGCATGTCTGCAAAGGGCATTTATTTATTTATTATAAAATAAATTATTAGCGGTAATTCTTTCAAATTATCAGTGATAGCGTATGTGTTAACTGGGGAAGTGTAAGGCTAAATTGCTTTTGCTTTGTAACAAATGTGGCAACATAATAGACTTACAGTGTAGCAGCTTGACAGCTGAGCTGTGATTGTGCTTTTCATAAACAGAGGCGGCTTTGCTATTCTTCAAGACCTCAGACGTTGTCATTTCTACTTAGTGCAGGAGCCACGAATGTAGGCGATCAAAGGGAGCTACAGGAGCTGGGGAAATGTGCTGCTTTTGTTTTTACAGTGTGCTTTACAAATATATAGAGCTGTTCTACATATTCATATTTTCATGGGGATTATATGGAGTGCTTAGATAACACAAATCTTTGCGGAATCCAGAGAAATGGATCAAAGATGTTTAAATAAATCGTCAGCATTTTTCTGTGTAAATTTAATACTTTCCTAGTAGCACAATTGAGGTTTCAGATCCACAATTGGGAAAGATCGGTACAGGTCTCTCTCTCTCTCTCTCTCTGTGTGTGAATTCTGTATATAATCAGGGATGGACATAACTGGTACGCAAGTACGCATTCACCTTTAGAAACGATACGTGTGACAATCGATCGTGGTAACAGTGTAAATGCATATTGGTGGATTTTGCATGTTTTTCCTGTGTCACATATGGGTTTTCCCTGGGTACTCCGATTTCCTTCCACATATAACGGCATGCATTTCAGAATTGCTCACGCCTCCCGATTGTGTGCATGTACTGTATGTGCCCTGTGATGGACTGCGAAGTCTTGTCCAGAATGTACCCATGACCAGGACAAGTATAAGACAGATGGATCAACTTTACAGCCAACTGTATGCCACAATTTATCCATGCCAACTACTCAGAAACGGTACCCATTTACAAGAGTGACTGAGTTATAGGTAAAAAGTAAAAACATCCTCCATTTTATATTTTGTATCTGAACTGGAGATTTGCAAACATTAAAGGTTAAAAATCAAAGGTAATTCTGGGCTGAAATCCAAATTCAGTTTTAAATACATAATCCCACTGAATGCGATTAAATGCCTTGAGGCATTTAAAGACAAGGGGATTAGTTGGATTAGAGATCAGTGTCGAGTAAATCATGTTAGATATGTTGTATTAGATAGAAACACATTTTTGAGATCTGTACCACCTAGCAGTGCCAGGATCATTATGGTAGGATTATACCCAGGGAAGGACATAACTGGTACGCAAGTAGTCATTCACCTTTAAAAGCGACGCGTGCGACAATCGATTATTTGTAAAAGCGCGAATGCGTACTTATTTATGTGCATTCGCACTGCTATGACAAGAAAATACCTTGCATTTTAACCTGTATACGGCAAATGAAGAGTTAGCATATAAAGATTAAAATGCATTATATTTTGTTTTCATAGCAGCGCAAATGCACATAAAATAAGGATGCATGTACACTGTTACCACAATCGATTGTCACACATGTCGTTTCTAAAGGTGAATGCGTACACACACACACACAGGTAATTTAGTAACTCCAATCTTTGGACTGTGGGGAACGTGCAAACTCCACACACATGGAACCCAGGTGGAGACTCGAACCCGGGTCCCCGAGATGTGAGGCTACAGTGCTAACCACTGGCCCACCCCCATTCTGAATGAATTGAAGGTTATCCACGTGAAATTATTTTTGTAGCTTTAATTTCTATTGCTATCGACCACTATTCAGATGACAACTTGAATGGTCCTGGCCAATGAAAACATAAAAAATGGGAAATTCTATGAAGACAACATAATATAAGAACTATATGGCGTATACAAAATTGGGATGAGTTGAATCATAGCCATCAATCATCGAATTTAAAGCGATTGCAGTTAGATAGGTTCAGAAAAAGGACAATGGCATTTTTACACTGTCAGATGGTTCTTTATTAAACCAGTAGGGGGCAGTGCAGCATGCCAGGCAGGGCTGAATGGGTCCAGTTAAAAATAACCCTACTGCTGTCTTGTGTGAATCGGATACAGGTCAGAAGCGGTCGGTGAGCAGAGCCGGCTGCACCGGGCCAGAATGATCCGTCCCGTTACGTTTCAGCCGCGAATCAGATGGCCACTGTCGGTGTGCATTTGTCGACTGGCCGGTGACAGCTTAAACAAACCAGCGGTTTGCTGTGTCCACGGTTCGATAGCCGACGCCTCCAAGCGGCTCGCGTTGTGTTTGATGCAGGAGAGCTTTTCCGGAAAGTACCAGTGGCTTAACTGTGGCTGGCAGTGAATCCCGCTGTGACCCTCAACGGAGTCTAATGACATCCGGGGCCCTGCTGGTACGTGGGATTCTGAAAGATGCCAGAACCGTTGCGTATTCGGCATTGTTGCCCAACAATGCAGTGAATGTGTGTAGATTATCTAAAATGGAACGCAGACAATGAGTGCGTATGCACTTGAAAGACAAGCGGCTTGATGATAAAGACTTCCTGAGGAATCCGCCAGTGGCAGTTGCAGGAAATCAGTGTGTGTTCATTAGGTCTCTTTTATTTGCAGCCTTTTACTTACTACAAAGGAGAACTTTTGGAGTTTAAAAAAATGACCAAAGGCGGGCTGTATAACCTCACGTTTACTTTTTATAAATAAACCAATAGCACTTATTTCCGTTTGGATGCTAAACAAGGTTTCTGCATGATAGCCAGGGAATAGAGGGGGAGCCATTTACAGCGTCGGAAACCAGCTTTCCTGTGCGAGGGAAAATAGAAGAATGATACGGTCTCAGGCATTTGTAGCACTTTGGATAGGGGAAATATTAAAAAATGTCAAGGCGTTTCAGACTACCTCACATGTGGCTAAGAGCCTTCAGACTCAAGGGGGTTAACCAGGTTGTGAGATAATATAACACGTAGTATAACCACTGTCTTACCATTATACAGTTACGCCGATTACTATGTAGATTACTGTACTACTGTGCTGTACTGTAATCTTTTTATAATAAAATAAATGGTAAATAAATAAATGGTATCCAGATATCCATCTGTACAGTACGTTTAAAGGATTACATTTTGATGTTGTTGAAGATGCTGGAATGCACGTTTAGAAAGTGGTCAGGGCTCGATATTGGATTGTTGGGATTCGGAGAGTGAAGCAACAATTGGCAAGATCTCCACTGCGATCCACCGACGTGATAGGCCAGCTAACAGATGAACAGGTGTTTCCCCGCAGTACAAATCCTCCCGTGTCGTCCTGCAGAGTGACTTGGCATCAAACCGTTTTATTGTGTCACTACGTGCTAGTTTTTATATGGTAATACTTGGTGACTTAATGCTCTCTGAACAACTGAGAAATGGGTGACTGGAATGGGTGACTGCTGCATGTGTGAAGCTGCTGTAGAGATTTTAATTTTGTTTCAGTTGGATTTCTAGCGATTTCTCTGTGGGATTGTCTGTGTGTGGGTGTGGGGGGGTCATGTATGTATTACATTGTGGGGACCAATTGTCCCCTCAATGTGATTGCAAAGCTGTTATTTTGATGTTGTGGGGACCATTTTTTTCTGTCCCCACAAAGGGAAACTCAATTTTATAAAAATCTATGGCAGGGGTGTCAAACTCCAGTCCTGGGGGGCCAGAGTCCTGTGTAGCTTAGCGCTTTCCCTGTTCCCCCATAAATGATTCAGCTCAAGAGCTGTGTGGTAATTAGCACAAGGAGTTGAATCAGGTGTGTTAAATGAGGGGAGACCCAAAGATGTGCAGGGCTCTGGCCCCCCAGGACTGGAGTTTGACACCCATGATCTAGGAATACAATAAAAAAACTAAAAATGCCAAAATGTCTTGTATTTTGTTTGGTTATTTAAGGTTCAGGTCAGCGCTGGGTAGGGGTTAAGGTTGTCATTGTTGGGATTAGGGTTTTGCCCATAGAAATGAATAGAGTGTCCCATAAAGATACGAATACCCCCCATAAATATATGAATGCCTGCCCCCCCTCTTTGATGGCTGGGATAGACTCTGGGTTCCCCTACGGTCCTGACCTGAAAATGGATCTATTTAAGTGGAAAGTGCGTAACCCGCGACAGTGGAGTTGCCTGTACTAACCCTACAATATGAACACTTAATACAGGTACATATTACTGTACCGTGTAAATCATAACCAGCATGAAATAACTGTGGTGTTAAATACAAGTCTCATGAGTATTATATATACGATTATTCCACATTTGTGAAAAGACTGTGATCTATCTCTTTCCCTAATATTACATTATATTATAGCAATAATTGTGTAAGTAATTGATTTCCCATATTGCACATTAAATCGATCCATTAATAATAAATCATTTAATTATGGTATTTTTATGAATTACATTTAAGAATGTGGTCCAGAGATTAATCACTTAATGAGCATTCGCGTGGTATGAAGCAGGTGAACAAGAGGTCTACTGGAAAGAATTATAATTAATATAGCAATTAGCTGGGTAATCGGGATCGTTAAAGTTCTCTCGCAAACAGACTTAAAAGAAGAGAAAATGAATTGAATCAAAGACCGGTCGCACAGCTCTTGTATCCTTGATGTCTTAGAACAGTGTTTCCCAACCCGGTCCTCAGGGACCCCCAGACAGAACACATTTTTGCTCCCTGCCAGACAGAGCACATTTTTGCTCCCTGCCAGACAGAGCACATTTTTGCTCCCTGCCAGACAGAACACATTTTTGCTCCCTTACCGGAAGCTGGGAGGGAGCAAAAACATGGACTATGTGGGAGTCTCTGAGAACCGGGTTAAGCAACACTGTCTTAGACAACGGTGACCCCAGTGCCGTCTACAGATAATTTCATTGTGAATTAAAACCCTTTGTTCTCAGATTTGTTTATAAAATAGTCATTGTTTTACATTCACATTAACTTAGCAGACATTAGCACAATACAGTTTTCAGGGAAAACAGGGTCATCCAGTTCCTGGAGCAGTCGGCGTTAATGGTGAAATCACTCTGCTCTCTGCAGGATTATAACCGACTGCCTTCTGATCGCAGGCGCGGCGTTCTAACCCACTGAGCTGCACACCACTTGGGGCTCGAACCCTAGTCCTTAAGCACAGCATCTCTAAGAAAGGGGGCTATCCAGCTCATTATTAAATTAACTTCCTGTCTGTCTGCATTAGTAAAGCATAGTGACCTAACAAATGGCCATAATTTAAAAACACATTCAAAAACAGCATACACATACTCATGTTTTACCCATTATATGTTATATAATCCGAAATTCTCAGAATAAACATAAATAACAATAATTGTCACAGCGCTGTATGAAAAAAGAAGCTCCAGCCTCAGTCTGTTGTCTAGAGCAGCGATCCTCAACATGAGGGTAGCGGCAAGTTCTGAAACGGTCGTGCGGCAGAGTTGGAAACGTAAGCATTTTAAAACCTGCAAGCTCCTATGCTGATCCACGATCAGATTTCCCAGCTCCAATCCTAGACTAAACCTATATAAACAGGTCTTGGGTCTAAAACTGCTTAGCGCAAAACTAGTGAACACTCAGCCAATCCAAGAAGCCAAACCACAGATGCTTAATCTGAAATTCACTTCACCTCCAATCAGATTTGCAGGATAAGTATTGATTGGCATAAATTGCAGAGCGCACTGTGTGCTTGATCACAGTGCTAATTTAAACCTATAGTTGATATAGGGTCGCGACTGAGCTGGCATGGTAGAAAATGGGTCACGGTGCAAAAAAGGTTGACAACCAGTGGTCTAGAGAAAAATAACATTTTATGCCTGAGGAATAGATTTGGGTTAATTTCACAAGTAAGTGCAGTACTTGTTACAGCGATGTGTCAACTCGGATTACGGACACAGTGAAATCTCAATGGATACCTGATTAGTTTCCTACATCCAGGCAGACAGATGTGAAAAGACAGGACATGGCATCCACAGCACACAGGCTGTCGGCCGCGGCGTCGTCACCCCGCTCACTGCCAGCTGATGTTGCAGGGGGACAGTGCCAATGCAACGGATGTGCCGCAAGCTGTGAGGTCAAGAGCAGGTCATCAGCGGGTACTGCCAGCGCCACAAAGGCCCAGTCGCCCTGTTCATGCAAAGGGAAGCTGATGCCGATTTGGCAAGGAAGGTCGCTCTTTATTTCTGTCTTTTAAAACCGGGCTTCATAGACCGAGCTAAACTGTTCTTATTAATTATGAAGCACAATAATCCTTTCCAGAACTCTTCATCCAAAGCTATATGACATAACCCATGCTGGTTGGCTGGATAAATAAGGAACACATCAGTGGCATGCCTCACTAATATTACACAGAGACGCAAGGAAGGAACGGCCACTGTATTCAGGAATGGGAGCAGAGATGGATTGAAAAAAAGTTATGCATAGGGAAAAAGAAAAAAAAAAACGGGCATCTGGTATCAGAAAGAATGGTTTACAGCAGGGATCCCCAATTCCGATCCTGGAGGGTCAGAATCCAACACATTTTGCAGATTACCCTGTTCAAAAACACCTACTAAACCTGCTAATTAGCTGATTGAGATGTGTTTAAGTAGGGAAATCTGCAAGCTGTGTTGGATTTTGGCCGTCCAGGACCTGAACTGGGGAACCATGGTTTAAGGGGACAGGCATGGTTACTGCAGGTTATGAAATGCAGTACTCAGGTGAGCTGAATCAGCACGCACCTGAGTTTTACATGTATACTTGCAGCTAACGGTAACTGACGTGATTCGCCTTTAGCTACGTCTAGCTATGAAGCTTATCATAAAGGGCGAAAAAATACATTTCAGGTGACTCTAAATAGCATGGCATGCATCAAACTCTGTGTTTATAGTATGAGTAAATTACTGTGCAAGTGCATGTCCTGAGATGTGCTGGCATTGTGCCTAAGGCCTACTTTGTCTTATAGTGTGTGCATTCAGAGATGGAGCTATTCAGATAAGTGATCTCTGAAAACGGATGGATGAAAATAGCCAGAAATGTACTCTACATTGTGAAGTTCATTATGCTTCAGACTAAGAGGTTTTATGATAGTACTTTGGGTGTCTGTATGATTCGCCTAGTAGGTATATATGAACTAGAATAACTGTGGACTATGTTTATTTGTTTATAAGGCGGCCATATAAAATGCTATGAGTATGAGTAAAAACCAAGGCAGAAATAGTTAAATACTGGCACTTTTATAAAAAATATGACTGTTGATTTGTTAGGAGAGATATTGGCTGAGTTTCCCGAAACCTTTAAAACGCTACATCATTCGTAAGTTCTACCTTAAGTTGTCTCTTAATGCTCCATGGTGTTTCCCAAAACGTTCTTAGTTAAGTATATCTTCCGTATGATATTCTTTCGTAAGGTTGGTCTGAGCCTCTCTCAGCTGTCCCTTATCGCTGTTGTCAGCTCATACTGCTCATTGTAAGTAACATCGTTAAGGGTACATTTTCATATTCAAACATCACTTAGCTGAAAAAGAACTGATCCTTATGATAAAATGATTTTGCCTGATACATGACTACAGTCTTTGTTAGGTTTCGTCCTTGCACACTGAATGTGCAGCGAATAGGCCTCAGTAACGTGCGGATGCATAAGGAAAGATATGGAACACGGTGCTTATTATATATTTATTTATTAATTAGGTCCTGCTGATATTGGGGTGGGTGCGTTCTCCCTATTTGCGACGCCCCTGGATGCACACACCTCTCTAAATGTACCAAAGTCACAGTATATCAAAACTTTGGTTCATGGGGTTGGATAAGTCAACACTGCAGGTTCATTTACATTACATATTTAAGGTTAGATGATTCAGTTTATTAATTTTGTATTTTATTTTTAGGTTCTCCCCAGTTCTGATTAAAGCTATATTTTGAAGCATTCCTGCAATATTATATATAATGAGAACCACTTTCTCTCACGCGACAGTCAAGCAGCTGTTGCATGTCGTGAATAATCAATTGTCGAGCCATCGATGTCAGCCAGTCAGCTGTTCCGGCACCTATTAAGGTCGCTCTTACAGTGTGAAGCTCTCCCTTAAGCAATCTCTTAGGAGATTGTTCAGGAAATAGACATAGAAAAAGAAATACCTTTCGTAAAATATGTCTTTAGACACTTCGTAAGACACTAAGAGTCATCGTTATCGGGAAATGCACCCAAATACATTTAGATATATAAATCGATAAAACATTATTTTATTTATTGTTTTTACCTTTTATTAATTTATTACAGTCCATCCATCTATTCCTTCTGTAACCACCTGTCCTTATCAGTGAGTTTATAATGGACCATTTTAGATCCATATTTAGTCATATTAGTAATGTAGTTAGATAATCATATACTGTATAGTATATATTTATTTATTTCAGATTTTTTTCCCTCACAGTTTACAGGCCCAAAGGAAATCCCTTTCTGAAGAGCATTTACCCTGCTTCTGTCATCTGTGATTTAAATGATTTTATGCTGTTGACGGCAAACCCCCCCCCCCCAAAAACTACTGCCAACTAGTGTTGGCAATAGTGTTATACAGTATAGTACTTACTGCTGAGATTGAAGTGCTTTCAAAGCTCAAGACCGTCATCTTCCTGTAACCATTTCAGTTAATGATTTGTAATATTAATATTAAATTAGATTAAGTATATTCATTTTCAGGGCAGTTCATAAAACACCAATCTAATTTCTTCTGTTTTTTTGTACATATTTGATGAATGCTTAGGCTAAACAGAAGCTTGTAGTTTGTATAAAGTTACAGGTCTCACCTGTGTTTAATGCTGCATCGCGCATAAAAAAAATCCTCTGGTTCATATGCATTCAAGCAATGATTTCCTGGTGTTGCTGGTGAACCACAGCTGGAGCAACACACAGAAGAAACAGTTAAGTTATTTCTTGGGATTTGACCCAGTTAATAATGGTGTCTTTCAGTTGTATACGGTAGAAAGCTGGCTTTAGTTAGCTACTAAACTCTTGAACAGCATAGCTTTACTGTAAGCAGGGGTTGTTTGCTGAATCAGGACCAGCTTCCATTCATGTCTGTTAGCTAAAGAAATTGCCCATCTCAGCACACACACTGATTGTCTTTGTAAGCTTTAATAGGCCTGTGCTCCAGGCCCTTTGCCTGGGTCGTGCTCAGCCTTTCCAGTCGCCTGCAGCAGATGAAAAGCGCAGCCGTTTATTTTTAGACCTCGGGCTTGGCCCAGCTCAAACAGGCAGTAATAATGGCTTCTGAGAGCTGCTCATTTTGTGACTGCATTAATGACGCTTTGACTTCTGGGAAATTACGACCTCCCTCCCATTCCGTCCCGCTCTGCTTTTCTTCTTTTAAGGCCTTTGGAAGTGGCCGTGCTTCCGGCATCTGCCGCGCTTCTAACGGCAAGCAGTGACTAATGTGTAGAACATGTTTAATTTTAGCTATGTTCCCCTGTAAGAAAATAAAATATACCGTGTAAGGCTTTCCCAGAGCCGCTGTTCTGTATGGATTTCTGCTTCGCCTGCAGAAGTGCTCTTTTGTTTGTATGTTATGTGTACTCTTCAGCTCCCGCTGTGAAATTCTGCAGCTCCCCACGAAAAAGGCTGACTGCGTGGAATGTTCTGGCGCTCCGCTAGAGGGGCCAATGCTCTGAACCTTCGTAGCCGGTGATGTTTATAGGTCATGTGCACTATGCATAAATGAGTTCTTCATATACAACAGTAAAGTTATAGTCTTAAGAGGACACAACGAATTTATTTTCAGTTTTATAATGAGGCAAGAGCTGTAGTTTGAGAGATTCTCTTTTCGCTCTAAACAAGGAAGAATGGCTGTTGATAATTTATCTTCAGGAACGCTTCTGCGTGTTTTCAGTAGAGGAGGGAAAACCCGTGCAGGGCGGCAGTTAGACCCCACTCGGATCGACACACGCCTGCTTCTCCCTGGATTAGGTGGAGCTGCTGCTGCTGCCTGATATTTAACCATCAGGAGAAGATCTTTAGTGAAATATGTCGGTGGAATACCCGAAGACGTACCACTATGGGAATTTTTCTATGGAATTTTAATACAATAAAACTAGGGATCTCTGTGGATTCGACGTGATTGTGGACTTCCTGTCCCTGTGAGGTAGCTGAGCCCTTTTGCTTGTTAATGTTGGAATGGGTTGAACTCCAGGTTTTGGTATCTATGTAGGTCATCTGAAGAGAATGCAATGCAGGTTACATCACTGTGTGTAGAGGTGTAGCGCAAGCTATGTTATCCACTGTTACCACATTCAGCAGGATTGAACTATTTATCCTGGTCAGGGATAATTGAATGATAGCCATTTTTATTTACTTGATCAGTCTATCACTTTAAAACGTTTTGTTTAATTTTGCTCAGTGTTTAAACATAGGTTAAATATTGTAGTTATTTATACCTGAAGCATTTATATTTAAACTACTATCTAAATTAAGGAGTTAAAGTACATGATAAATGTCCAAATTCATATGTTCATGATTACTTTCTCATTTATTAACTATTTGAACTTCACCGATTTAGAAAATAAGTGAAAATAAACACAAGTGCCAGAGTTTGGAAATTTTTGTCAGGATTAATTGTAATGTACAGGAAAATACATCACTACGTAATGACTTTCTTGTTGGCCAGAATTTGAGGTACTGGAACTACAAATAATAAAACGAAATTTATTCTAAACAAACAAGTATCACTGCACTAAGAACATAGTTCTCCACAGACATTTGACTTGAAATTTTCTGTATCATTTTATTTTAATTCAAAATAAATTTGATAAGTAATTTGATCAATCAGAATCAGTAATTATTAAACTAACTACCTGGGAGAACTGAAAACACGGCCTGGATTTGGAATGGAGGTGCAGATTTGAAGAGCCCTGGGTCAAATCGTACACCGGTAGAGAAGAATCACAGTGTACAAGTTAACAGGTTAACAGCATGAAATAGTATAAGGTGACAGGGGTCTAATTCACCATATTTTAAATATTTTAACAACGGAAAAACATAAAGCTCGAGTTATTTGCACTTTATTCAGTCATTTCTTTGAAGCCCTTGTTTGTGAATTATGCTCTTAAATCTAATGAAAAGCTGGTTGAATTCAACGTTACAGGGGGACTGAACAAGCTGGTGACATGTGACCAAAACAGGCAAAAACAGGAATTCACGTCTTTAAAGCTTTTGAAGTAGTCAAGAGGATTTTTTCCCCAATTAATTCCCTTTACCTCAGTGCCCTTGATAATTTGACCTGATCTTCATTCACTGCAAATGCATCATACCGTTTACAATTTATTTAGGAGAGGTTTTTTCATCCAAAGCAGCGTATATTACAGGAACAGCCAGTCCCTGGAGCAATTTGTGTTCAGGACCTTGATCAAGGGCCCAGCGGTGAAATTGCACTGCTAACCACGGGATTTGAACCGGTGACCTTCCGATCGCAGACACATTCTATCCCATAGAGCCACACAGGACCTCCCTGTACATACCAGCCTCTAGTCATCATTCCCTGCATATCTCCTGATCAGACTAAGGGTAATATGAGGAAGTATCACTGTATTATTGGTGTGGTTCTAATTGATTACCAATGGTTTCTTAACTCTTGCCTATTTCTGACCCTGATTTGGTATTTGTTTTGCGTTGGACTGGTGTCTGAACTTGCTTTGTGCTTCGGCCCTTATGTTTTTGGTTACACCTTAGTATAGTATACCTTGTATATTAAGTATGCCTTAGTATACCTTAGTATACCTTAGTAAATCCTTGGTTTACCTGGCCTGCATTTCACTGCCAGCCGCACGTCAGTCGTCTCGGGATTTAACAGTGACCAGCTGTCTCTAATTATCATCGGGCCATTTTAAGAGACAGCTGGTCCAAAACCCGTGGGAGGAACTGCACTAGAGAGTGGAAGGGGTCCAGGGCCTGTGTAGGTGTTTTGTTGCGCACCAGGAGTTTGTTATTCAATATGATGCGATTTTCCATATGTTGATCCCTCTTGGAGGTTAACATGTGACTTACCATTGGCACAGGGACTGAAGGCAAGTCTTTCCTGAAAGTCTTCCTAGGAATGAGCCGTTTTCCTGGTTCTCGGCTGGATCCAGTGGAAAATTTCCAACGTGAAGAACTTGAGTCATTAAATAATGTTCCTATAAATGGGAAGCCAAATGTATAATTAAACTGCCCCCCCCTGCTTGGAGATCAGGTACACTGTGGCATCTTTTAATATTATTGTAGCAACTATATTCTGATCATTTACATGAGCATCAGTATGCCAGCTGTGGTCCTTACTGTTTGTATTCTTTTTTAAGAAAGCGACTCTCACCTGTGATCAAGGGATTATTATTGTTAATATTATAATACCCTGAGCCCTAACTTTTCTACTTCCATCTCTGCATGGCCCTGCATGAAGCCTTGCAGAACACCAGAAATCAGCATTATGTCACTATACCTGTCAAACTCCATCCTCACCAGTGGCCTGTGGTTATCTCTGGTCCCAGCGCTATGCTAAAATAGCCAATTATGGGCTTACGAATAAAGTTACATTGCTTGGAAAGGGAAGTGACCGTGAGAGTTTGCTTGTGTGCATCCTTGCCTCTCACTTGCCCTACAATTCTCTCTGTCTAACTGATGAGTCTAATTATATGATGATAATCCATGAATGTTTTAGATGTTAAGTGTGAGTTGGTTGTAATTCTATGAATAGCTATACATTAAGTGTAATCTGTGAAATAGTCACTTTTCAGCCCAGGACTGCCTCGGTAAAATGACACCAGTATGAATAAAGGCTTAAATTTCATACTTGGTGTCTTAAACTGCATAGGGTACATTGTCTATTGAGCTCCATATTATGTGATAATAATGAGTGTGTATGTCATGCCTAGTCATTCATATGCATACTGAAGATAAAATTATCCCTGTTACAAGATATGTAAATTAGATTTTACTTGTGTTTTTTTTTCTTTCCTTCTCCCCGTATCCTTTTCCCCTGACTGTGATCATCGTTTCGTGAATATGCACTTCCCCGTCCTTCCTCTAGGTGTCCCCATCAGCACCCCAAGTTCAATAATCATGCAGTAATCAACACAAACAGAGTATGTGAGCAGTCACGCAGTTTAAGTGCTGATTATGAGGTACTGGTTCCAAGCATTTTGTTGCCATATGGATATTTCACAATAGTATTTTGAGTGGTTTCAATGTCTTGTATGTCGACATTTTGACATGCGCAATTTGCTTACAATATATACAATATTTGCATGCAGTACTCTGAAAATAGGTTTTTGAAAAGCAAATGTTCAAAGTTTTTTTTTAAACATAAAAAAGAAGAATAATATTCTAAATGGTCTCATATTATTGGTGCTGAGTTTGTGCTGGATAAAAGCATCAGTAGCACTTTGGGATAAATGTTTATTAGATATGTGAAATATTTTAGAATATCAAGGCATGTCAGACTACATCAGAAGTGGCTCGGACTCCAGAGGGTTAAGAACAGATATGTTGCATAATCTTTCAGCACTAGTGCCAACAAATTATGTGTGATTTACATGTTTGTTTTTCTTGGTGTCAGACAAACAATCAATGTCAGGACTATTTCAGGACAGTCCAGTATGTCTGGTGTATTGTTGTTGGTTTTGCTTATCATTTACGGCATGCACTTTAATCATGGAAGATGACCGAAATAGAGCATTTGATTGTGCAGGGAACAGCGGTGGGTGGTCGGTGGCTGTCAGTGCTCTTTCTTTGCTGCTTCCCTGACTGCCAGCTCTCCGTTCCGTGTCCCTCTGTGTGTCCTGGCGGAAGCCAGCTTCCAACCCCCGCCAATATGCAGAGCCAGCGCGCTCCGGCTCCCTGCTTACGCAAAAGGGGCCGAAATGCTTTCACTCATAGCTGCGTCGTCTCGCACATCTGAGGAGCACACGTGCGCGTGGACTCAAACAGTGGCGTCATATATATGCGGGCGGCAGCGATCGTTTAATGAGTAGCTTAGAGGTGATTTGAAACGGAAGCTCTTTTCACCTCTTGCGGACAGGGAGCTGAAATGCGGGTGAAGAAAAGGGGATTTCCGCCCCCTGTAAATAAAGCGCAAATATGGCCATGGAGCACCACAGTTAGTGTAGAGCAATCGTTTGCAGTTATTATGCAGTCATTTTTCAGGACTTGGCTCTGTGTGACACTCTGTAGTCTCACACTGACGCCGCTGAAAATTGAAAACAAGGTTTCGATTAAACTGTAAATGAATTTGCTCAGGGCGGTGTTGACTTCTGAGACGTGTCACCCTGACGTAGCTTTCAGTCTCACTGAATGACAGTATCTTTCTCTCAGACATCATTATAATGAGGCTATGCATTGAACTACCAAGCTCAGATGGGTAGAACTGTGACCGGCAATTTGCTGTAGTGCTCCTATAACAAGGCGCGTGTATGTGAAGGCTAATACCTGTCGTAATGCGAACTTTCTTCATACAACTTCAACAAGAGTAAATTATCGTTAAGAAGAATTCACTCAATTACGCAAAGCTGTGATGGGTAACATGATTATGGAGTATATAAAATAATATGTATATAAATAAAACTCAGTACCACAAACTCAATATACTTTAACTTATTTAACAGTGTTATATAAAGATTTCCCCGCTTAAATTGTTTACTGCATGCTATATGTCTATTTTTGTATTTCCGTTTTTATAACCTATATTTAAATTTTTCTAATCTATTTTTTAAAGGGCTGAGAAAGGATGAAATGTCGATTAAGTTTCATCATACGGAAATATGACGACTAAAGCTTTCTTGGCTTGTTTATAGCCATTTTTAGCTACCTTTGTTACTAAACAGTTGACAATAGATAAATGTGTTCCTCCTTTTCATTAACCACTAATCCAGTGCCGGATCGCAGTGATCCTGCGGCCTAACAAGGCTCAACCTGACACCAAAGATAAACATCTCAGTGATTTTCTGCATCACACACATACTGTAGCTTGCTGGAAGTATCTATTTATATTTGGGGGAGTTTTATGTAAAAAAAAAAAATAAATAAATAATGTGCATATCAATACTCAGGCTTTAATATGCATTTGGTTCTGATGAATGTGCAGTGTCGGTGAGGAAAGTAACCAGTGAAGTCAAACAGAAGAGCAGTGCACTGCACAGACGGGATGTGATCTATGGATAGGGCATGAGAGGATGTGTATACAAACCGATATGATAAGCATGAATTAGACTGACCTACTTTTAACTATAAAGCCTTTCGGAAGATAAAAGAGGTGCTGAATTAATTATGAATGTTTTTCTCATTTGAAGAGTCTGCGGCATAGATTTGAGGAGGGGCCCCGTTTTCTGTAGCCCTGCTGGAGGCAGACAGGCAGTGTGATGTATGCAGGGCGCTGGACCACCGCCAGGGAGCTCGCAGGCCGAGCCTCGCTCTGATTGGGCAGCCAGGGTTGGCCCGCGCCGACAAGGCCGGGCAGGAATGTAGGGGGGCTTGGAGCAGGTTAAAGATAGAGGCGGTGAAGCTTCAGGCCGTTTCCAATTTCACGTCTGCCGGCGTACAGTGTTGAGGGAGAGGGGTCTAGGCAAGCCAGTGTTACTGCAGAGAACAGGTGGCTTTCTGCAGTGGACACGCACACCCGCGCGGGTGGAGAGGATGGTGCACACGCAAGGGTATGTGCGAATAGGGGACAAGCACATCAAGTTACTTATGTCGCAATACAGGTATTTTCATGTTTTCTGCTAGTTCTGAGATATAGCCGGTTGTTATTCGAGTTTAGATTCAAACTGAAATGTGTTTTCCTCGTGAAGTGCAATTCTAACGGTGAATCGTGTGGTGAGCGTTCGTTTCACAGACTGAAAATATTAACAAGCTCTAAGTCTAAACACTTCTGAATAATTTAAATTTTTCTGGAAACTTCAGTGCTGCATACCAACTAAATGGATTCCAGTTCTGAGTCAGTCGTGATTTAACTGCCTAACTATGCTCAGTCTCGTAGTTTTAACCCTGCATATGTATTTTCCGATCATGTTTCGCATTTAAGTTTGTTTTGATTCAAACAATATCACATGATTATATTAACAGCAGATATAATGGACTCTTCGTGTGTTTATGTAATGGTGTTAATTTATAGCTTCTGTTTAAGCTTAGGCAGTGTAAATCCAACTATCTAAATGGCAAATATTTTGCAAATGTAGGAATGTCCTATGTTTAGCAATATGATAAGTACACTATATATAGCTAATGGAGTATTATTGAGCATGCTATGTTTGTATACTGCATCATGTGTTTCTGCGGTTGCATTGGTGACATGTGTTTAGGGCTGCTTCACTTCTTCCATTTTGTATTCAGTTTTAAGAGTAGAGATATCCCCCCCCCCCCCACCCCCCGACCCCCCCCGCCCCTCCCTGCTGTCCATG
>JAOYFF010000081.1:9324143-9335183 GCA_025773925.1 Cryptomyrus ogoouensis
CATCTGGGAGCAGGGCGGCTTTGATGGCTGATCATCTGGGAGCAGGGCGGCTTTGATGGCTGATCATCTGGGAGCAGTGCAGCTTTGATGGCTGACCTCTGTGTTCATCCAAGGCCTCTGGCTAGGGAAGGTCTTGATGTTTTTGCGGGTTGTAATGTTGTTGACACACGTTGATATATTCTAGAAGACGTGTAAGTTTCAGTATTCAAGTGTGAGTCCAAAGTGCCGTTTGTGGCAAACAAGTTCTAATCAGTATGCTGAAGCTGCAGCTGTAGGGCTGGGTCTTCCTCTTCAGGCCAGACTTTCAGACTTTCACAGTCCTTACTGATGGTTTCACAATTCTGATGAGAGGTGTGTATTTGGGGAGCAGAAACAGAGAGAGGTGATAAGATTGTCCCAGGTGGGGAAGAAGAATGACTTTTTAGGCTTCAGCAATATTTATGTACGCATGGTCCAAAATATTGTCTCCTCTGGTAGTACAGAATCCATTTTGATGGAACTTGGGGAGTAGATTTTTACGGTTGGAGTGATTGAAGTTACCCACAACAATAAAAACACAGACTACTGTTTGCTAATAGCAGTATGCAGTCCTTTCATCGCTAGCTTAGCCTTAGCATCCAGAGGTACATAAATGGCAGTGATAACAGTAAATGTAAATTCTGTTGGCAAGTAAAAGGGCCTAGACTTACTCATCAGGTATTCTAGATTAACAGAGCAACAACTCTCAATTACGACAGTGTCCGAACACCACGCATTATTTACGTAAATGCACAGACAGCCAGCTTCAGTCTTACCTGAGTCCTCCACTGTTCTTTTGGCCCTGAATGCAGTGCGCCCCTCCAGCTCGAGGACGCTGTCCATGATACAGTTATTCAGGCACGTTTCTGTGAAAACCATGATTTATCAATCTGCAGTCCGTTTGCGTGAGGTGATCAGAAGCCGCAGTTCATCCAGTTTGTTTGCCACAGACTATGCTGGAATATGCTGCTGTAGGGGTGGCGGGTTCGAGGCTAGCTTTAGCCTAGCTTGGCTGCCAGCTCGCTTTCCTCTCCTTTGCTTACGGCTGTGTCACTGACGCCACTGGACTCTCACTGTCGCGGAAGCCGGTTTGCTAGACCGTGATGTTCTAGCTAGCTTGAAAGGTAGTTTAAGACTTTCTTTGTAATTTGTGCAGAGAGAATGAATGTCCAATTGTTCTTGATGGCTATACAATGTATACACATAGCTGTACCAAGGGTGGGGGAATGAAAATAGTAAACAGATTACTACTAATTTGCAAAAAAGGGAGAGACGCAGGGCTCATTGTGCAAGGGCCACCGTCTTGGCTCTAACAAGCCACGTCATATAAAATGCAATTTGATTTCATTTATTGATCTTGAGAAAATCTATTTTTAATCAAAATCAAACCTTAATCCCATTTACTTGCCAGACTAAGGTTTTATGGTTGATAAATGGTCTCCGAAGTGCCATGATTTATGCCTTTATTACAGCTGTCCTTATTGATTTTATTAATATATATTCTAGTTGTGTAGTCTTTAATTTTTCATTTATATTGGAGGCTTCTCTCCTGGATCTCTGGGGTCTGTTTAGATGAAGTTGATAATGTTGATGGTATCTGACGATGAAGTTTCGAATCTGATGGAACAATTCCCAAGATAATTATACAACACATTCAGCATTGATTCAGGAGCCAAGTCTCTGCTACTGAACTTTAGTGAATTGCTTAGTTAAACATAGCTTGGTCTCAAGACGAAAGAGTGGAGTGCAGCCACACTCTTTATGCAGTCTGATTAGTTATGTGACAGAACTGTTGATAAATAAGTAAACTTTGCTCCTCTGTTGTCGTTTTCCTTAACAATCACCAGCATGGTGACCTTCATCAGACAACTGTGAGATATCACCAAATATTGTGCAGCAAAATAAACGGTAACCCTTTAAAGCAGGGATACACTGCCTGCTCCTGGTCTCTGTTTTGCTGTGTTTTATCTCTCTGTGATCTGTTATTCATGCCTTTCTGGTTGGGTAGGTGTGAGGCGGCATGAGCACTGCAGGAGAGGCTGGATTTCCTGGGAGAGTGGGTTTGGCCGTAAGATGGGACCTGTGTAGGCTTTTTACACTTTAGTGATTCTTAAGGGGGGGGCTGACCCCCCCCACCCCCACACAGCACAGCTCGGCTTTTTCTTTGTGCGTCCCTGAAGGCTCTCGCTCGGTCCCTCTGTGTGCCCATGTCAAAGGCTCCTTTGTTTCAGGGTCAGGCTCTACTTCTTTCATGTGAGGATGGTGTTAGGCCTGCCATTGCATATCACTCCAGAACCAGGGCTTAAACCTCTCAGCCTTGGCTCTGTAGCCACTACAAGGGGCAGCTTTTCATAAATGATCGTGCTTCACAATTGCTTGTTTGGCGAAAGATCCTTTCTCAAAAATCAAAGGAATAATCCGTGCGTTATTGTATGCATCATTGTAAAGTAACACCTGATTATGTAATTTGATTCTCTGGCTTAAACTTTTTGAATGTATAAGAATTTGAAGTACTCGCAGTGGGAAAAGGTTACTGCAAACACTGGTGTCCTTCTCTCCCAAGCGTAGAAAAGTTTCAGCCAGCCTTCCCTAATAGAGCTGCAGGGTTCAGTGCTGCTATGGCAACCGAGCACATGATGAGGTGTATTGGATTGCGAAGGGAAGAGTGCGCTGAGGCATAGTTGGAAAATGCAGTCTGCTCTGTGCTAATGTGATAAGATCCCCCTTGTCTTTCTCAAGTCCTCTGATGGGTTGACTGGTGAAGTTTTATACAACTTTCCTACTCTGTTTCAAGGTAAGAAATAGTATTTTCTTCAGTACTCTCTCTGTTACTTTGTTAAGTTTGATCTTATATTAAGGTCAAGCGTGTTTGAGAGTATTAACACTGATCAGTGCATTCCGCCAGTTTGTGGCATGCAGGAGTGTACTACAGAGTGCAGTGGTAGTATTCATAGTGGTGTATAGTATGGTTTTAGTATTTACAGTGCTGAGCAGTGTAAGCATTTTGTTTGAAAGGAAAAAAAATTGATTTAGTCACATTGAAAGGCATCAAAATGCTAAGGAGGACAGTTAAGGTCATCTGGCAGATGGTATTTTGTCAGCAGTCCCTGGGGTTTTTATGAGAACATGAGGCCAAAATAGACACCTGCTGTTAAACGGATAGGAACGGAGAAGTTGTGGGCATTTCATGTAAATTTTGTAGTGGTTTAGTGCTGGCATGGTGTTCGTATTTATGGGTGCAAGAGCAGGATTTCAGGCTTAAATCACTATGCTACCTGTATGTCATACTTAAACAGTCCAGGTGGTCCCTTTGGAACAGGCTAATCACAAAGTCATTATTGTGGTACGGACAGATCAAAACACCATTATGTCTAAATGCATGCCACAAATCCCAAAGGGAGTAGAGTATGCATTAACTGCATATATGCATAATTAAGTTTTTTTCTGTTAAGTGATTAGTTTATTACTCTAATAAATATAACACATATAAAGTAAACGAGTAAATACTTACATGTGTATTGTGTGTAGTATGCACCGTGTATAATACTCCACTCGTACGTCAATACATATGCTGTGTATTGTGTGTAGCATGCACCGTTTATAATACTCCACTCGTACGTCAATACATATGCTGTGTATTGTGCCAGTTTAAGTGATTTGAAAATGAATAACATAGCCACCTATACTGATAAAAGAATTACGAGATGATTTGTGTGGGGAATGCCTTGATAACCCCTTTTAGCTTAATAATACCCATCCGAAATCACATTTAATTAAAATGGATTTTTGTATCATGCAGAGTTCATTAGCAGTACAGTGTAATTAGTATTGATGCCGTGTAGGAGATTTAGTAGGGCAGGAATTCTCAGCTGGCCACAAGAACGGGAGCTGACAGGTATGTGTGTGTAGGTGAATGATGGCCGTCGGCAGGACGCGTGCCAACACTGGTACCCCAAGATGTTTGACATCGGACTTGTGTGTACGGGGAGAGCAGCAAGTTGGCAGAGAGAAGCAGCGAGCGTAGCAGGACCTGAGGCAGAGCTGGAAAGCACCGAGATGAGCGAAAACTCACCATTTGCATACGTCGGAGTACTTGCGTAAAAAAAAAAAAAAAACGACTTAAGTAAATTCAGATTTAAGCAAAACGTCTGAGATGTAGTTTACGGTAACGCATAAAGGTAGCACGCGCCTGCAAGGACAATTTACATGTATTTAATATGTGTTCCTTAGAACATATTGCTAATATATTTTTGTGTTTTTTGCTATAAGGTGACTTGAATCATATGGGAAGGTGAATCCAACTTACGTAAAATTTGACTTACGTAAGGCTTTGTGGAATGGATTACTTGTGTCAGTAAAGAACTGACTGTACGGGTGAATAGGAATTATTTACTTTCACATATCCCATCTTGCCCTCCTGTGAGACATACAGGCACATACCGGTGAGAGTGAAGCTTGGACTGCTTGTACAGGTTCAGGCTATTTATCCGCCGCCCCCCGGATCAGTTTTCTGGGGGTTAAGGGCATTTTGGAAGGTGCCCGACGGCAATACGACTGCTCAACCTCTCGTGGGATTTGAAGCGATGAACTTCCCATCCTCGAAACAGAGGCCAAGCCCTCGGAGCCCTATGTAACGAGCATAGATGTCATTGAGGCATTTGGAAATCATTGGAAGCTCGTGTATTCTTGTCATGGTCTGAACCGGTGAGCTTGTGAGCTTCGCTCATAGTCATTCCCGTCTAATGGGGAATTACTCGGCATACTGAAGAGAGCCCGGAGGAGGCACCTGTGCAGAGCGTATAGGAAGCTCTTCTTGGTGGAGAAAATAGTTCATATCTTCATTCCTATAATATTGGTAAGATCAGAAATGATATCCTGTTTTGGAATGTAACCCCTGGTCTTGCAACGTATCTTCTGAAAGAGGAGATCATGAGCTGACTGAGACCATGATACAGAATACTGTGGTTACTCTGTTTCTCTTCTTATATAAGCCAGCGACCATCAGGTGCCGTTAGTATCACCAGTGGACTTTGGGAATCAGTATTTGGAAGAGTCTTATTGAGGTGACATTATTGCTGCCTGTTCATACCTTAGTCCATCAAGGTTCTTGTCCCTGCAGTGGACATTTTGGTTATTTGGAGGTGTAGATTCATAATCCTGTGACGTTACGTTCCCTTCTCGTCACAACACTGAGCTCTGAATGCTTGTAACTTTCTTTGATTTTTAGTTTGTATTTTTCCAGTGAATTTGTGAAAACGGGATACATGTATTGTTTGTTACTAAGCCTCTTGTATCGAGTTTATCATGTGCACTATAAAGAAACCTGCTGTGGAGCAGATTATATTTGTATATTGAAATGCTTTTTTTTGGGGGGGGGGGTCTAATTTAGATGGCAAACTAACCAGTAGAACAACTGGATGTCCTACAGAGGGCCATTGTCTTTAATCAGTAAATATTAATTTGCCACCTATTAGTTCCTTTTTGACAGGGAGATTTTATCTAACATGGAGAAGGAAAGGCTGCTATAGAGAAATGGCATGTGTGTTTGCAGAGCAGAACAGGAGCAGGGCTGCCAGTGGATTAGGAGCTGCCTTGTTTTAGGTGTGTTTAAGGATTCGGAAATGACACCGCTTTAAATGCGTAACTATTAAATATGAGCAGGTGCTATTCAGGGTGAATGTGTGTGCAGGTCAGGCTGTATCCCTTTCCCAGGGCAGCGTGTGAGCTTCCGGACGCAGGGCCAGACAGTCTGTCTCTCTGACACCGGCACTCGCTGCAGGATAGCGTAGCATTGCTAAGGCCCACCGGCACTTGCTGCAGGATAGCGTAGCATTGCTAAGGCCCATCGGCACTCGCTGCAGGATAGCGTAACATTGCTAAGGCCCACTGGCACTCGCTGCAGGATATCGTAGCATTGCTAAGGCCCACCGACACTCGCTGCAGGATAGCGTAGCATTGCTAAGGCCCACTGACACTCGCTGCAGGATAGCGTAGCATTGCTAAGGCCCACCGGCACTCGCTGCAGGATAGCGTAGCATTGCTAAGGCCCACCGGCACTCGCTGCAGGATAGCGTAGCATTGCTAAGAACCACCCACCAAGACACTAAAGTGATGTCTGCTCTCTTTGCTCCCGGACAGAATGATTGAAGAGCGTGGACACAGCAGGGAAACCATGGCAGAGAGAAGACAGCTGTTTGCCGATATGAGTAAGTGCTGAAGGCCGCGCTCCTCTGATAGCTCACACACCCCGCAGGGGGACAGTCTCTGCCGCTCCTTCACACCCTTTGCCGGTTCTCTTACCCTCCCGAAACATGTAACACAGCTATTAATATGGGAGCCATAACACAGGAACGCTTGTTCTTAAAGTGACATCAGTCATTATTCAATATCAAAATGAAAAGTGTATGTTGCTTTTTTTTTTACATGAAACTGTTGGGGTAATTACTACTGTTTGTAATTGTGTTGGGTAAATGTAACGCATCCAAAATAAAACACTGCGTTAATAGACATAATAACTGAACGTGCACTGTAGTCACCAAGAAAGCATAAATCAGCTTATCGCTCAAGATTTAGCTTCAACTGAAGTTAGTTTGGTATACACAAAGCCAGCTGGGCCTGTCACTCACATTTTTTATAGCCGTCAAATGCTCTCTCCTAACCTGTGAGTCTGGTCACATCCACTCATCTTCTGACTCCACACTATCAGAGCAGATAGCCAAAACTCTAAGGATGCACCAGCATTGTATTCAGTCCATTATCCTGATTAAATATCTTCCGTTTTAACTCTTATTAACAGGGGCTCAAGACTTGGATCGTATTCGATTATCGACTTACAGAACCGCATGCAAGCTAAGATTTGTGCAGAAGAAATGCAGTTGTAAGTATTTTGTAGACGGCGGAGGAGAATGGGGATGAAGATGGGGAGAGACAGAAAACAAAAAAAAAAGAGTTGTCAACATGGAGAGAAGGATGTGAGAGATGTGAAGAGGGAATGTGGACAGACGGACAGGGACAGATAGATGGTGAGAAATGGGAAAAGGGAATGTGCACAGAGGGACAGGGACATTGGGACAGTGAGAGATGAGAAGAGGAAATGTGGACAGAGGGACAGGGACATTGGGACAGTGAGAGATGAGAAGAGGAAATGTGGACAGAGGGACAAGGACAGATGGACAGTAACAGATGGGAAGAGGGGATGGGACGGAGGAACAGGGACATAGGGACAGTGAGAGATGAGAAGAGGAAATGTGGACAGAGGGACAGGGACATTGGGACAGTGAGAGATGAGAAGAGGAAATGTGGACAGAGGGACAGGGACAGATGGACAGTAACAGATGGGAAGAGGGAATGTGGACGGAGGTACACAGAGAGACAGTGAAATATACTCAGAGGGAATGGGACGGAGGAACAGGGACATTGGGACAGTGAGAGATGAGAAGAGGAAATGTGGACAGAGGTACACAGACAGACAGTGAAATATGCTCACAGGGAATGTGGACAGAGGGACAGGGACAGATGGAAGTGAGAGATGGGAAGAGGAAATGTGGACAGAGGTACACAGACAGACAGTGAAATATGCTCACAGGGAATGTGGACAGAGGGACAGGGACAGATGGAAGTGAGAGATGGGAAGATGGAATGTGGACGGAGGTACACAGAGAGACAGTGAAATATGCTCACAGGGAATGTGGACAGAGGGACAGGGAGATAGGAGATTGTATGACACAGGCAATGAGAGACCATGAACTAGACACATCCACATGCTTAACATCTAATTGTTCATTATGTTAATTAGGTTCAATTAAATAATCTGATTACAAACCGATTATCCACCGGGTGTTAGGTGATTCCATAACATAAATAGCTGGAGCTGCATTGTGCGGTCATTTACTATGAGAGGCAATCAGTGTGTACATTGTGAAAAATCTGCATTAAAACATATCAGCGCTGTGCCCCGATCACATTATTCGTGATGAGTGAAATGAACAAGATGCAACAAATAGAAGTCTCAGATAACTAGTTATAGCACCAAAGTTAGATTAATCTGTTTGCTAAAAATGTATTGCTTTCTAATAGCTTTAAAAACCAGGAATTTATAACCTGCTAAGTCATAAATCCATACATTACAGAGATTTTAAGTCTACCAATCACATTGGACCTGGTTCTCAAACAGCTAGCTGTAGATCATTAACAACTGGACTTATGGATTCTTGCCAGTGACAAAGCCATTTGCCTTTAATAGAGATAGCTAACTTCGTCATGCATTCAGCAGTAATTCTCAATCACTCTCTTCAACTTTGCAACAGGAAATGGGATGGTCAGAATAGACATCACTATTTTAGGGGAGTGTTAAGAATGTACTGAACAGCCTGAGTAAGAATGTCATAAGTTAGAATCCTATTTCTCCCAGTACATTTTCTGTAAATAGTAAATGCCTGCTTATAAAAATCAAGGATTTTTCTTTTGTATACCACAAAATTTCTTATATTTTATAGAATTGAATACAATTATTTTTTTTAGAAAAAAAAATTGTTTGAAAGTCTCCTTTCCTTTACGACATTAGCCTTAATCAAGTTCTATTTGAAATTATTTATCTATGTCTACCTCTGAGACAGTACTGTGTGCTGTGCCTTTTTTATTAGTTAGTCAGCTTTTAAATAAGCCACACTTTTTTGGTTTATAGCCAAATCTGTTGTAGAGATATAGCCTCATGGAGTAGGGGCCACCCTTAAGATCGGGGCTCGAATCCCACTTACGCACTCTTACGCAGTTTCTCCTTGTTACTGTGCTATGCAGTAGTTAGAGAATTACGCAGGTTCTCCCTGTATTTGCTCATGGTGCCGTGGTTCCTCGTACAGGCCATGAACATCTGGTTAGGCGACTGATGTCTCTAAATTGTGTGCGTGTTTGTATAAATGTGCCCAGCAGTTGACTGCTATCCCACCCAGGATGTCTTCTGCCTTGTGCTATGCAAGCCTGTTCTAGATAAGCACTCCAGTAGGAAGGAAGGAAGTATGGATGGATGGGTGGATGGATATTTCTGTAGTATCTTTTTATTACTATTGGAATGAATATGAAGTATAAAATATAGTTTTTAATTATATCCTCTCTGGTATCCATGATATGTTTCAGCTGAAGCCGATTTTGATTTCCAGCTAATAAATTACAATGAGTATTTACTGATGTTGTAATACTAAAATACTGTTGTTTTAGCCTCTAATTTCCACCAATCTCCGCCAAATTGTAGTGCATCTAGTAGACATCTGGAATGTCATAGAGGCCTTCAGAGAGAATGGTCTCAACAACATGGACCTCAACACTCAGTTCACTGTGGCTCGGCTGGAAGCAATACTGTCCACCATCTTCTACCAGCTGAACAAACGCCTGCCAACCACCCATCAAATCAACGTAGAGCAGTCCATCAGCCTGCTCCTCAACTTCCTGCTGGCCGCTTACGATCCGTAAGTCCCGCAAATGAAATAACACATAAATATCACAATTGCATGATTTCACTTAATACTACATATAGGGTTAATGGTCATTTTCATGTTCTATATGTGTATAGGTCTTTGTGATCAACCCCTCAGTATGTTGTAGTTTGTTTTTCGTTTGTTTAATATAAGATATTGTCTAAATTGCCTATAATATGTGTGGGTATATGCTCTGATGAACTGATGTCCTGTCCTGGGTGTACCCCGTGCTATACTCAGTTATCTGTCGAACAATGTCATTAGGAATACTGCAGTATGTTTGCTGTTTACTATAAACAAAATATATCCTGATTGTTTTTTTATTTCCCAGTGCTATTAAGCAGGATTGTGTCATTTTGATATTTGAAATTCTGGATTTTGTTTATGTATGTGGGATAATTTTATAGCTAATCATTCCCCAAAAGATTTTATGCAACTACACATTTATCGGAAATGTATGCATGCATCGGCTAAATGAGCCTGGGTTTTTTTCATTGTTTTCCTATATTAATGGCTGTGAGAGCAAATCAGCAGACACAGACCATTCAGGACAAAGCTGTCCTTTGAACCACACTGCCATTAACGGTTCAAAGTCATTAATCTGTCTGCCTTTTGACTCCGAGGGCCAGGTTCTGCACCATGGAGCGAGTGGAACATCAGTGAAAGATCATCCCCTACCCAAAGGGACTTTTATATGCACCTTCTAGTTATAGGGACATTTTGTGTCTGTGAAATAAAACAAGATGTCCTTTCATCTTACTGGGCATTGTTTCATTTGGCTGGGCTTTTGACTTAATATATTTTTTTTTCCTGCTTTCACGTTTATTTTCTTGTATCTTCCTTATTTCACAAGGCAACGTGCATTCTATGGTGCAAAGACATTGCTGAATATGTTATGGCCTTCCCCTGTTAATGTGATGTTTAAATTGGCAAGTCGGTGTTCTTAACATCAGTATATTTATCTGCAATAATTTTAAACAAATGCATTCAGCTGACTTCATGATGTTATGAAATGTAATTGTGTTCGTAATTGTAATTGTAATTGTCTTGAATTACTTTTCCCACATAACTACTTTTAAATCCGGACTGTGTATAGCAGCTCGAATAAGACTGTAGGGACGCAGCGACTCTTAGTGACGCTGTCCTTCCTTTCACTGTGTTTTCTTCTAGGGAAGGTCACGGGAAAATCTCTGTCTTTGTCGTCAAGATGGCCTTGGCAACCATTTGTGGAGGAAAGATGATGGACAAATTAAGATGTAAGTGACACCCAAGAGGACGAGCTGCCCTGTAAATGTTACATTCCTTAAAGCTACAACCGACTTTTTCCCTAATTAGTCTAATGAAAAGGGTAGCTCTTTGTTAGCAATCTTCTTCGTTTTATCGAAGAAAGGTAATTTTGCAAGATGCTAACGGTGCCACAGGTGAGAACAGTACGGAAATAGTATTCGCAGGATACATGCAGTTCTGTCTGTCAGACAGAGGTGGCAATTTCAGGTCCAGAAAGTAAAAATCCAGGCCATGATTTACTTTCAACCAACCAGTTGAGCATAAA
>JAOYFF010000081.1:9339991-9358276 GCA_025773925.1 Cryptomyrus ogoouensis
GCCCACATCGTGTGAGTACCCTATATCCTCACCTCCAACCATGCCCACATCGTGTGAGTACCCTATATCCTCACCTCTAACCATGCCCACATCGTGTGAGTACCCTATATCCTCACCTCCAACCATGCCCACATCGTGTGAGTACCCTATATCCTCACCTCCAACCATGCCCACATCGTGTGAGTACCCAGCATGCTCACCTCCAACTAGCACCTCCAGCTGAGTTTTGCCCATTACTACTCACACATTTCAACTCTTGTTAAAGCAAAAAGAAAACATATTATTTTGTACTTTTGGTGGATTTTCCAAATATCTAAACAGGCAAACGTTATTGGGTATTAATTACCTGTAGTCCTTTACAGAGGTTTAGAATTATTTCTAAAGACCTTGTTTGCATTACTGTTTTTAAGCAGTTTTAGGGTGCATGGTGGTTCTGTGGGTTTGGCCTCTGTGCATCTAAATGGGCAGGTCATCAGTTCACATTCCTAGGTTAGCAAAACTGGTGAATCACTGTTGGCCTTAGCCCTTAACCCTGAGGTCCAGGGGCACCAGATAAATGGCTGACTCCGCATTATCACCCCAAGCTTCGCTGTCACCTGTATACACACCCCTCTCTATGGAGAGTAAGGTGGAATGTGCAAGTCCATGAAATGTTTCCACACCATGAAGATGCAGTATCAATGGCAATGGTCTCCAGCACCAGCAGTAACTTACTGTCCTTGTGGACCAATCTTTACAATTCAATGCTTTGCTGCCTTTGTTCCCTTTATTCAAGAGTTTATCCCTCCCCCCCCCCCCATTCTGTACAGCTGGATGTTTTTTTGGAATACAACGCAATCACTGGCCTTTATCAGGTGTAAGAGAGCAGACCTTTCCTGTTGCAGCCAGATTCAGGTTAAATCTAATACCATAATGCATCTCCTATGTGCTTACCAGAATCTGGAAAACAGAGAATCGCAGGCTAATGTGTATGCATGCATAATGCATGTATATATGTTCCATTTTTTGTTTAATTTTTTTTCATGTCGTGTGCCAGACTCATTAAATGAGCTGTATGTATCCTTTTGAAGCCCATATTTGTACACGGAGCATCTACTCCAAAATGCTCTCCTACCATCTGATGGCCATTTGTCAGTTCTTGGCCCTGCACCAGCACGCTGTTTGCTGAGCGCCCGAATCTGCAGCCAGGGGGCAGTGGAGAGCGCACTCCGCTGTAATGCTAATTACGGGAGCCAGCCTGTGCTCAGAGCGACCACATGGCTTATTGTCATCTTCTGACATTAAATATTGATCATTAAAGGCAGCCTTATTGTGTACAGCTCTTCAGATTGTTATAATACACAAGTGTTCTTTCAGAATTACTATATCTTTTTCTGTTCTTTCTATGCTGCAAAATAGTGATACTTGGTAAGTATTATTTATTGAATAATTTCTTAATATGACAGTTCTCGTATCCTGAAAATCTGAAAGTTGTTTATACTGCCCAGGTTATAAGCCTGTATAGCATAATAATATAATGATATTTTATGGATAATAATAGTTTACATGAAGTTTAACATTGCCAACATTTCTTAAATTTGCAGTTTTGAGCTATATGGTCATTGTTTTAACCCTCTAACATGGTTAAAACATTAATAAATATATTCTGGTAAATAAATATATGTATTTTTAATGATGGGGGAAGATTTGAGAGTGTTACTGTGCCCTACCTGCAGGCCTCCTCGACCAGTAAACAGCATGAACGACTCCATGTTTTCCCACTCTGTCCCCACCTCAGGAAGCCCCTTCACAAACAAAAGGTGAGCATCTGTGTGCTTCCACTGGGAGACACTGAATTTGTTTGTATGGGTGAGAATGCAGGCAATCAGAATAGCTGTCCATTATATCCCGTCTGTCAGGCAGTCAGCATGACCTACTGGTCGGTAGTCTGTCAGTCAGTCAGGCTTGTCTGTCAGGCAGTCTGTAGAGGTAGGTGGTCTATCAGGCAGTATACTTCAGCCCAATAGCCTTCTTTCTAGGCATTCAGTATGATCTTAACCTGTTAGCCTAGTTTGTCAGTCAGTACCAGTAGGTGGCCTGTCAGTCAGGCCATCTATCAGGCAGTTAGTAGCGGTATGTGGTCTGTGAGGCAGACAGTATTAGAAGGCAGTCTGTAAGGCAGTCGTTACTGGTAGGTGGTCTAAGTCAGGCTGATCTGTCAGGCAGTCGATAGGTGTAGGTGGTCTGTCAGACGGACAGCACTGGCCGGCAGTCTGTCAGGCATTCAGTACTGGTAGGTGATCTGTCAGTCAGGCTGGGTTGTCAGGCAGTCTGTAGAGGTAGGTGATCTGTCAGGCAGCAATTATATTTCAACCCAATTGCCTCCTTTGTCCACATTTGTCCTTTGTATGATCTTAACTAGCCTGCCTGTCAGTATAAGTTCTTTATGATGTGCAGTCATATAGGATCAAACTAAACCTGCTAGTTAATAGGCCATCTGGCATATCATTAAGGCAGCTTTTCTGTGTTTTAACAAATGGTGCACTTATTAGTACCCACTGTTTGTGGAGGGGTAGCATTTAAGGGACGTTCAGCATTAACTTGTAACTGTTGAGTTTATTTAGACTTTCAAGAAGCATTCTCCAAAGTTCATTTAAAACATAAATCGCAGTCTTTTTTATTGGACTGAAAAGCCTATGAGGACCGAAGAAAAATGAATACATTAAATGTTCGTGCAAGGAAGAGGGAAAATACTTGTTTCAGTTGGCAGGAGACTTAAACTGGGCTGTAAAATTTCGCCTTTCATGAAGAGTGTCCCAAGGCGTTATATGAACTTAAGTTCTTAGAATAAATGTTGATAATCGCACTGGATTTAGATAAATGTTTCACCTAAAGCTATGATACAAAGGAGCTTTAACTCAGCTTACAGATAGAAATAAGGATGATTCTTCCTGTTAATAATCTTCTCCGAAACCACAGATGAAAGGTTATTGTAGCATTAGACAGTATACTTCATTTTTATTTGAAGTAGCAATTGACCATGAAATGTTAATGTGTTACATTTTACTCTGAGTGTTTATATAGAAAAAATACACATTAACAGAGCTGGAGACATGATGGAGAATTTATCTGTGAGTGAGGTTATAATTGTATGGGTAGTGAGACTAGAACTGAAATAAATTGACTTGATTTTACTTATGGTTTGGGGCTTGCAGCTTAAGACCAAAATTTTGCTCTAGAAGCTAGTAGATAGGGCCCCAAATCTAGGTAGAATAAGAAATACTGTTTAATGTAACTCATAGTTATCATCCTTGGAAAAACTTGAAAAATATGGTCTGTAAGAGATCCTGCTAATGGTTTTAAAGACAAAAGTATACAGGGCTAGGGCTTACAGCCAGGACTGTGGCCCAGGACGCTTCAGATAAGTAATGTTTTCAATACTTATGCAAAGAACAAATTTAATTTCACACTAAGCTGAAGCAATTTTGAGAGAAGAAAATTATCTTAATTTTGAAGCCTTAGCTATTCGAGTGAATTAAACGAGTCTTTCTTTGTTTTACAGAAGTAAACATTAAAGCGGAAATCTGAATTGCAAAGAGAAAGTATTGTGTATCGTTTTTTTAAAGTTTAATACATAGTGGTACGGTGCGTATGAAGTTTGCATGTGGAATATTATTCAAGGTGTGCTTTGAGGAAGGGGAAAATGTAGCTAATACCTGGAGTGTTTCCACACATGAACCACGGCCTGTTCACTCCTGCTGCCGTCATGCATGTTTCATAATGTGCAGCTTGTCGAACATAAATACTCGGGTAAGTAACCCGCTTGGATGAGACGGGATTTTGTTTGGAACAATGGCTGTGGAGATTGCAGTTCCTGTGTCTGTCGCTCAGGTTGTCCCGTTGGCTCATGCCGGAAACGTAGGGCATGGGGTCTAATGCTTGGTGCTCACGTTTTCACACCCCCTGCCTCTGCACCCGCTTGTTCTGATGGTACCTTACTGCTTGGCCTGTCCAGGTGTTTGGGTGGAAGCCCACCTGGCCCTGTACCAGGAGGTGACCGGGGACAGGCTGATGAGCATGCTCTAATTAAGCTGTATGTAAGTCAGCTGATCGAAGACCGACGGTCAGTATGCCACTAGACAGCGCCCCCTAGTGATTACTGCCTCGCTCCAGTAGCCTCTCCCAGCTTCATAGAAGACGACCCGCTCTGCAGTAGCCGTGTAGCATCCTCCTGCCTTTTCTAACTGTACACTAACAAATTCAGAAAGATGTCTCATTTTATCACTTAACACTTTATTCCGACTGTGGTTTCCATCCTTGTCTTCTTCCATGGGAATCATAAGTTTCGCCGCCTACCCAGAATTCATAAGTGCAGCAATGTTTTAAACTCTTAGGCACCGCTTTTGAAATCCCTGGTTCATTAAGCTTAAGAGACTTCACAAAAGTGATTTCCGTAAGTTTTACATTATAGAGGGTGTGTACATTTTTTAAGAGAATTCTAAAAAAAAAAAAGAGATCATAATTCCCATGGTTAAGAACATTTTGGACACCTGGCCTTTCAAGTAATCGTAAATTTATTTTGTAGAATTGCTACTAGAATAGTATGGATTTCATAGTTCATTGCTTGTTTTGTTCATTTTTTTTAACTATTATACTGGATGCCAAATGATGTTCGCTGAATGGTGAGATTTTCTCCACTGCATTCTTTGATTAGTTTTTCTTATATTCTTTTGTACATTTTCAGTATTGGAGTAATGGACAGATAGAAAGTATCATTTTAAATATCTTCCCTTTGCGATCCTGAACTGGATAAGCAATTAATGGAAGATGGATGGATTTATGGTTGCTTTTTTCGGATTGAACTTTATTCAATTCAATGTCTGATTCTATGATGGCTTTTTAACAAACATACCATTTCGTCTTGCTGGTAAAGATAGTAGAGGCCTATTTAAAGGTGTATTTAAAATTTATTTATGTTCAGAAACTTAATATTGTTAGTTATGACTGCACTTTGTTGTCATTTGTTTAGTAATTCAGTATTATCAAAAGCAATATTTATATTGTGTGAAAATGTGTTTATATTTCAGTGTTTTATGCTGTTTACATATTTACGCTTTTAACTAGAAATTTGTTTATCATTGTTAACCAGTTGATAATCAAACAATCATGAAATCAGATATGTTAAACGTTTAAGTTTATGTTTTGAGTTATTACAACAATGGTCATTTCTTATGAATATAAATTATAATGCATTTTAATTATAATATAATAATTTGTTTTAAAATCACTAGGTTTACATGAATCAATTTACCTAGAATATTATTCATAGACCCAAACTTCAAATCTTTTCAACTGTGTAATTCTGTTCTCAAAGTTAAATGGTAACACTTCACTTGATGAGGCTCAAATACTTAGTGATAAATCAGTTACTACTGAAGTACGAATTATGAGCGAATTTAGTAGCTACTTGAGATAAAAGATGCGTTATGATTCATTAATGATGAACAAACATGAGATTATTATTTCACTTGTGTTATTCATTACTTGTTCTTTCAGTAGTTCCTTCAATGGTTCGCAAAGGCTTACCGAATGAACAGATATAGTGACAAATATAGTAATTGCTTGATTCATTAATGAATTAACATGAGATCAGCATGTAACTTCAACTTGGTTTATACATAAATAATAGTATAATACCATATTATTTGTGCTCCATTACATGAAGTGTTACCAGCTAGATAAGTAACACAGAGAAGAAAAAATAAAGTGAATTAAGATGCACAGGTAATAGTTGTTTGCTTCGTCGGCACAAGAATGGAGAATCGGCTCAGGATCAGATGTTTGCATCTATGTCATTAGGCTGGATTATCGATAAACGCCAGTTCTTTGGGGTTGACATCTATTATTACATTATTAGCATATGTCATTGGGGTTTGAACCAAATATTCTAATTTGTTTTAGTATAAATTTGCAGAATGCAGATATATTATGAAAGAATTGAACACTGTATGCTTCTTTAGCTATGATGCCCAAACGGAAGTGGTCCTTTCTGCGTGACATAATCATCGCCACTACTTTCGTTCAATGTTCCTAGACCAGCTGCCACGACGGCTATGCTGTTGATACAGCCTAGAGCAGCCACACATCTCACAGAATTCAAACTTAACCTAGGTTTTTCCTAAAAGGCCCGTCAGGAGATATGATGTTAAACAAAGCCTTTGTCCAGCTACCATCCAGGTAAATCCGATTTAAAGATGTGTACCTAAATGCCAAGGTCTAAGGAATATGTACTATATTCACGTACAGCCCAGATAACCCAGAACAGCCCGAGTCCAGTCCAGGTGGAACCAATCTAGGGCGCAGGTACCTTCCTTCATTACTAGAACTACACCTGTGGTCATGTGTTTCGATCATGTGACTCGGCCTCAGTCTGGTCAGTGCTCCAATAATACTGTGTGTGTTTGTTTTTGCCCTCCCTGCTGTGTCGCTGTTGGTATAAAAAGCGAGCCTAGCAAGACAGTCGAAGTTGGGCAGAACCCAGATTTGACTAAAGCTGCTCCGACTCTGTTGAAAGGGAAGGGGTAAGTGTGATGCGAGTAGGCTCCCATCGAGTCCGCCTCTGATTTGTGGCAGTGCCGTCTGCACGTTTGGCCAGTGCCAGGCTGGCCACCGGCTGTGGGCACAGGGTTTTGGTTCCTGTTTGGCTTCAGTAATGATCTGGCTTCGCTTGTCACATGCCCGTTTGAACATATTTTAAGATTTACTAAATTTAGTCAGTTGTACATTGTTACTCGGGGTCTTTGCTGAATCTCGACAGATTGACCCGGTACTATCTGCATGTGCTGTTAACATTTATGTCATGGCACTTAGACAGAGTTGCTGTTTTTATTTTGAAAATGTATGCCAATCAAAAAGCACAAAACCGGAATGCTTTATCCCTTTAAGAAGTTTTGAGTTTTTGTGAATTGTCAGTCTATGTGAAATTGGGACCTTGTTCTTAATTAATGTGTATATTAAATTAAAATAAAAAACTGCACTGCACCCCTTCATTACAGTTATTGTAATTCTGCTCAAACACTTAACCAAGCAGTACATCCTGTTTAAATATAATATTCTTGGTAGAACACCATACGAGTTATTTTATGTTTCACCTGGGGGCAGGATTTAGAACAATTCCAAGGGCCCCCTAAAAATTTTGGAATGTGATTTGATTGGTCTGGGTTGTAGCACCAGTATGATTTGCTTCCACGGGGCTCAGCATCTCTAGCTGTGTCCCGAGGACTGTCTTTATTATGTAATATTAAATCGCAAAGTTGTCTTTGAAAGTCTGAAAATACACCCATGTATTTTGAGAAAATGGATCTTATATTGTAAAGTAACCCATTTTGAAAGTCTTAACTCAATATCTGAAAGAATGTAATGGCTCTTGAGTAGTGTTCGTTTGTATGGTTAAATATGTGTAGGTAGGCCGGAAGGTAATCCTGAGGCACACATTCACCCCAATGATCTTTTGCTAATCGGTGCTTACGTGGAGTTTAATCAGTATGAAGAGTCCGTATTGCATGGTTACTCTCCTGTAGTTTTAGTGCTGGCTGTTCTTTGCATTTCAGCAGAGGTGGCAATTTCAGGTCCAGAAAGTAAAAATCCAGACCATGATTTACTTTCAACCAACCAGTTGAGTACTCTGTGACTGTGACTCTTTATACTCAATTGGTTGTTGGAAAGTGAATCATGGTCTGGATTTTTACTTTCTGGACCTGAAATTGCCACCTCTGCATTTCAGTGGCTTTCATGTTCCTTTCACTCCTGCTGACTTTTGTCTCCCTGAAACTTCACACCGTTGCAGGTTGTACTACAGTGTGGACGTTGCGGACAGGCTCGCTGATGAACATGTTCTCATCGGCCTCTGTGTCAATCTGCTGCAGACCTACCCTGGGCGGTCAGTGTGCCTCTCCCGGCGGGAACGGCACCCAAAGTGGGGGTCGTCCGCATAAGAGCCCTGCCCCCCCGACCCCTCGCTGCACAGGAGTTCTGTCTAGGCCTGGCAGACCTGCATTTTGTGCACTTGTGCTCTGTTAGTCTAATGGCCAAAATGTGTACATGTAGTGGGAACGGAAGAACAGTCTGCTCAGAGAAATTGTCCTTCCTGTGTGCCGTGTTTGCCTGTCTTGTGCCATTCCAGTCTGTGACTCTTCTTGTACTTCTTGTGTTCCCCTAAGTCTTCTTGGCTGGTTTCTCTGAGCCTTCCATCCTTCTGTAGCTCGGATGCACTTCAGATATCCAGATGTTTGCCCAAGCATTCAGGAATCTTGAAGGGCGAGGTCGTGCGTGTAAAAAGTAGCGGTTGATGTGCTAGGTGACGTGGCCGGTGTGCTGTGAGAGTCCACTGCGGACTGGAAGTGGTCGTGTCTGTACTGGGTTTGGATTTGTACCGCATGGACTGGCTATTTCCTGTGCTTTCTTTAGTGATAGTTGCCTGTTGTCTTTACAAACATGACGTCAAGGATCATTTTCAAGGTCTTTCAGACTCACAAGATTGAACTGCATGTAACTTTGTTAGGCTTTAATTACAAATGATTCCTTTCATGTTTGTGTGAATTCAGCTTGCTTTGGGTGTGTGGAACAGTATATTTCTGATTTGTTGTTATATGGTAAAAATACATGCTCTGGAGCAATAGCTATCTCAGAAAATATGGGTATAAATATATATTTTATAGCATAATCATGTCATTTTAATGTTGCAGTAGTCATTCTTTGTCAGCAAGGTGTTTTACAGATTAATTATTCTGCACAATATTTCCCAAATGTGATTACGTAAAATGATATAAGCAGTGTAATAACTTGGGAACATTTCAGTACTAAATCTCTGTGCTGCCTGACAGTGACCTCCAGCGCCCCCTTCAGGTTACCGTAAGTTCAGCAGGCACCGAGTGACCCTCTTCCTTCCGCTTCCCGCAGCGTGCTGGAGTGTAGCGGTCGGCTGGACGAGGAGCACCGGCTCATCGCTCGCTACGCCGCCCGGCTGGCTGCCGACACCACGGCCGCGGTACGGCGACCCGGCTTGGCACCTAACTGTGCATAAACACACATGCAGCAGTCTTGTAGTTTTTGGGCCAACTTACACATAAAAATGAAAGTAATCAGCTAATCGTATGCAGTGATGTAGGAATCGTGTAAGTGTTGTGTGAGCCAACGGGAATAGAGGTTTGGATATTTGGCCAGATCCTGGGTAGGTCAGTCAGTGGGGTTCAGTCAGCCATCTGGGCTGGTTCAAAGGGTTTGCGTCACATGAATTGGTTGGATTGTAATGTCATGTGTATTTTTTTGTTTTGTTTTTTCTTTTGATGTCTGCATAGGTAGACTACCTTAAAGGCACTTTTGTACTGTGGTCTACTGTAGACCAGATGTAGGTCTACGTGGTTTTTAGAGATTTGACTTGCTCTAGTTTGAAAGTGACATTTATTGACTGCAGGAAATGTTTTGGATGGATAATAAACATGCTGTCAAAAGATATATTCAGAAGTGCAGCCATACTGGTAAACCTTCATAAATATGTCGCTATCTACAGTATTCCAGGTTACAGAACTTCCTTTGCCTTAGCTGAAAGATTTTATTTTATTTTTTTTTACACTGGGTTTGCTAAAAATACTGTAGATAGAGGATCATTAAGCTCCTGTGACAGTGTACGGATTTGTGTCATCAGCATAGGAATGAAAATTATCATCCTGTAATGCCTCCTTCCAAAAAAATATTTAGTTCTGTGTTCTGTGCCAGTCTACATTTACCCAACATCGATTTAACCAATGGAGATTAATGTATGTACAGATTATTTTTCCACCTGTCTTCCAAACGGTTATCCTGGTCACGCTTGGGGAGTGTGTGTGTGGGGGCATCCTTACCTCAATCTCCATAACACTCTCAGAAACACGCTATGGCAAACAAGTCAATCAGAATTGGTGTTTAGTAAGATCAAACTTAGAGGTGCGTTTAAAAACCCATTTATTGTTCTAAACAATCGCTTTTCCATTAACATGTTATACAATTATGTGACTAGCCAAGGAACAATTTAGCTCTTTAAAACTTAACTTTAAAGTTATTTTTAACAATAATTCTTAGTGTATTAATACAGCTTATCTATTGTTACACAAAAAGGACTTAAGACAAAATTTCTAAAATTCATTTGTTGATGAATCCTTTTTGACGTATCAAACCAGTTTAGCCATTACTGTAGAAGAAGGAACAAGTCATTCAAATATCTCTATTTTTACAAAAGGCTTTCAGCTTTATTGACAAATTATGGCAAAACAAATCTGACCATTTATGTTCACCTATTTAGAAGCTTACACAGGGCATGTTATGTTCCTTTTTATTATACGGTTTATGTACAAATACAGGTTAAACACTGAACAGAGCACTGATAATTAGCTACAGACATAGCTGATCGCTGTGCACTCAATAACAAAATTAAATTTACATACTCAGTATTGAACATCATGAAGCTAACAGATATTAAAGGAAAGAAATTATCTACAAGTTAACGTCTCGCATCACTTGGAAACCGGACTCTTGCCGTCGGAGAGGAGCAGGTGCAGCCGAGTGCCGTTGAGCCATTATTTTGGACATACAGTAACGTGTGGCTGGGAGGAGGAGCCATTTCCACCAGAACAGCTTGCCAGATTTCGGGGTTTGGGGGATTTTTTTGTGCTTTTTTTTTTTTTTGCTCCTACATTTTAAAAACAAGTCCATGGTATAAAAAAAAAGCGTGCTGACAGCGATGTCAGGGGTTAAAGGTTAGGCTGGAGCTTGGCTCACCAGGGGTCCAGGAAAACAAAGACTGATTACTTTCTTGCTTTTGTGTGTGTGGGGGGTAGGGCATGGGGGGAGGGTAAGCACACAGTTACAGGGCTGTCTTTTGTTGGAGGTCACAGATGTGGAGCACCTTCAATATCTACCATAGGGCTGCTCTCTGTAGGTCCCTCGGGTTAGCCTTGACGACGGTGCCTTCAGGCTAGGCCGGGACGTGCTCCACTCCTCTTCTGCAAAAAGGCAAATACACCAGTAAAGAGTGTACGCCTCCCCCCCAAGGGCACGGTACACACCCCACACGGCGGCCCATCACCGATGGCCTGTCCCACCCGACCCGGTGCCAGAGCCACCCTACAGGTCTGTCAGGGAAGCTTCCAGAGTCGTTAGGATGTGAGAGGAAATGCTCTGAATTCCCAATAACAGTAAAAGAATAAAGGTCAGGGTAATGAAAATATTCTTGAAGCTAAGTAGCGTGGCGGCGTGTGAAATATAATTACCTCACAGCCATCAGCGATGTTATAATGCAGTCATTATAGTTGTGTTGTGGGTCCCTGACCCGGCATTGTCCCAAACCCATACGGCACAGCTCTGGAGGGTGCCAGCTGATGGGCTATTACCCTTGCCCCATACTCCTGTTGCTTTTTTTTTTTTTTGGGGGGGGGGGGGGGGGGGCACAGATTCCGGAAGCAAGTAACATTCCTTAATGTGCTTTGGACCTAGCTGCTTCTGAGGGAATAGGGTGAATTAGGTCAGGATCAGAACCAGGGCTGATGGGGTTTGTAACCTACATGACATGCTGCCCCCCAGTGATAGACTGGGATGCATGGCACCCAAAAGTGCCTAAGGGAGACAAAACTGAATGTTGCGCCCCTGAAATCTGCTTCTTGGTGGCACCCCCACACCCTCAGCCATTGTGGCTGGAGTCCTGCCGTATGTTATGTGCCTCTCCCTAACTCGCCGTGCTGTGCGAGGTGTCACGAGCAGAAGGAGGGAAAAACCATTCCAGTTTCTTCCACCAGGGGGCCATACTGCACACTGCTTCTCTCCTGTAGCCTGTATCATACTATGTCCTGTCTTAGGGTATAATTATAGAAATATAAATAAATTCTCTTTGTGTGTATAAATATATACAGAAACGAAAGCTTAATTATCCATTGCATAAACAAGTAAAAATGGAAATTTCCAGACAGTATGTTATTTCCAGACTGCTACGATTATCTGTTTCAACTCCATCTGAGCCCTTGACTCACAGGAGTGCCTTCATTAGTTCACCTGAAAGCCTTTTTTGTGGTGCTCAGGAGCCTTGGAGAAAGACCTTTGAAAGCAGGAGGAGAGACACCCTCGCCTCTGGGGCAAATGGAGGGTTTCAGAGAAATATCACTGTGGACCTGCTAATTCATCTGCGCAGGTACAAGCCCAGAAACATAAAACCATAGAAAGAGAGATCTCCATTGTCACCAAAAGGCATGCTGGGTAGACTGCCCACCTCCATTAATTTTATGGGGTGTTGAACTCACACTGACCTTTGTTGGGGAATCTAACCCTAACCCGCTTATTCCAATGGCAGTCAAAAAGCATATCCCTAGCAGAGCAAATCAGAAAATCACGTAACCTTACTCCCGGTTTTCCAGGCTTCTGCATCCTGACACTCTGGAACCAGCTTCCCATGCTTCTGAGAAGACAGGCACAGCAAGGCAGACGAACACTAGGAATTGCCATGCCGGGGGCTCATTGCCAAGAGCTGCATGGGGCCAGCTATCCGCTCTAATCCTACAAAAGCACGTTTATGACTGCTGGGATTCTGTGTCCATCCAAGCTGCACATGCTACTGGCTGCCGGCAGTCCAGATTTCCGCTGGCGGGCTGTGGATGTAGCAGATCCCCCCCCCCCCCCCCCGGAGCTGCCTGGCTAGGTACATAGGGCCCTGCCCGGGAACCACTCACGGTATACTGCGTCTCAGACATCAGCCAGACCGCCTCCCCTTATCTCCCCCAGAGAAAGGACACACTCTCGCTGCCGCGTGGGAGGAATTCGTTTTTATATAAGAGAAAGGCAGCCTGTGGCTTTCCCTGATGGAGTCAATGGGCCGAGTTTAAGCTACATCCGTCCCTCAGAAGAACGGTGTGAACTCCATGTCTGCAGGCCTGAAAAGGAGCCCCAGGGACCACAGCACAAAGACCCCTAAAGGCTTGTTGTCAATAGAACACTTTTTACATTCTGTTCTTGAGCGAGGGGGAAAATAACCATGGTGAGTGAGCAGCATCAGGGGTCCTGCTGGACATGACATCTGAAAGGGGCGTCCGGGCAAACACATATTTGCCAGAGGTCAGGAATGGGGGCGTCCGCATGCCCTGATACCGTCGGACATGAATAATGCACATTACCCACGCTCCCTAACTCCAGCTGGCGCTGTGCCGCCCCCACCAGACCTTCGATTAGCAGTGGGTGCCCCGGCCTTGGCGCAGGAGGAATTGTTGTCGAATCGATACATGTGACACTTGGCAAAGTAAAACACTCCCAGGTACTAATCAGGCATCTCAGCATCCCTGCGGACATCAATTTGACCCCCTTTTATTAATTGCTACTGGAATCCTGTTCACATGTAACCCCTCCTGGATACAGAACTCTTGTGTTTGGAACAAAGCTAATCAGTTCAAGAAGATCAAAGTTCTGCAAAAGCTGAAAAAGGAAGGTTTTTTTGTTTTCTTCCTAAGGGCAACCGGTAGCTTTTTTATTCTGATGAAGCAAAGCAACAAAAACACAGATGGAGAGGAGAAATAGATGGGCAGTCTTTACCGTAAGCGTCGTAGGCGTCCTCGTTTGTGCCGTGGCTGTATTCGTAGTACTCAGAAGCACTGCAATGAAAGAGGATGGCGGTTTAAGCAGGACAGGATGTCTTGAATGTTCTAAAGCTGCCTCATGTTCACCTCTGATTCATAACCGAATTTTTCACCTCTGCCAAATGTTGCATTGTAGATTGCAAATCCGGAGAAAGATGGAAAATGATAAATCTGTGGGAAGTACAGGATACAATTCTGACTCAAAGACCCTGCTGAAGGTGGACCCGCAGATTTCAGAATTAATTTCAGAATTACTTACTTTTCTTGTGCTGACCCATTTTCATGACACATGCTACAGAGGTGTCCTCACCCACGATGCGGGCCTGACGCACTTAACAAGGTGTGTTTAGGTAACAGGGCCACGTAACGCTCCGTGTCCTGCTTTAAGGCTAATGGACCGATTCAGAGAGGATTTTGTAGGACCTGCCATTTTACAGCTCATCTTGCAGGAAATTTACCAGACTAATGAGTTTAATTGATGGGGTTTCAAATTTGGGGTTATGATGCGGAACTGTCCTCCCCCAATTTGACTGTGGAATCGCTTAGACTTCCGCTGTCGTCACAGCGACATATTTGGGGTGGGTAATTTGACACATGCATCATGAAGAGAGAGCGAAGGACAACAGTGGGGGTGTTAAAGACATGTTGGCTTTGATTGATGATCCTTTCAATGAGCTCAAACATGTACACAATTAACAGTGACCTTACTAATGATCCCACATGCTTACTGTTGCTCCCTCATCATGGGCTTGGTGGTGTGGGGTGTGAAGTGAGGCAGCACACACAGGAAAGCCATTCATGCCCAGAACAGTACGGCACAATGCAGCACACTGTGTCTTTAAGGACAGAGCTACCTGATGCATGAACACCACTGGCGTGTTTACTGTGAAGCACTCTGTATACATAAGGAGCTCAAAATATTATGATGATTACTCCTGTGATTTTCAGTGAAGGAACAATCAAACGAGAGCATTAAAATAATGGAAAATGAGCCATTATTGATATATTAATTTCAGAAGAGTATTTATGACTAGATAAGTAAAAGTGAAAATTAACAACTGAATTAATAAACACGTTTATATACAAAGTTCCTAGTTTTCTTCAGCAGAAGATGCAGTGGCACGTGTTTAATGTGAGACTGCTGTATTCTTTGAAGACGTCTCTTCAAAACAGTTTAGCTCTTGAGTGATAATGATGGTTTGCCAAGACGGAAAGCGCCTGTTTAAATAGAAAAGCTTCACGTCTCAGAGTTCAGCTGTAATCGTTCTGAAAATAGGCGCTGATTGGTTTACATGAATGCAGGAAATGAGTTTTCGATCCAAATGACTGACAGTTATTCAAGTGCTGCTCTTGGTGGTGACACAAGTCTTTTGACTGCTGTCTGATTTCAGCAGTGCAGCGTCCACTCAGTGCTGCCAGCAGAATCACAGTCGTTTTCAATGTACGGCTGTCAGTGCTGTGTGTGCTGGACTGAGCATCTATATCTCTGGCTGGTTAACCCAGCATGCCTTTGGGTGAGCATCCATTTGGCTAAAAGCATCAAATAAAAGAGGAAGAGCTTTACACACACACACACACACACACATATGAGACATTTACAGGAGGCACTCAGAAGTTGGTACATTTAGTATGTTTAGTAAGAGGAATCTAACATTTTTGTAAAGAATGACTAAGTGCTACAGTTAGTGACAGTTGCAATTACTCTGAAGTAATAACGATGTTACTCTTGGGGTCTCACTGTTAAAGGACACTGGATGGTGGGGGATTTCTGAGGAAACCCCTCCCCTTCTCTAAGGTCCCCATTCAAACCACTATATATCTGGGAAAGGGTCTCCAGACTGCTCATCAGAAGTGCCTGGATTCGTTTTAATTGATTCTCAAAATATGAAACAAATTCTTGAGAGCAGCTCCAGAGAATTGTCGTACTTAAACCACCACAGGCAGGCTAGAGAGTAGGAAGCTATAGACCAGGATCCCCTTCAACTTACAGGCTCCTGCAGGCCATTGTTTCCCCCGTGGATACGTACCTCTTTGTCTGACTGCTGTAGGTGTCTTCATAAGTATCGTAACTCTGGTCGTCATACTCGCCGTCATATCCATCGTCATATGCCTGAGAGTGAAAGCGACAAGTCAGCCTTGACACCTTCACAAGGGAGTTTAGTGAAATGCAGGGAGTTCCGTAGGCTGCCTGTATGCCTGGGGGCCACCTATGTGAATAACTGATTTAAAACTTCAATAATTGTCCGTTTGTTAAAATTTTAAAAGCTTTAACATGTTAATTGCATTTCCTTGGCGTGCGTCAGGCCAGTAAGACTTTTTGGAAGGAGCTGAATCGCATTGAGTTGTGTAAACATAATGAGCCCTCAGAGAAATGCACTCTCAAGCCCCTCCCAAAATCTGATCCATGACCAGATGAGGAACGAGACTAATTGCTGTGTAGCAGATTTAAACGAATCAGTTATGAAATCCAGAGGGCAAGGCATTCCCTCATTTATGAGATTCTTATCTGCAACGAGACGAGTGGTGCCAGCTCTCTCTATCGGACATTAAGCATTGGCTGTTGACTAATACAGCTGTTTCCAGAGATGAGGGGAATCAGCTGGGAACATGGTCATTTAGTGGTGCCTTTATGCTCGGGACAATCTGAGATACAACAATACAAACAGACAGTACAATATGATAGATTTTCTCATGATGAGATTGGAGTTTTTCTGCTATTTCTACCATTTCCTGTTGAGTCAGACACTGAGGCCAGTGCTAATTTCCTGTCTTCTTTCCTTTCTCTCTCTCATTACGAAGGCTGGCACATTCACCGCCGAGGGAATGTCACTTTATACACTCCCTGAAGGACGCTCTGCAGAACAAGCTCTTCTGATAGCTATGCCTCTTTAAAGATAATTGTAAATCCAACAGAAAGACTAGCAGGGCCTAGGAATTAGAAATCATGCCTTGATACTTAGTTTTATATTTCAATAAACATATTTTATTTTTGCTTTGAGGTATGTCCTCTTGGTAATCATTCTTTGCAGAAAAGAATAGGGCCTCAGTAGTTAGAGAATGAGTGGAAAAGAGAATGAACCTCTTTGATTTCATGGTTGAGTACAATTTCAAAAGAATTGGCCTGAACCATGGTCAATGTACCACTGTAACTATCACATCTGCCATGCAAATGTTCCAGGATGTTCTTTTCCTGTCAGCACATTGGCTGGCCCAGTGTTCTAGGACATTCCCTTTATATGGTGACAGGGCTCTGAGCATGTTGGCTGTCCCTGTGTTCTAGGACATTCCCTTTATATGGTGACAGGGCTCTGAGCATGTTGGCTGTCCCTGTGTTCTAGGACATTCCCTTTATATGGTGACAGGGCTCTGAGCATGTTGGCTGTCCCATTGTTCTAGGACATTCACTTTATATGGTGACAGGGCTCTGAGCACGTTGGCTGTCCCCCTGTTGTAGGACATTCCCTTTATATGGTGACAGAGCTCTCGGAGGTTCCATGATTACACTTCTGAGACTGTGTGAAGTGATTGATTCTGCGAAAATGGGCATTTCTCAAACCTACTTTGAATATCAAGAGGGAGTCATTGTTCAGACTGTCCATAGATGGTTGGGTATTCAACACAATCTATTGGATGATCTCCAGAAGGTTTTCTTTTATTGATGAAGAAAAAGTTTCACTTTGAGCTTGGGGATGGTGAGTTGGCAGGGTTCGAACATCCGGAACTGAAAAAAACTTCCATAGTCAGTTTTTATGTAAGTGTGGAGTCATACATTGCTCAGTGTTAGAAGTTGTCTTTATGTTGTCTTGCTGCCACTAATTAACACACAACATACATGCTTATGAACTGATTTTCTGACTAATCCCTGGACATTAAGTGGGTTTCTTACTCAAACTCACAAGGCTTTTGACTTGAAAAAAGCACGTGTGCCAATATTTCTAGAACGTGAAGAATACAATGGCATTTGTCAACCATTATTTAGAACATTAAGTGCTGGGAACATTTCGAATATTGGGAGTATTGTTCTTGTATTTCAGAAAAACGAAAGTCTGATTTCCCGCTGATTCTCAAATTAAAGCGTTTGTAACGGTAGACAGCCCTAAGCGGCATTAATTAGCTGTCCCACACCTTGAATATTAAGCAGATAATACACCTTCAGCCCTGACCTCAGTCTTGCTTTATATTTAATGATCACTTAAAGCCTCCAAAATGCACATCTGCATTCCACACTAAAATGGCATCTTGACCGTGTTCCTCCCCGTTCACACAGACCCTTCATCCCTACTCAAGTGACAGATTGATTCCTACGTCATTTAAGGTTCATATTCAGTCTGTCCTAATTAGTAGCAGTGTTCACTACCACTCAAACCACACGTTTGTGCAGGGCCCCCTGTTGGCCAAACATTCACTACACTAAATATTAAATTTAGTAAATATAGTGGTATCTCAGAACTTGAACTTAATCCGTTCAGAACTCCGGATTGAATCCTAAAAAGTTTGAGTTCTGATCGAATTTTCCCCATAATAAATAATGGAAAACCAATTAATTGGTTCCTGGCTCCAAAAAATGACCCCTAAATATTTTTTTTTTTTTTTTTTTTTTTTTTTTTTTTAGTATTTAAACACAAAATTAGTAACATCCCGCTATGGGTGTTCCAGCTAT
>JAOYFF010000081.1:9367824-9379493 GCA_025773925.1 Cryptomyrus ogoouensis
GGTCTATTTAGCCCAGACTACCTTAAATCTGGCAAGTTATCTGGCTAAGCAAGTAATCCTGCTTTGTGAAACAGGGCTCAGGAGTAGTACTTCTGTTGCGCGTGCGTAGTTCAGGTTTAGTCCTAAATTCAGTTCTAACCTCATACAGAAAAGAACTAGTAATTATAGCTTCTTGTTCTTAATTTAATGTAATTCCCAGGGCTTTATTATGCACTGTGTGTTTTATTAATTTAATTTAATCCAACATGAGTCATCTCTCATCTCATAGAAAACCAATTCTTCTATTACCTTTCACTCTACTCTACCTCACTGTTTGTACTGTTTATCTCCCTAAGCTTTGTATGCTTGTATTTTATGGTTCATTCTTTTTTCTCTCCTTCCCCAGGTGTCATTGCAGGAATGAACATATTGTATAAATAAGTAAGTCTATCTCTACTGCTTATAACGTCCTCACTCTCTCTGCTGTTTATAGCTTCCACACTGTTGCTACTGTCTATAGCCGCCTATCTGTCTCATATTTCTGTAACTGCCTCACTGTCCCTCCTGTCTGTCGGTGCCTCGCTGTCCCTCCTGCCTGTAGCTGCCTCACTCTCTCTCCTGTCTGTCAGTGCCTCACTGTCCCTCCTGTCTGTAGCTACCTCACTCTCTCTCCTGTCTGTCAGTGCCTCGCTGTCCCTCCTGCCTGTAGCTGCCTCACTCTCTCTCCTGTCTGTCAGTGCCTCGCTGCCCCTCCTGTTTGTAGCTGCCTCACTCTCCCTCCTGCCTGTAGCTACTTCACTGTCCCTCCTGTCTGTAGCTACCTCACTGTCCCTCCTGTCTGTCGGTGCCTCGCTGTCCCTCCTGTCTGTAACTGCCTCACTCTCCCTCCTGCCTGTAGTTACCTCACTGTCCCTCCTGTCTGTAGCTACCTCACTGTCCCTCCTGTGTGTCGGTGCCTCGCTGTCCATCCTGTCTGTAACTGCCTCACTCTCCCTCCTGTCTGTAGCTACCTCACTGTCCCTCCTGTCTGTAACTACCTCACTGTCCCTCCTGTCTGTAGCTACCTCACTCTCTCTCCTGTCTGTCAGTGCCTCACTGTCCCTCCTACCTGTAGCTGCCTCACTCTCTCTCCTGTCTGTCAGTGCCTTGCTGTCCCTCCTGCCTGTAGCTGCCTCACTCTCTCTCCTGTCTGTCAGTGCCTCACTGTCCCTCCTGCCTGTAGCTGCCTCACTCTCTCTCCTGTCTGTCAGTGCCTCGCTGTCCCTCCTGCCTGTAGCTGCCTCACTCTCTCTCCTGTCTGTCAGTGCCTCGCTGTCCCTCCTGTTTGTAGCTGCCTCACTGTCCCTCCTGTCTGTAGCTGCCTCACTCTCTCTCCTGTCTGTAACAGCCTCACTCTCTCACACTCTTGTTCTCTCTCCCTCCTACGCTCTCCCTCACTTAAATACTGCTCCAAAGGAAAACATGAACAGTTTGTATTTTAACCAGAGTGAAGATGCCAGTTTAAAAATGCTAAATCAATTTTGCAGGTTCCTGTGGTAGTTTTTGTAGCCACAGAAAGGAGGCTTTTTCAGAACAGGGTATATACATGTATTCTCGATTCAGCCAGAAAGGAAACTACCAACAGAATGACTTCTCCCCAGGTGAGCTCCGGCGCGACAGACAAAGCGAGCTCCGCGAGGACCGACAACAACGCCAGCTCCACCCACACCGGGAGGAGGGGCCTCTGGTCCAATCAGAGCAGAGGCAGAACACGGGGCGACCACTGATGACACGGCCTTGCAACAATGCCCACAATTAGTGTCCCAGGACGGCTTCCAAAAGATTGTAGTTAGTCACGTGATTCGAATGAGCAAACTGAAATGCATTTATTTCTTTTTTTGTGTGTCTGCAGTGTCATTCATAACCACTATAAGGATTTTAGAGTTTGGCCGAGGCTTGGATTCCCAGCGTTAGTTTCTGACCTTATCACTCATTAACTGTCACTTACGTAACTACAGGCATATTTTCCATATACATTGTGTGACTAATGCTTGGTTTATATTTCCGTTAATGCTGTCATGATTTGGTTATATAAACTTTTTTAACAGAGTTAAATGCCACTTTTCAGACACATACTTCCACTCAAAGACATTCAGAAGCAGCCACCGGACTATGCGTTGTACTACTGAATGTCCACTTTCCGTTGAGAGCTTTTGGTTTTGCACCTAAGATAGATAGAGCTGTAATTAAAGACCTGACTTGAATTCAAAATGAAAAATCAGTTTTTAATCAAAATATCGCAGCCATATTGTTTATGTAAATACATATATACATATATTTTTGCCTGATATTTCCAACATCAAACTAGTGACACTGCTAAATAAATCCGTAAATTATTTATGTAAAGAGTTAGTTTTTAATCCACGACATATCAAAATTAAAACTGTGAACCAATTGAGGGATTTTCAACAACAAAGCTGTCTACTAATGCCACAGGTGCCATAAAGATCTGATTTGTACGAGATGTCTGTTTATTTCCCATTGTGTTTTATGGATTAATGCATTTTATTTTCATGGTCAAAGCATGTGTTGTAAAAGAGGGCTGTGTTTAGCCGTGTGGCCTCCGGGTGTGTATTGAGTAGATTAAAGTGAGTTTTCTGAGGATTTTTCATTATTGTTTTCTTTGATTTTGAATTTCGCTCCGTGTGTGCTGACAGTGGGTTCTGGTGAAGCTTCATCAGGGCAGGGCAGGAGAGCACGGGGCGGGGTAGTGGCGTGACACGTCGTCTGTTCAGTACGCACTGCGCCAGTGACATGTGAAGACCAGTTAGTTATGTCAGGTGATCTGTGTGTCACTGCATGATTTTCGGAGGCCAGTGTTACAGTTGTGGTGAAGCACAACGTCCCCTGGTGAAGCTGGTGTCCAGTGTTGTCACATAAACACCAGTGCTGATTCTCGCTCTGTAACAGCTCATCGAATCGCCTTTCATTTTATTATGTAAAATATAAAATACGCCCTAACCTTCATCGGCCCTAAAACAATAATCTTTATATCTTAAATACAGTTTTTAATTTTTTTTTTAGTCTTTATAGAGTCGTTATGAGCATGGTGAAATGTTTTGAATGTTGCCGGGATAAACTGAAGACGTTTGTCTTCAGTTTCATTTCTTACTTTATTTTCGCATCCAGAGCTTTAGTGTTATATGTTTCACACTGTGTGTGTTAAATGGGTTATAGTCTCACCATAAAAAACAGTCTGATGGCACTAATGTTAAACACTGATGGGAAAGAGATCCTCTGATTTCATTTCCCCTTTTCAGAGGATTTCTAATGGCAGTAATGCAAACACTTACCAATAGAGGGCGCTGAGTTTGTCAGGTTGGACGTCTATCATAGACGTCTGTAGGCCATGTGATTGATTAAAGTATCTGACTACAATCCACGGTCAATTTGTTTCTCTTTGTTTGTTATATGTTTTTCTGTCTGAAATTCCTGTCTGCCGTTTACTTGGCCAGAATATAATGTGCCTGTAAAGCTGTGTAATTCTGCAAATGTAATATGTCCAAAATTAAGATAAAATGTTCATATTATATAAATAAGTAGCACATCTTTGCTTTTAGTTCATAATACGTTGTGCAAATCAATTTGCATGACCTATGCGGTTCTATCCATTTGTACAGAAGGATATTTAGTGATGTAATTCAGGTAAAGTATGTTTCTGAAAGTTAGATTAGCAGGGGCCATCCTGGGACTACAACTAGTGAACCCAGTTTCTTAACCACTATGCCGTCTGCGGCCATTCCCCATCACAGATATTCTGCAATCGTTTGAGCAGGCCTAATCCGCAAGTCACCGTGTCATATTACAGCAGAACTTGTGGCTGCAGGATGGACTGACCGATCGTTGTGCTCTTTCGCATTTCAGCCTTAAAAACACTGGTGCAGGAGAAGCGGTAATGAACCTTAGAGCTTCAGACGTGACTCAGGACAAAGAGCCTTGTACACAGGTCACTCAAGCCCCACATCGCAACCCAAGCTGTCCAGTGGTCTCACTATGGATCCAGTGCATCCAGTTGCCAAAGCTGTAATTCAGTGGCAGTGCTCTAGGTGATGTCAGCTGAAAGTAAGAACCGCAGCTAAACACTGGGGGGGTGAAATAGGCTTTTTTCAGTGCAGGATAATCAAATTATATTATATACTGTAATGTTTCTGGTGCAACAGCCACAATATTGAGGTTTGAAAGGAATGCCGTTTGAATACAGTCTCCATCGCAGACTTCCATTCACCCCTCCATCCATTTCCTATTTGCTTTGCCTGGTCAGCATCTCCAGGAGGCCATATCCCAGGCGGCATTAGGGCACAAGGCTGGGATACAGCCTGGACGGGATGCCAGTCCATCCCGAGACATCCCCCACACAGATGATTTTTTTTTTTAACCCACGTATCACAGCACAAGTAGGTTGATGTTCATCCGGAAGTGTCCGGCCTGTGAGGGGGATTATGCCGCTGTCTGTATCATCACTGACGTTTCTGTCGTACAGTTCCAGCTTACGTTTTACTGTGCTATAGAAAATAACAGCACAGAAATCACACAAAAGGTCTGCAACCTTTCAGACGTTTTTAAGTTCAACCTTTTATGGAACCTTTGCCAAATACAAGTTTAGTTAAACCATATGACCTCTTTCAAATTATGTTGTTTTCCCTAAAATTAAAACCTTAAATAATAATCTTTTTTTATTTTGATGCTAGTACTTTTTTATGCTTGTCCTGCTGTTTATGACTTTGGCATCACCATAATTCTCCAAACATTTTTTTCCCCAGAAAGCTGTTTTTATTTTATTTATTTATTTATTTATTTTTTGAATGAAGAAAATGCTTTATGCTTTAATAGTTGTACAAAATAATTATTTATGTGACAATTTAGGTTTGTTTGCCGTGAATGACATTAATAGAGCGGGAGGCCCAAATGTGACGGGTTACGGAATTATTCAAATGAACATTTCAGTCACTTTTAGATACTTGAGCAATGATTGTATGCTGTCAATGTTCAGATCACTTTAGTATGTAGAGATGTTACCCACGTTAAGAACCTTTGTTTCTGTTGAGAAATTTCATGTATTTTCTTATTGCATGGTTAAAGCCCAATTCTGTCAACGGAAGCACAGGTGTGTTCCTTCTTTCCAGGGATTGTAGCACCCCCTGGTGGTGACAAAGGGTAAACAGATCGTATAAGGCCAGGTGGAGGTTATTTGGCCTTGTGACAGGATCTGTTGCCCAGATCACAAGGCTTATTTTCAGTGTTTTCCAATTAATACTGATCACAGTGTTACTTTGTAAATAATGTAACAATTATTAAAGATTAAATACAAACTGATTTAAAATTCTTGGTGTGGCTGATGCAGAGCTGCACATACAGAAAGACACACCCCATGTTATGGGCACTGTATTTTGAACCAAAAATGTAAAAATGGTCCAGCTGTCAAAATTTATCTGTAAAAAAAAAAAAAAAAGCTACTGTACTTCATACCTTCAGAGGTAATGTACTAAAACTAAATCTCCAAATAAACTCTTCTTTTTCTGTCTTTCATTGGTATTGTAATAGAACTACTGATGTCTGTTTTGTATTGTTGTATTTTTTTTGTCTGTGTTTGAAATAATGGGGACATGTTACATTTTGAAGTGATTAAAATATTTAACCGTGAGTCTTCTCAATGGATCTTTTCTGTGAAAACCGTCCAGCTGCACGAGACCTCAGATGCTCCGGGATGATGAGGGAGTTGAGTGAAGTGCCAAGGCTCTGTGACGATGTTGGTGTGAGAGGCTCTCCGTGGCCTGACTCAGACTGGCTCCACGTAGCCATGGAGGAAAAGTGCTCCTAGCTGCAGGCTACTGTTATTCCCACTTAACACCAAAGCATTACGAGCAGGGTACTCCCAGGTGACGGAATGACGTGATGCTCTTACTGAACAGCTTCATCCTCTTTCTACCACTGTGTCTGTGGTTGTTACCCCTTTGGAATCCCAAATCTACACCCTTTTTGTTATATACTTCCAACCATCAGGTACCTGAAGACCTTTAGTCGTCTTCTGATTGGTTCACTACAAATTTTCATTTTAATAGCCATTTAATTGACTGCATAACTACGTCAGCTGATTTTTATAATTGGGGACTGGCTGTCGTGTGATTAAATTAGCTAGCTGCTTCGTTATCATGACACTGATGAATTTAATAGACTGTGTATGGCTTAATGTCTCACAATTGCCTGGGGACCCCACGTCATAAGTGGAAGCAACAGTGCACCCTCAAAGACTCCTCCTTCTGCCTGATCATAAATTGGGATTTCTGATATTTTGTCTGATACTGCATTCCCAGGTTACAAAATGCCACATATCTACCATTTTTTCATCATTTATACACAATAATCTACTTAAGATTTTGTTTTCCAGTTTAATACCTCTTGGCTTGGAGCCTTTGACTGCTACTGGAGAGTAAATGATATCTGAGGAAGGTAATGTAATTTGGGGAGAACTTCAACAGACTGTAAGTGCCCCCTACCTTCAGCTTGTAGTGGGGGGGGGGGTGTTTTTACACTTATAATTGGTCAGGCAGAGAAGCCAGACAAAGATATCCTCCAAGCAGACAGTATTCAAAGTGCGTTTGTACAGATCACCATATGACTAAAGACATCATATTTGACATGCTTTAGCTGAAAGGCGAATGGAAGCCTGACATTAAACTGAACTGACATGACTTCAGGGTGCTGAACTCTGAAACTCTTCTATAAAACCTGACAAGTATGTATGACTATTCGATACTTTTTTTACGTGATGTGCAAGTAAGAAATCAGCTGCAACCAGTCCCTGGAGTAAATGTGATAAAGGGTCTTGCTGAGGGGCCCAATGGTGACATCACTCTGCTGATCACAGGATTTGAACCAGTGACCTTCAAATCACAGGTACAGAGCCACACACCTTCCCAAAAACAAAAGAAGGTTTAACGCAGCTCCTTCAGCACAAGGATGGCAATCTCCAACCAACTTATCTACGCAGCTAGAGTATTACGTTACTCTGATTGTGGCAGAGCCAGGGTACTTCCTGTGTCTCAGACATGGCCTTACTATGCCTTATTCCAGCTGGAGAATTAAATTCCTCTGATTGTAGCAGAGGCAGAGCATTTCCAGTGTCTCAGACATGGCCTTACTACAATTTGTTCCAGCTGACAATATTTGTTAACCCTGTCTATCCGTGCTGTACTAAACACCATATTATCTTTGTAAAAGTATGTTCTTTTGCATCAACTGTAGAATCATGCAGGCAATTGATGTTTACAGAAGCATGCAAGTGTTTTAAAAGCAATATATTCCACCAGATATGAAGGTGTGCGATCCTCTTTGTTTTTGTCTTGAACACATGGGCCCTGGAGCAGTGAGAAGCTGTCATATCTGTCATAGCTGACATCACTGATGATGCATCCCAGGGCATCTGTATGATGTATCTTACACATTTGTAAGAGGCATTTATAAAATACACGAAAAATGACCAAAATATTGCGACGTGCTTAAGTCACACCCAACCATAACCGCATCATCAACAGACCAGTGGCCTGTACTACGAAGCGAGGTTACTGGCTTATCTGGGTAACTTGTCGGATTTAAGGTACCACGGTTTAAATGGACTTCATATTCGTTTACTTACATTTTGCCCAGACTACCTTAAATCGGACAAGTTACCCCGATAAGCCAGTAACCCCGCTTCGTAGTAGTACAGGCAACTGGGCTCCTGGGACTCTGGTATTTCTACAGTGAATTTGCCTCCCGGCAGATATCTTTAATAATAAATGGGAACCACATCAATCCAGCGTGTACTTCTATAAAGCCCATTAGAAAACGGATTTATGACTTGGCATCTGACATAGATCCCGTTCATCCAGCGATTCAACGCTTCAGTAATAATGACACTATGTCGGTATCAACGACGATAAAATACGCATGCGGTTATATATGTGACTTTTATATAATTTATTTGCGTATTGTAAATGACTAAATTTAATGTAGGTAGTGAATGAACCTGATGATGGAGGAACTGGTTTAAAGCATGGTTTTAAAAATGAATACGGAAAACAATAGCAAGAAAAGACGCTATGTATTCCATAGTGTGTTAATGTCTTGCAAATAATTACAAAATAATGCAGGGCATTATAAAAATATTAGATTTTCAGCTTTTACCTCGACTTGAAATTTAACAACAGAAAGTGAAACAATCTGGGGTGAAAGATCCAATTGTTCTGCCGTCTGTATGTGCCGTCTGTATGTGCCGACTATGCATGTACACATTATCAGCGACTCGTTCAAATGAACTTGCAATCAGCGCTTTTGGCTCTGATACGTCGGAAAAGCACCGATTTTGAAGTGAACCAATCAGAGTAAGCAGCGTTTACGATGCGCTGAATAAAACGTCGCTCCGTGTTCACGTGATAGAGCGCAGATCGATGGTGAGGGTGGGGTGAGCGGGGGAAACGCCTGTGTGATCGGCATAAAAGGAAGCGCTGACGACCGCCTGGTGAGTCACCTTCCTTTTCCTATCTATATTTCTAGTTATTTTTCCATAGTGTTTTGTTGTGACTTTGAGCCAGTGCGCGGTCCCGGGAATGATTCAGGACCCAAAAGCAGCGGGAATGAAAGTGCGCGAGCGTGGTGAGGAACTTACGCGGACCCGCACGCCGGCTGCTCGCATATAACTGTATGATGGTCGTGCTTGTGGTTCTGAATCTTAATGCGATCCATACTAAGTTACCAGGGGAAGGGGGGGTGGAACTTTGTAACCGTGCGGTAGGATGTCGGATTGCTGGACGCTAACTTCCCGAGCCGCTGTGCATGTGAGCCGCCCTGCGTGCCCTTCGGTCTCGCTGCGGCTGCATCGCCGCTTCCGGTTACTGTGAAGCAACTTCGCGTCTTTTACTAACTGCTCAGCCGGTAAAAATTATTTAACAAAAACTACTTATGTGCTTTAATTTCATATTCTGCGTTCAGCAACACTGACTGTACAGACTCGACACCATGTGTAACGTAAATATTCTACCCTCACCCTACCGACTGGGGTCCAGAGATAGATTTTTGTCATATCGAACAGGTGCTCTTCTCTCATCATCATCCCTGTTTGTACGAGTTTGTCAATCAGTTTGTCATGTCTCATCATCGTTTTCTGTTTCTGCTTTGATTAGTGCTTTGTAAAAATACAAAAGTTCCACCCGTGCAGTTTTAATACACTTAACTATTTATTCAGTTAATATTTGCCATGGGTCCTAATTTAAAGGGGGGGGGGGGACTCAGTCACTTTGAAGAAGACAGACACAGATGCACAAGCCGCAGATTTCCATATTTCAACAACTTGAAATACTGCTGTTCCTAAGGTAAGATATGTTCTGTAATCAAATGTAATGTTTGTTCTATTATACGAGATAAGACTGTAAAGCAGGAAATAAAAAGGACGAATATTAATTTTTGGGAGCAGTAGAGGGGGAGAGTGGGAAGGAGGGATATGTTAGGAGAAGTAGGTTTCTCAGCGCACCAAGATAAGTTTAAAAAATCCATTCAATAACTATGTAATATAGTTTAATAGTAGTGTTCGGTTTTTAGGCAGAAATGGCAATCGGATCAAAACAGGCCAGATTTGGTGTTGAAGCTTGGAGACAAATTGTAAATGAGGAGAGTGACGATTCAGGGACCGATTATGAGGATCATGTTCCAGTGGCTTCTGAATGCAGTGACACTGAAAATGTACCTTGAAGCTCACCCAGACACTGCAGTGGCCACCGAGGCTGACCGTGACTCTGCCGGATCCTCAGGAGTTCACAGTACCACCTAGGCACTACTGGTTGAAGGGAGATGAGAATGGGGATGGACCAGAGCCAGGGGTAGGGCTAGGAGTAAGAGCAGAGCTCTAAGCCATGCATGTGGGCAATATTATGGCATGGAGCAGTTGGTGCAAGAGAGAATGCCAGTGACAGACCATGTTTTCGCAAAAACAGGACAGTTTGGGAGAAAAATCCTCCACCAGTAGAGAAATGTAACAAAGGCAGCAGAGTGCACAAAAGTGGAAGAATCTTTAATTTACTTTTTCTGACCCCAGAGATGATTAACGTTATTACAACATTACTGATAAATGGAAAGCAGTGGATGACATGGGAATAAAAACACTCACTGGCCTTTGGATCATAGCAGGGGATAACCATGAGTCAATAGATTCCCTTTGGTCAGAGATTTAGTGGAAACCTGTGTTCACTGCATCTCTGTCCAGAACAAGATTCCGACGAATTTTGAGATACATGGGATTCGACGTAAAGTAACAAGGGGAGAGTGAATGGCGACATACAAGCTTGCACCTTTCAGAGATACATGGACAATGTTTGTACTTCTCTCCAGACAGATATGTGTGTAGATGAGCAGCTTGTTGGTTTCAGAGGAAAGTGTAGTTTCCGACAATACATCCCATCCAAGCCTGACAAATGGGATAAAGATCTGGTGGAATTGTGATGCAGAGACCAGCTACCGTCTCAGAGGTGAAATAGACCTTGGTAGACAATCTGGGCAGGAACGAGAAGTAAATCAAGGGGCCCATATAGTCAAAGAGCTTGTGGGGGCTTGGTGCAAAAGTGGCAGAAATGTCACAGCCAACAATATCCCTTAGCTGAAGCCTTACTAGAAGATGGACTGACACATGTGGGCACCATCGGGTCAAACAAGCCAGATATCCCAGAGGAGATGAAGGCTAACAATGACCGAGAGCTCAGAAGTTCATATTTTGGCTTCCGTGGGCAGATTACTGTAGTGTCATAAATTCTGGCAAAAGGAGAAGCGGTGCTGGTGTTGTCCTATAATGCAACCAAAGGTGGTGTGGATAATCTGGATCATCTTGTCAAGGTGTTCACAACCAGGAGAAAAATGAACAGATGAGCGATGGTGCTGTTTATGAACATGGTGGATCGCATGAGGCGAATTGTGTGCCATAACTGTCTGTAGTGTGTGTGCAGGTTTAGTCGTTTCTCACTGAAAGACAAAATGAAACGTGTTGAAGATTTAATGAGTTCAGGTAGGGCTGCACAATATCACATTGTGACTTTGTGTGCCATATAATCGCGATTAAAAGTTGGCACCCAGGCAAAGGTTTTGCCCATTATCTAAAGCCCTGGTGATTATTGAACATGCATCATATAATCGCGATTAAATTGCAGTGTGATGTCGTGCAGCCCTAACTTCAGGTTTAGTTGCTCCTATATTGAAAGACAAAATTAGGCAAAGTTAAATTTCAAAGTGTAGAAGTTTGAATGACTGGATTGATTTGCTTTTGTGTCGAAAGACAAAACAAAAAGTGTTTAAGTCTGGAAGACTGTTTGTTTCCACTATTTTATATTTAGGTCAAAAGCGAATGGTTTGATCATATAAATACAACACAAATAATGTTCACTTGAAATTACTGAAAAGTAAGTGATACCAGAATCAAAGGATGGTAATAATGTGGATTGTACTTGGGATAAGAGCTGCAAGATGTTTTGACTGTTAGAACCTGACAAGCGCAAAATGCATTGATTTCCGCCATGGGTGTAATTTCCAGGGGGGTTAAGGGGGGTCATGACCCCCCCAATAATCAGATCCAGCCAATATAATCCCCCCAATAATTATGTTTCCCCCGTAATGGGTGGAGACCTCCACCCCCC
>JAOYFF010000081.1:9380717-9398199 GCA_025773925.1 Cryptomyrus ogoouensis
TCTAGGTGGGGTCTTACCAAGGAATTATATAAGTGTAACATCACCTCCCTTGACTTAAACTCCACACACCTAGAGATGTGACCCAACATCCTACTGGCCTTTTTTATTGCTTCCCCACACTGGCGAGAGGTTTGTAAGTGCAAAAATAATCCTTTTTTCTTCAGATGCCATTAATTGCATAACTCATAATGCTTTGATAAGAAATGTTTTGCTATTATTACTATATTTTACTATAATGATTGCTTCACACAGTAAATGATTAATAGCCCATGTATGTTACATATGTTGGTAGGATAAGAGTCAAATGCATAATTATTGGCTCATGGTGGGGCACTATTGTTATTTTTATCATTAGAATTAAATATTTAAAGCATCAGTGGTTTGGAATTGAGTTTTTTTTAATTGTATTATATTTTAAAATAGTTATGTGGATACAATAAATTCCTTAATGGAAAACCTAAAACTTCTCAAGGCAAAATTCTTGTTTGAGAGCGGAATAATTGATTTGGCAGGTTTGCAGCTTTGTGAACAGCTTGTGCGCAGGGCGTGTGCTGTAATTTCAGGTTCTTCATACCAGGAAAAAGATCAGTTGCCTGAATGGTGTCTAGTTTAGTGGAACCTACCATGTTTTGGTGACAGTAGTGATAAAAGCATGGTTTTATTAAAACTGATAATTTGCTGATTGACAGATGGACACATTGAGGACTTGCAGGAACATATCATAGGTTGTGGTGTTTTCTAAGAAGTTTCTTCTTGAAGTTATTCCAACAAATTTCAAAACGGTATATACTTGTGGCATAATTAATTTATTGTAATCAAAACAGAGCACTTTTTATAAGCTGGAGAAGTAATTTATTTTTCTTATTTGGGTTCAGTATCTGGTGTTTTGAATGTGAACCATGTCTGAGAGCAGCTAAACCCATAAGTGCTCCAGGTGTTAAACCATAAACAAGCAGTGTGTGTCCCTGTAGTAGAACCATATATGGCAATATTCTGGGCAGGTGACATGTATGAATGTGTGCTTGATGTATGAAGGGTTAGTGTGGGTAGCAGTGTATGCCTCAGTGGGCTAAGCCTTTGCACCTGTGATCAGAAGGTCGCCGGTTCAAACCCTGCCTTGGGAAAATGGGCCCTTAACCCCCAGCTTCCCCAAGCCTGCTCTTACCTGTATGGAGAGCAAGATGGGGCAAAGCACAAAAGGGAATTTCCCCATGGGGACTACTGGAGAATCTCTATGCTATTGTATTCTGTTCTAGAAAACATGAGTGATTTGAATTAATGTTTTAATGGCGGCAATTTTAAATTATGCTGGCTGCCTACCCCAGGATGTGGCCCGTCTGGAATAAGCTTTGGATCTATTGTTTTTTGCTTTTGTGTCATCTTTGTATCATTAAATGCACGTTTGAATTGCATAGCACATGCAACTATGGGGAGTGGAACAGCACTAAAGGCTTTGACAGTGTGCCTGCCAGTCACCAACAGGCTGACAGTGATTCATCAACGCTTTCACTGGATTGATCGCAAAGCAGCAAATAAATGGTACTACACGGCGAGTTCGAGCGAGGCTGCCCTGTTCTGTAGCGCGGTTCTGTGTCATTCCTCCTGGATGCCACGTGAGCGCTGGTTCTGTAATGAATGCCTGGCCACAGGATGGTGCACCAATCCATCACAGGGCACATATACCATTCACGCACAGTTAATTTCCTAGTAGCTTAAATGGACACACAAAAACGGTATGTCAATTTGCTAGCCTACCTTTTCTGTTTGTGATCGATTTCATGCTTAACCACAAACAGGCATGCGCATGATCACAGAGTAGGTGTCCGACAATATGCCATGCAGAGAACTTTCTGAAAGGTAAAATGAATCAATGTAGACCTTTTATATTGCGTTCTCTATGAGAATACAACTGTCTGGGAGACGGTGAAGAGGGAATAAAATCTAAAGATACAAACCAACAATTTATTTCTTTTTCTTTAAGCGTGCTTGTTAATGAACTTAATATTTCATCTTAAGTGGACTTTCTCTTTCATAAGCTGCTTATAGACCAAGGAAAAGGAAACCAGGCCTCTAAACAGTCAAGTTATTATACAAAATGACAAGCGCACAGGCCCTTAGCTTGGCAGATGCGTGGGTTAACAATGAGGCCCCACAAGCAACATGGGCTGTGGTGGTTCGCTGTGAATTGATAACCATGTGGCTGGCATTCTAACAAGGGTGCCAAAGCAATGGCTGGCACTTCCAGATTTACTTAGAATGTGCAAATGGTTTTTGCTGAGCAAAATTTATTAAAAATAAATTCTAATTTTTTTTTTGTGTTATTAATATGTTATAGTAGGTGAAGAAGTATGGGTTGGATTTGTGCATTTGGATTAATCTCAACTAGTGCTGGGCAGTATACCGCTTCATACCGAAAACCGTTTTTTATTATTGTTATGAATTTTTCTTATCCTGCAATACCGGTTTAAGTAGCGTACACAACGTTCGAAAATCGACGCAGCAGGAAACTGTTTCATGGGGGACCTTTTTCACTGCTGCACCGCTAAAAATGTACCGCGAAAGATCAGAAACGGAAGATATAGCTGACACTGGAGTTGAAAATAATGACACACTAGGGTTGTCAAAAATATATTCTCAGATACTATTCAATATTAAAATTAGGATCTGATTAGATACTCGTTTTCACCATTATTGATACCAGCAGTGCGGTTTTCGCCTCATCCACCACACTTCACACAGTATCCCTACAGCGCAGGCGCGGGTGCATGCAAGCACACGCACAGCCCCTCCCCTCCTCTCAATAGCCGCTGAATGCATTTGCGTTTGGTTATAATACACACATACCGAACATGGCATATGCTGCAGTTGAAGGCACTTTGCAAGCTCCTTTAGTAAAAAGAAAGAAAAAACGCAAAAGTGCCGTTTGGAAGTATTTTGCAAACGAGCATGGAAAGGCTAACGATGTCAGTAAGCCTCTATGCAAACAGTGCTACAAAGTTGTGGCGACGAAGTCAAGTAGCATGTCAAACCTGGTGAAGCATCTTAAAGACCGACATCCCGGTCTTTATGAGAAATTTTGTGAGGTCAGTAAAGCTCACGTTCCAGCAACACTGAGCTATTAAACACATCAAAAATGTTAACTTGGCCAGCACACACCTTAATATTAGCCGTTAGCCAACAAACACGTTAGCCATATGTTATCGTTAAGTTAGCGGATAGACGCAAAGGCTAATAATAAAATAATATAGTTAATGTGGGAACAATGCAAAGATGTAAACCAAAAATGTGTCCTGTAAAATCTTGTAAAATGTATTAAACACCTGGTCATACTTTAAAAAAAAAAAAAAAAAAAAATGCCGTTGTATACCGTGAAACCGATATAACTTTGAAAAATACCGTGATATAAATTTTTGGTCATACTGCCCAGCTCAGTCTCAACCCAGTCCTTGGGCACCGCCAGCAAGTCCATGTTTATGCTTCCGCCCAATTCCCAGCACACCTGAACCAATCAGTCAAGTGATCAACGCCACCAATCACCTAGAAAGGGTTTGTTGGGAGCTGGGAGGGAGTAAATACGAGGACTGTCTGGGGGTCCTCAAGGACTGGGCTGAGAAACTTCACCATCTTCACAGTTTGACATACTGTTGATCACAGGTAAAATATATCGCTACAATAGTAAATATATATGCATATTACTACATTAACAAAAAAATGCAATGGCAATAAATCATCCAATAGTCTTCAGCTGTCCCAACGCAGTCTGACCTATACAAGACTAACAGGCCTAGATATCAGCAATGAAACTCGATCAAGGAATCAAATGGGGATTTAATTGACTGGTTTCTAAATGATCATTTGGTTTTCCGATACACAAAACACTGGATCTGAATAGTGTGTTCCCAGTAGGACTGTGTGTGGCAGACAGTTAAACAGGCTCCTGGTTAAATCCCAGTCAGAGGTCAGTTCTCAGCCATTCGTTCAGTTGTTGCAGACCTCTCACATCTAAGCGCCTTACAGATCCCGAGAGCCTCAGTTACACAGATCTGACCACGATGGGGCGGTCCCATAGCTCGTCTGTAGGGCGTCTGTGGTAAATGTGTAGCTACATGAAGAGAGTGTATCCCGGGGGAGATCACAGTCAATCGTGCTGCTGCCGCGGTGGTACCGTCGCATCTGCCGAGCACGAAGGCACCCCCACAGAATTCCATTGTGCCCTGTGAATGCAGCTATTGTGCCCCCCCCAAGACATTCCCATTGGCCCCTACCGTCCTGCCGCTCAGCTGAACGAAAGGTCACACCTTGTCTTTCAGATCAGCACAGTGGAGGAGAGGGCAGGCTGTGGGGTGGCTGGAGACTGGATGAAAGAGGTGAGTTTTCGAAAACTTTATTATTATTTTTTTTTTTTCCGTATGTCACTTAAAATCTTAGCAGCGCCTGGCTTATAGATTCTTATAGAAGTGCATGGGGAAAATGGGGAAATTTTACATCTGGAGCGCAAAATCAGAAGATGCAGGACTTGTTGAAACCAGTTTAAAGACATCACTGCACCTGAATGTGAAATGAGATATGAGCTGTCAGCGATGGTCCTTTGACAGTCTTTAGCTGAACATATTAAGCTTTGGTAGCTCATTGTATGCTGGCTCTTTCTCACTTTCCAAAGATTCAGTTTCGGCCAGCAGCGTTGCCAGTGAATGCTACCAGTTGTAGCAACGTGACTCTTGTTTTTATAGCTCACTGTTGTTCAGTTTTCGTTGAAATGCACTTATGCCTAGATGACGCCTCGAAGGCACGTATGTTGGTTAACATGCTTTTTGCCTCAGTTGTACGTCACTTTGGACAAAGGCACCTGCTAAATAAAAATGAATGTAAATGTAAAATGTTCATAATCTGGACTAGTGAGCAACAGCAGCTCACTGTAATAATCACTGCATCCGGCTGACTGTAGGCAGCTCTTTTCTAGAACATCCAGTGTCCGCTGGTTTTCTATACTGTATGAACGTTTTGTTTAAAAAAAAATTGTAAACAAATGCGCACTTTTTCTAGAATAATTAACAAAATGGCTAATATGTATCTTCTGTGTAAAGCTGAATGAGATGTTAATGAAAGCATAAATTTTGTAGCTTACTTATTTAACTCGTAAGGCCCTGAAGCTCTTCAGCTCTCTACTACCTTTGGTAAAAACTAGCAACTCTGCCCTTTGGTTTTAACACGGACTTGAACAAAAGCCCGGCACTTCTGTGTCAGGAGGCTGCTGGTTCAGCTTGCCTGTCTCTGACATCCTAGACATGGACCTGTCCGCTTCCCTGGGACACCAGAAAGGCGACTTTTGTCTGAACTCAGACTCCAGGGTTTACTCCTGTTTTGTTAAAGCTACTTGGAGTCAAAGTTCATGATTTATTCTCCATTTCTTCCTGTTGCGGGCAGAGTGGTGGCTCTGAGGCTCAGGATCTGTACCAGCAGTCTAGAGGTTGCTGGTTCGAATCCCGTGAATTCCAGGAGTGACACTACTCTGCTGGGCCCATGAGCAAAGGCACTTAACCTATGTCTTGGGAGATTATTATATATTCATCCAGAAGAGCATTTGTGGGGTCAGGCACTGATGTTGGACATGAAGGCCTGGCTCACAATCTCTGTTCTAATTCGTCCCAAAGGTGTTTGATGGGGTTGACATCATGGCTCTGTGTGGGCCAGTCAAGGTCTTTCACATCAAACTCACTCAACCATCAGCTTTGCTTTGTGCACTGGGACCCAATCATACTGGAACAGAAACAGCCTTCCCCAAGGTTGGAATCATAGAATTGTCCAAAATATCTTGGTATGCTGAAGCATTAAGAGTTCCTACCCAGCCCCTGAAAAACAACCCCAAACCATTATCCCCCCTCCACCATTACAGTTGTAGTCAGGCAGGCAGGTAATGTTCACCTGGCATCCACCAAACCCAGACTCATCCATCGGACTGCCAGACTGAGAAGCGTGATTCGTCACTCCACAGAACACGTTTTCGCTGCTCCAGAGTCCAGTGGCAGTGTGCTTTACACCACTGCATCCGACGCTTGGCACTGCACTTGGTGATGTGAGGCTTGCATGCAGCTGCTCAGCCATGGAAGCCCATTCCATGAAGCTCCCGGCACACAGTTTTTGTACTGGAGTTAATGTCAGAGGAGGTTCGTAACTCTGCAGTTATTGAGTCAGACTGCTGGTGACTTTTACACACTTTGCGCCTCAGCACTCGGTGACCCGCTCTGTTACTGTATGTGGGCTGACACTTTGTGGCTCAGTTTCTGTTGTTCCTAAATGCTCCCACTTTGCAATAATGCTACTTTTGTCCACATAGTATATGTACTGCAGGGCACCATACTGTTATATTTAAGTTATTCCATTTTTACATGGAGTTTTTCCTGACATGGTTTGCCAGAGTGCTTAACACGGACTTGAACAACAGCCCGGCACTTCTGTGTCAGGAGGCTGCTGGTTCAGCTTGCCTGTCTCTGACATCCTAGAGATGGACCTGTCCGCTTCCCTGGGACACCAGAAAGGCGACTTTTGTCTGAACTCTGACTCCAAGCAGCTTTAACAAAACAGGGGTAAACCCTAGAGTCTGAGTTCATGATTTATTCTCTATTTCCTCCTGTTGCGGGCAGAGTGGTGGCTCTGAGGCTCAGGATCTGTACCAGCAGTTGAGAGGTTGCTGGTTTGAATCCCGGGAGTGATCCTACTCTGTTGGGCCCTTGAGCAAAGGCACTTAACCTGCAATTGCTTCATCCTGGGTATGATGTTAATCTACATCCAGCCCTGCAAGGAGGTCCTCTAATGCACAGGGGAATTTTGGGAGTTGGTGTCAGGATTGGCACTCCAGCCACTGGAAAAAACCTCTCACTGGTCCATTCGGACTAGTGTGGTGCTGAGGTATCACCTACTGCAGAGCTGCACGTAGGTTCTCATCCCTGAGGTGGTTTGTGTGATAGGTGCGGCAACACATTGTAATCGACGGTCAATAATAATAATAATAATAGTTAGTCTGTGGGATGTGTAATTCTGCCTGCAAATCTAAAATCTTCCTAGTAATGACAAAGCTTCCAGTCTGACTTGTTTTTCTAAGCTGTAGAAAGCTACTGGGACTGCCTGGCATTGGGTGGCAAATGCTGAATTGCTGGATAACAGTATAATACGATTGTGTTACGTATTTGCGTGCGTGTATTTATGACTTCCACGGATAGTTTCAAATAGCATCATAAAGAATTAAATCTGACATTGAAAGGCTTTCGTTTGAAGTATTAAATTTGTTCTTTTGGATGGGCCAGGAATACGTACTATATTGGGTTTGCCTAAAGCGCAATGGAAGTTTCTGAACACTTGGTGGTGCTAATTAACTTAGATTTTCGATACTGCAGATATAATTTTTGCCTTTCTTAATTTGTACTAGCTTTTACAGTGCTGAACCTGAACTGTAAATTCAAAGCCTGAAATTAAGGGTTTAGATATTACTATCACTATGCATATAAAGAGCCGGCCGCTACAACATGCTAAACTAATGTTAAGACAACTATAAGCTCTGTGGACATGATTTTCTATTAACTTATCATTTAAAATGAACAGAAATGTATCGTATGCTTACGGTACACAGTGATTACATACAAAACCATACTTCCTTCTGTGGTCTACGGACCAGCGCAGACTGTGTGTTTGTTCAATAAAATGTAAATATATCGTACAAACCTAAGCACGTATTATCTCGGTGGATATAAATGTGTTAGCGAGAAGGATTTGAATGGGTGTGTATTTCGCGTGACTAAAAGATACTGTAGTTATGTTGTATTTTCGGCCAGAGGTCCGTTAGGTGGCACAGTTATTGACAAGAATATAATCTGCATTGCTTTATTGTGAATACTTAAATTTTCTTTACATTCAGATATGTACTGTGATGCATTGTTGCTACTGCCGAAAATGAAAATGATCTTGTTTTGATTTTTACTACTGCTGGGCCGGATTTTGGTTCCAGTGGATTTAGTAAGCGCGATCTTTGGGGTTGGGATAATCGGTTTAGCATTTGGTGCTTGTAGGCTCGGTTAAAATCCAACAACTCGGAAATTGTCTCGAATAGGAATTTCTCGTTAACAAAGCTGATGTTAGGACTCTAGATAAGCGACGGTTTTCGGCTTATAAGACGGCGAAACTGGACGAGCGCCATTGCTATTTTGGCATATTTGGCGAGTACGATCGGGATGGGCTGAACTCTCCCTGGCGTTCATTGGCTGGATTCGCCCGTTGCCATGGGGAACCCCACCCCCGCGGTCACATGACCGCCGGTGCGCGTGACGTCACCGCGCGCCGAGCGGCTGTGAGGAGCTGGTGGTGTGTAGAGAGAGAGAGAGCGAGAGCGAGCGAACAACAGCAGCAGCAGCAGCAGCGACGGCAGAAGCGGCCGAGGCGCTCACACTTAGCCCGCTTTGCGCACTCACAGGAATCCGTTCCGCTTTCGGAGAGCCCCAATGCCCGGTCCCACCCAAGCATTGTCCCCAAATGGAGAGAATAACAACGACATCATCCAAGATAACGGAACGAACATCATTCCGTACAGGAAGAACACCGTGAGAGGCGAGCGCGCCTACAGGTAATCCGGCGGCTGAGGAGCGGCCGGCCGGCGGCCAGGCGGGCTGCGGGGAGCGGCGAACGCGGGCGTCGGCGAGCGCGGATGCTCGGCGATTAACTGTCACGTTTTATCGCATGCAGCTGTATTAATAAGCTGACGGCTGTACAGCTCGCCCAGCCCCGTTTTCTTCCAAAAGCCCGGCTTACGCAATGGGCGTATTTCCTTCTCCTTTCCATCCTTCTCTTCTTCCTCCTCATTTCCATCCTTCTCTTCCTCCTCCGGCTGTGTCCCCATCATTTCCCACGGAGGTGTCTGCTCCTCGCCTTCACATTAATGGCGGTGGTCCCCGAAAGGCCGCGAATGGCGTGAAACCCTCCACTGGGCTTTATAACCGTAACCATATCCCATTTTAGGAAAAGGAAAACCCCCTCTTTGTAACTGCATCGTCGGTCTGTAATAACGGAGGGATTAGTAGCATGCGCTCACTCTGAAATAACCGTTTTTTTGTTCAGCATCAATGCAAGTGATTGTTTGATTTCTGTCACTATTTGGTAGATACATTTTCGATGGGTCATGCATGGCATTGGGTTCATATGTGTGTCAGCTGTTTTAGAAAGGGAAATAAAAACAATATGAAGCGTGCATGCATTTGATCGCCGCTTTCCACTGCTGCTGCACTGGAAGACGCGCCTTCATACTTATTTAAATATTTACACTGCCATTTTGTAAACAGTGATGGCGGAAATAAGGGTATCCATCCCCTAAAACCCCAGTCTGTTCATCTGCAGTCGTGGTCAAGCATAGGATTGCAGTGTCTGCAATTAAATGGGGATAGATGAAGCTGTCAGGGGTGTTTGATCTTGTTTTTTTTTTGTTTGTTTTTTTGCTTATTGAAATACGCCAAGGTGCTGAAGAGTGCAGGCTTGTGTTCTTGGCGCAGTTCATTGAGCAGTGATTTGCAGAAAATCTCGCCCAAACAAGTATTAAATCGATACATGCACGATGAATTACCACACATCATTATTACAATTAAGATGATATTTGCGTTCTTGTTGTGTTGATAGTGGCGCCTTTGCAGTATAACAGGTCTATCCTAATAGAACGTCGCGTCAAAACATAACTCAGCATCGCATGCAGTAACGTATACATTTCTTTGTCAGGATATGAAAGTCGTTCTCCCTCTGTAGGAAAATAATCAGTGATTGCTACTTTGTTATACATAATTCCCTATATTGTAAATGATACATTTATAAAATCTGTTGAAATTCTGGCCGTTCTGTAACCTTTGTCCATTGACTGCACGTGCATGTTCCCCAGTATATAATCCTTGATTTTCGGAAACCTCTTTTGCAAGTTTTGTTTGAGCTTTTCCTGTCATTTACTCTGGATTTGTTAACATTCATATTGGTTATCTGTGCCTACTGTTTTATTGTAGCATTACTACTTAAATCTGGCTAACCCATATTCTTTATTTAGTCTTGGCCGTTAATGAAGTTTGAGAATGAGTAAGAATAAAAGAGGCTGGTAATTCTGGCTGAGGTTGTGTGAGCACTGTAAGCTGAGTAAATAGCTCTTAACGAGGCTGTCTGCCAAGCCATTTAATAATAAATGCACTTTTCTTATTCCTAAGGCTGGCTTTTTGATGCCTTTGCACTGGACTCCCTGTTTGTACAATGGAATTTACTGTAAACCGCAGTTTTGGCATTGTCACTGGTGTACATGTAACTATTCATTAAAGGAAGGAAGTGAATGCTTGAAATTTGGAACTTTTTAATTATATATTTGTTGGCTTATTTGTTCTGTTATTGGCTGCTCACAATTATTTGATGTGCCACTTATTTATAGTATATTTTTTGAAACTCTACTTTCTGGGGGAACCAAAATCTGTATTTTGACCTTAAGTTGACACTGTTTTTTTTTCTGCTATTGCCACATTGTAATAATGAATGTACAGGCTTGCATAATGAAATCCATCCATTCATGTGAAGTTCAGCACACACACATCTGCAGCTGATTGGTAGCAGGGGCCCTATTGAAGACAAAGGATAATCCACTAAATTAACGAGTAACCCACGTGCAACTAGTGCTGGTGACGAGATGCTGTGAATTTATGGTTATATGGCCTAGTTTAATATTGAGCACTTTGAATTACAAGGTAGTAACCACACATATCTGAACTGCTGCTTTAATGACAATTTTAATGTGATACCTTCTAATGCCACAAGTAAAACATACTGATTTCCATGTTTAGACAGGCCTGTACCGTTAATGGATAATTGTAACTTTTGTAACCATAATCCTTATTATTAAATGAAATGCACGTGCCTATCTTCAGATTAACAGGTTAAAAATAGATTGTTATAGGTTAAAAATAATTGTAAAGCATAAATCACAATCCTTATGCCTGCTCAACACAACAGATTCATTTATAAAATTTAAACGCCAAACTGGCTCTCGTAAATCAATTTTTGCTTTTTTTGAAATGATCTAAAATTGAATTTTTAAGTTAAGTTTTTCTTGTAAATTCTTTTGAGTTGTTAATTTTTATGCTGCCTTATGAATCATGTTTGAAAGAATCACATATAGAATGTCATCCATCCACTATAAGTGCATACTTGATCTATCTAGAAAAATGACTACAAAAAAACATTAACATTTTTTTTTTGTACCCATCCATCTCTGGTTCACTCAACTTTAATTTTTGTTTGTTTTGTCTGTAAGCTTTGACTTGGTGGGCGATTTGCTAGCACACTTGTTTTTGTTCTTGAGGTTAAGGACCCTCTCCAGCCATCTTCCCTGCATGTGGCGCACGCATCCTGCCTGCTGTCACTGGAGCTTAGCTACTCTCATTATCAGTCTTCCACCTGCGTCTCGGCTGTACTGGGCTTCACTTGGCCTTATAGCTTTGTGTAAATGGTGGCCTGTAATGCAGAGGTGATTCTTTTGGGGGTAGCAGGAGTTTAACTGGCTCCTGAAGATACCCTTGTATCTTTGTCTGTTAATTTTAAAGCTCATTGTCACATCTTAATTATTAAAGAGCCATGGTTACATTTTTTTTTTAAATGGAATATAAATATTTCTAAAAGACACGTCCTAAAACGGCAGTGCAGATCATTTGGGATAACCATTTGCATTTATTTAGTAGACACATTTGTGTGAGGTAAATAGTACATTAAGCAACCACGTCTATTGTCTGCATTTTCCATAATTAATGCTTTATATTAAGCTTGCAGTAAATAACTTGTTCTGAATCTTTCTTTAAGTAGAGTATATCTAAATGCAAGTGTAGTATCTTTTCAGGCTCCCACAGGCTTTCCTGTAACTTCTCGTGCTTTAGCGTCCCTCAAAGGTCCATCACATCCGTAAGACTGCATCTGTGTTACTGTCGCTATGACCACCGCTCATAAAAGGAGATCTCAAAAGGAAGTTAAAGAGCATTCCATCTTCCAAATGCTTCTCTACTAGAGGGTCATGATTTTAGCCTAGGGCAGTGTTTCTCAGCCTAGTCCTTAGGGACCCCCAGACAGTTCACATTTTTGCTCCCGCCCAGCTCCCAATACATCTGCACCAGGTATTTGTTGTTCATGATTGCTTGATTGTTTAGGTGTGCTGGGAGGGAGCAGAAATGTGGGTTGTTGGGGAGGGGTCCCCACGGACTTGTCTCAGGAAGCATAAGCAAGGGAAACAACCAGGGCAGAAAGAAACTCTTTTGCAGGATATGCATACAGTTGTATTGAAATTAAGTGTCTGCATCTTGATATCTGAAGCATATGTCCCTTAATGCAATGGATATGAGATTTAAACCTGCAATTACTCATTTGTCATGAAGTAAGATATATCTGAACAAATAAGTGCATCCAACAAGAAACGGAGAACACAAATATCGCCGAGTGCACAGCAGTGCTCTCCTTCTGAAATATGAGATGTCTCATTGTTTAACTCCAGAATATGGATGCAGAATACAATTGGAAAACAGTGACAATAGGTCGGGCTTACTCAGTTCATGCCATAGGACAACATTTACAAATAAATACAACACACACAAAAAAACATTTAATCAAGAAAGCAATGATACGCCTGTTCTCTTGAATGTAGTGACAAATGCGGTAAGGAATAAAGCGATGAAGCTCAGAAGCCCAACTAGGAGGATGGGATTACAAGTAGGGAGTAACCTTAGAAAGTGTTGACCGTATCCCAGCCTGAGGCTTCTGGCAGTTGTTAATGACGTTGTTGCATTTTGTGTGTCGGTGTGGATATGGGTTTTATGATGTATCTGTAGGGATATGGTGGATCCTTCAGGCATGTTAAGTTGGAGGTCAGGGATCAATAGATTGTGTTGTAGTTGCCAGGACTTCCTAGCTTAGCAGGGGATGTGAGCAGGATCTTATGATTGCTTGAGCCTTATCTACCGTATTTACATGTGTGCGTGTTTGGAACGTCAGGCCATTGCAGCTAGTGAACTGTGGCACTACATATTTCTGATGTCAGGATGTGTTAAAGTGAGGAAGTCATTAAGTACTGTAAAAACGATATGTTTTATATGCTTTAGTTGTGTCGTGGCTGATTCTGGAACTACTTCTGAGTTTAACCAGTATAATCCATTCACACGTATCATTTTCAGCCCAATAAATGAGAAGTAAACCTTTCAGCTACTGATTTAACAAAATACGGGAATGAGGACACATACCTCAGCTGCTTTGTTTTAATCAAATTGAATTAGTTGAGCGATAAATACTGGGAGACTTTTTTTAAAAACTAATTATAGTTTAGGATTTATATTTGCAGTTTCAAATGGTCTTTCAATCTCCATTATGACTCAAAAGAATTCAGCTGTATTCAGCATAAGTAGGTATTATTGGCTCTAAATGTGATAATTAGTTTAAGTATTTTATTAAGAATGTGGTGGTGGAAAAACTAGATTGACAAGTGAAAGCTTTTTCCATTATTCTCTAAGTATTTTTTGGTCGGCACTGTGTGTGCGTGCGCGTGTGTGCACGTGTGCGTGTGTGCACGTGTTAGCTGGCTCACACACGCTTCCAGACGTGTTTCATTTTGCGAACAGTCTGTGGACAACTTGCAATCTGGCTTGGCAGTGATCATAATTGCTTACAGAGTTCAAACGACCAATCTGTATAGCTGCGTCTAAGATGCAAAATGCAATACTCAGATACCTCCAGACCTGCCTCCGGTGGTTGTTTCCACTTGGTTTGCCTTGGAATACCACTTATGAGAGGTAGCAATCCTGCTTTGTAAAAGATTCCAATGAAAAGTCCACAGTGAACAAGTATTCAGAGGGTACACCTGATCCAGCCTCTCAGGGTTTTGGGTTGTGGCACAAATCACTGACCAGATCATAGTACCTACAAAGATCTCTAAGATCTTTCTCAGTTTGTATTGCTCACATGTTGTTGCTATTGCTCGTCAAGGGTCAGGCCTAAACACAAAGGAGAGGAAACAATGTATGGCCTTACAATACAAGCTTTTGATGATACATCAGTGGATTGTTGAGATGCGTGGTAGACAAGAATTTAACAAATACAGGTTACTTAAAAAGATGGTACAATGGTTAATCACGTGGACTGATGTGTGTATGTGCAGACAGAAAATTAAAACAAGGTACTTTAAGTACTGTATAGAAAACAACAATCTAAGGGCACTTTTCTACTGCACCAGTGACCATACTTTTGGTACTTCGAGAAAGTACCAAAAATACAGTACTTCAAGGTGTTGGTTTCCCACTGGTGTAAAAACTGGTACCTTCGCTGCATGCATTCTCAGGGACAGTCATCATTTCCATCCTTGCTGTTTATGAGATTATGAGAAATTTATGTTGTGCTCATATTTTGCTTTATAAATACTGCTATATTTATTGCATCAACATTGTACCGTGCTGTCCTAGTGTATTGTACAAAATAATTGTCTTGTCATGCCATCCTGATCTTTTTGTATCTGTTCTTCCAACCAGATCACAATTTAAGCTTGGATCTTTCATTTTGTCCTTGCATCCATTATTATTATTAATATATATATTTTTTTGCTTTGGCCTTGTGAACACATTAAACATCTTATTTGAAGATGGCAGTTACATTGCGTTTCATAGGCAGGCTATTTGCATTATCATTTGACAAAGAAAGCATTTCAAGTCCTACCCCAAAGTACCAAAAAAGTACTCCAATTGGTTTGACACTTTAAGTACTGGAATTTTTGGTGCTGGTCCTTGACCGGAAGTCAATGGAACCAAAAGTACGGTACTTGGTGCAGTGGAAAAGCGTCCAAACTCTGCTAACAAAAACTGGAAACGGACACTAACAGTATTAATGAATGGAGCTCAGCTCTTGTTCATTTGTCACATCACCCTCTTAAAAAGACGACGTGGATGACGTGGATTTCCGAACACAAGATCATCAGTAACTGTACCAAGAATACTAACATCTGCACAAATGATAGTTGAAGGTCGTAACGGTGTTAAAGCAGAACCTTAAATGTCGCAAGAAAGTTGTTGATAATTTGATTCTGCAGACATCAAATGCGCCACTGGATCATTTTGCTCTGAGTAAGCAAACATCTTACTGTAGGTCTTGTGGTGTCTGCATTTAAACCTTTCACTTTTGAAATAAAGTATACTCATCTGACAAATAAACCTCGTAATTAGCAGAAAACCTGCTTGTGACTTCAGTGACAGTTCTAAGCTAACTAGCTAATTTGAAGTAAAGTAAGCAGTGTTTTTCCTGGTCTGGCGATAGACTAAGGCTTGACACATGATGCTCTGTGTATGTTGTTCTGTTTTCTGGCTGCTTTTGAGTGTTCCTCATACAGGGAGGGTAAATAAAAGGAAAATGGCTAGCTGTTTGCCATCCTGGGAGACCTTTCAGTCCGGTATGTAGTATAGACTGTTATTGACCATAGTATTCTGTTCAGCTGTTTCTTAATGCATAACTTGCATACCCTGTTAAACTCAGTCATCTGTTTGCAATTACTATGTCCCCAGCAGTGTGAGAGAACCACACTTACCCTAATCTCTCACCCTTATCGAATACTTTACTACCTAAAGTAGATCCCGCTTAATTTGAGAATTGTGATTATGATCTTTGCGTTCCAGGCTGCATTATTTGCATTATTGGCTTGGTTCAATGTGTGATCGTTTTAGAAAGTTGTTTGGTTTGTCTTGTGAAACGGTGGCCTGTGTACCATGGTAAGGATTTGTTGACTTCTAATTCTGCCCTCTGGTTAATTTGCCCTAGTGCAGTCATCTCACAGCACACACTCTGGTGGTTTCCTCTGGCGTCTTGCCAAACTGAAATTTACTGTGAATTTTGTGACCTACGAAACACTTTGCTGTGGTCTTTAATAGGTGATACTGATTTTGCATTCTGTATTTGGTAGACCAGTTGGTAGAAGATGATTGTAGACTATGGAGATAGATTTACGTCTAAAGTAATTGTATGTAAAAAAAAGAATTGCAAATCCAAAATCATATGTGTATATCTGTAACTTGACTAGTAGGCAAAGATTTCGCAAGTACGCATCTGCTGTGAGATTTCCAAAGAGATTCACACATTCAGTTCGCACTCTACCTGTTGCACTCTAGGTTTACAGATTCTCATTTTACGAGAGTAGTTTAGACACTTTGTAGCTGCTAACGTGCCATTGTTTTGTCGGCGTAGGTAGATAAATTTGCATCTCAAATAATCGTACTTAAATGTCACGATGATCTTGTATTTTTATGAAACACGGATCCATATTCAGGGTTGCAAAATGTGTACCTGTGCCCACCGCCTAAGTTTCATGAGTACAATCCTCATTTTACAATTACGAATCTTTATGAGTTTACGATGTTCTGGCTGCGATAAGTCACTGTTTATGCATTTACACCAGTACTTTGTTGACAAATCACTAGTTATGTGGGGAAAGTTATGTTGCCAATGGCCAGTGGGTTTTGACCAAAAAATATCACTGTGATTTCAGATCTACAATTCATTTTTTACTTTAGATATAGATCTTCTTCCCCCTTCAGCCCAGCCCCCTCAGTTTTCTGGAGCGCTCTATTTGGCTTATGCTCATCAGAAATTGATGACAGATTTTTTTTTTTTTTTTTTTGTCAAAACCCATTGGCCACTGGCAACATAACTTTCCCCACATAACTAGTGATCCGTAGATGTAGCGCTGAAGGTGTATTTTTTAATTATTTTGGCACAACTCCAGGGATTGGCTGCTTAACAATTTAAATGTTACCCAGTTAAACGTACTGATATTAGTGCGAGCTTCTGTGCTTTTACTGGTGCATTCAGATTCTAACTTATTTTGACTTGCAAGATTTTCCGTTAGTTGCTTCACTACCAACCAGTAGCCTTATTTTAAATGACCAATGTCCTGCTTTCCAGAGAAGCCCTCCATGTTTTTCTGTTGCTATCACCTTAAAATTAATCCCTATAAATATTTGGGTATAAAGTTCACTCATGTTTGTACTCCATGGAGGTTTTGCAGAGTTAAGGTTTTTGTTTGTTTTTTTTTTTTTTCATTAGGGGCAATGCAGCCATCATCTGGGCATAAGATGAATGTATGTACTATGTGAGCATATGTGTGCATCATAAAACTTTTACTAGCTTCTCAGGAGACATGGGGCATTAAACAGGACACAACCCAGCACCAAACAATGCTTCTTTACAAGGAACACGCACAGACCCTCATATTTACTCACCCGTTCATCTGAACAGCTTGTCTTGAGGTTGTGGGCGTACCCTGAAGTGGCCGCGGGGAGGTCTGGTATGGGGCAACAGCAAGGCACCGACCGCCCCCCCCCCCCCCCCCCCCCCCCCCCCCCCCCCCCCCCCCCCTTTCCCCTCTCCCCCCCCCCACCCCCCCCCCCCCTCTCTGTTGCTCTTTGCGCTGCGG
>JAOYFF010000081.1:9400797-9412152 GCA_025773925.1 Cryptomyrus ogoouensis
TTGGAGCAAGTATGTGGGGGGGCACAGCTGGATGGTGGAGCAGGGGAGTGGGGGGGGGTGGGGGGGGGGGGGGGCGGGGGGGGGTGCTTTGTCCAAACATGAAGCACAATTATGAGCATGGCACTTTAAGTTGTGGTTGCATTGTGTATTTGGCGGGCTGGCTGTAAAGCAGAGCAGGGTGAGTCCCGAGTGCAGCAAACAGGCGGGTGCTTCAGGGTGAGTCCGAGTGCAGCAAACAGGCGGGTGCTTCAGGGTGAGTCCCGAGTGCAGCAAACAGGTACCTTGAAAGGAGCTGAAAAGCACTTAATGAAACAAAACACGGTCATATCTGTCTTTGCCAAGGCCCAGGGTAACCGTTAAAACAAACGTCGTCACCTTATAATACACATACTTGTAACATGGTAACGTCTGCCTCCTCCTCATGTCGGATCTCAATGATGGCTTCCCCCGCCGCCCCCAGTGTTAATGTAGGGAGTTCTCTGTTCCCATAGGCATTTTAGGTATGCTGTGATTTATAGCCCATTTCATTCTTGTGTGCGTGTGTAACGTAACCCTGAAATCTGTGTCACATGGTGAACATAAGGCAGAGAATTTGCTTGCCTGAAACTCCATCAGTTAGGTGGAGTTTGCATCCAACTGATTATCCTGTTCAGGGCTGCGGTGGGGCCTGGAGTCTCCCCGGACAACACAGGGTGCAATGCTGGATGGGGACACCAGTTCATCACAGGGCACACACAGACACACACAGGTTTGTAATTATATCTTTGTGGGGAATCTCCATTCATTTTTATGGGGAAAACTCTAATCCCAACATGACAACCTTAAGCCCTACCCAACCTTAACCATAAATAACCAAACCAAATACGAGACTTTAGGCATTTTTAAGTTTTTTTTTTATTGCATTCACAGATCTTTGTGAATCTTTGGTCCCCACAATGTAATATAAACCTAATCCGCAATGAAATATAAACCTAATCCGCAATGAAATATAAACCTAATACACACGCACACACAGTGATAACATCCATCCATTTTCTATACCCACTCATCCTATGCAGGGTCATGGGGGGGGGGCTATTCTTGAAGCTATGGGTATAAGGCAGGAAACAGCCCAGAATGGGGCTCCGCCCATCACACACTTAGTAATACGCTGTGGACAATTTAGAAACCCAAATGATACAAGGAGATGCATGGAAGGAGGAGGGATTCGAACCCCCAACCCTGGAGGTCTTCCCACCCACTGAGCCACCATGCTGCCCCTTATGGCTGCATGACATACAGTGTATGTCACCGTCTTCCTTTTATCTCCGTTGTATTCATGTACATAAAAAGCCTGAGAGACATGAAGCACCTTAATCCCTGTAATATCATGTCGCAGCAGCAATATTCCTGCATCATTCCTGACGGTCGTGTCACAGCCTGCTGCCTCCGTGTTCCCATCCAGAATATATCGTCATTTTTAAAATATTTCTTTCTCCAGTGTGGCCCTTCCAATTAATGTACTGATTGATGCACATTTTAAACATATGCTGGGCCAGTATGACCTTTGTTAAAATACAGGTTTGGTAGATGGCTCTTCAAACGCTGTTCGGGACGATGCTTCAGAAGAATTCCTTTTTACTTGAAACAGTGGTTTGGTACAGTGGTTCTGCATTTCTAAAAGGGATACAGGGCAGTGCTGCTGAATAATTCATTCTTGGCCGTGTTGGATGGCCTTTGTGTAAATCCCCTTCCAGTGGGTAAATCCTGAGCGTAGTGCTGTGGAGTAATGTTTGGCTCCGCTGCTGAACCCTTTAATTAGTTCTTATAATGACTAAATGGTGCTTTCATGGGGGTTAGAAGGAGAAGGGGTATCTGACAAGGGAGCGGAGGAGCTCCAGCTTCGGGCGGACGGGTTACATGACCGCTGTTTCCGCAGACCCTTGCCATGTTGATCAGGCACCCAGGAGCAGAGTTCCGACCAGCAAGCCGTCGTCTTCGGGGAACGTGCACGGCTCCGATGGTGACAGCCGTTAATACTACATGTTTGCTCTCGTGCTTGAATGCATTCCAGCTCTTGCGACATTAGTAAGGTATTAGTAACGTAAGGTTATAATGTGTGGTCGAGCCTCCCAAGCCTGCTGCAGCAGGGCCTCTAGCTGATCAGTTTGCTGCGCTTGGCTCTGAGGTAGCGGGTGCTGAGCAGTCATGCGTTTTCCTTGCCATCCATTGGCATGTGGGGGCGGTTTGTTTACATGAGGTTTGATTACATGTCCTGGCAAAATCACTGCAAATCCATGCAGCAATCTTGTTTTTCACACTCCTTGTGGAGATGACTGTTATTGATTACTTTATTTATTTGACTTATTTTTAATATCGCTGTGTCCTCCGTACTGTCTGTGGGCAATTAATCGAATTTTAATTTCAGTATCGATTTTGGCTACCAGCAATTATCAAAACAAAATAATAGAGAGAGAACTATTATTGTGCTGCTTTTTGTTTCGCAGTGATGCTTCTGTTTGGTCTTGTGTTATAAGTCCAGTGCACCCCTTTCTAGCCCCTTTTATTTGTTTCTCTCCAAATATAATGGGGTTCAAGGAATTCCACTGTTAAAAGTCCACTGCTTTTTTAAAAAGTTCAGTAAATGCATATTTCCAAAGTCATTGACTTATGTCAAATAATCGTGATCTGAGTTCACCAAAAATAATCGTGATTATGACTTTTTCCCTAATCAAGCAGCCCTACAACCTGTGTTAGTCACACTGTGGGTCAGAGCATGAAGGAGGTCTTCCCAGGTGCTGTGCCAGTTCAGCACAATGTATTCTAGGTCTCTCAACCCTGTATTGCTCCTAAGCACTTATGAAGATGGGTGGACATGTTACCATTGAGTTCTCATTCCCATTTTGCATTTATGTTTTGCTAAGAGCTGAGCAATCGGTGGGATGTTACTTTTCTGGTGAAACACATGGGAATGATGTGATGTGGAAAAGCACGGGTCAGTAAGGCTGCCTGAGGAACCAGCAGCTTTACTTCGTCCTGCCTGTCGTTCTCCTTCCTGAAGCGCTACGTATGCCCTTTGCTTTTCCTAGGTTTTCCATGTCATTTGATCGGAAGACCATCACATGCGTGGGCGCACGTCTGCCATGCCGTTTGTTCTGGAGCATGCAGGATACCACACAGTCTTTCAGTGTATCTGTTTATTGTCTCTGCCCACACTGGACGCTCTACTGATCATGGGCTGCCGTGGTGTGTTTGCTTGCAGCTGGGGGATGGCGGTCAACGTGTATTCTACCTCAATAACCCAGGAGACTATGAGCAGACATGACATCACTGCCTGGGTCAACGACATCCTCTGTTTAAACTACACAAAGGTGGAGCAGCTGTCCTCAGGTGAGCCGGTGCTACCGGTGTGTGTCTGTGTGTGTGTGGGTGTGTCTGTCTGCGATGGTGATGGGGAAAGCCAGCAGAACCACCACAGTGACTGAGATTTACCCAGGGCAGGGTCCTGGTATGAAGCTCAAGATGTAGTCTACTGACACTGCATATCACCCAGCCAGGGAATCTCTGGGCATTATGGATTGTACTACATCATGGAGCTTGAGGACGTGAATCCCAATTTATGTATCAGCATGTATGTAGTGTACTGTGTGTCTGATGTGTTCTTTCATGGTAAAGGACTGTAGGTTTTGGGTGTGCAAAGGATTAAAATTTTACATTGACCTTTTAAAATCTAGATTAGTAAGAGTGAAAATAAGATGTAGTTTTTTTCTGTTGTTCCACTATTTAGCCTAGATGCTGCTACCCAAATAAGGTCTAATTTGTCTTGATGTTCATTGGATATATACTCGGAATCGATTGGCTACTACTTATGCCATGTCTGTTCTGATTGGTGTTTGAGGATTAGATGTGTTATTGTAAACGGTCCTGGTTTTGGTCGGATAAATCTAATCATGAAGAATTAGTCTTATGAGGAATTAGATTGTTGTCTACATAGCAAGCTTTTTTTTTAAATATACGTTTATGGCAGAATTTTTCAAATTTTTTTTTCTTCTGACAAATTGTCCAGATGAATTCTTTTGTGCAGAATTAGCCACCTTATTAAAAGTTCACATTTGAAAACTTGAGTAACTTATTGAATGCAACATTTTGTATCTACATATGGCCGAATATTTAGAGCACATTGGAAATGGAGTGAAAGCGGTGTTGTGTTGGGGAACCAAAAAAAAATCAAGGAGAACCACTTGGTTTATGAAAGATGTATCACTGTGCAAGCAGAGACGTTTTCCTTAAATTACAGTGGGGGTCAACAATAGACAAGAAATGTGGGATGTGTGTGGTTCTGTTAAGTGTGTTAAAGCCTCCTACAGTTTCCTGTGCTGATCCTGTCGTTCAGTTATACATGTATATTAATGGCTTAGTAAACTCTGCATTAGGCTTTGCTGGACCATTTAGTGAAGGCAGTGCGGGTGCTGTGTTAGGGACCTTCTGATCGGTGCCTGCAGAGCAATGAATGAGCCCAGCTCCCCTGCAGGCACTGACTGCTCAGGGCCCCCTACTGCCAGTTCATGGATATGCAGTTTCCCGTTTAGTGAAGGCAGTGCGGGTGCTGTGTTAGGGACCCCCGATCGGTGCCTGCAGAGCAGTGACTGAGCCCAGCTGCCCTGCAGGCACTCACTGCTCAGGGCCCCCTACTGCCAGTTCATGGATATGCAGTTTCCAGTTTAGTGAAGGCAGTGCGGGTGCTGTGTTAGGGACCCCAGATCGGTGCCTGCAGAGCAGTGACTGAGCCCAGCTCCCCCGCCCTTGTTCCTCAGGGGCAGCTTACTGCCAGTTCATGGATTTGCTGTTTCCTGGGTGCATCAGCCTGAAAAAGGTGAAGTTTCAGGCGAAGCTGGAGCATGAATACATCCACAATTTCAAACTGCTGCAGGCCTCCTTCAAGAGGATGAACGTGGACAAGGTGAGCGGGCTGGACACGACCACCTGGTGCTGGATCTTGCAGTGTTTCCATTTAGAGCAGTGATTCTCATCCCACTCCGCAAGGACCCCCATACAGTCCACATTTTTGCTCCTGTCCAACACTGCTGGTTCTTGATCATCTGGTTTGCTCTTAATTGTTTGGTTCAAGTGTGCTGGGAGGAAGCAATAATTTATACTGTATAGGGGTCCTTGAGGAGAGGGTTGAGAATCACTGCTCTAAATGAGAACATTCCCCTGACATTGATTTATAGTAAAGATGTACAAAACAGTAATCTGGTGGAATGTGAGAGATGTTTTCATAGCAGGCTTTATGGTCATTCCAGATTATTCCAGTGGAGAAATTGGTCAAAGGCCGGTTTCAGGACAACCTCGACTTTATCCAGTGGTTCAAGAAATTTTTCGATGCCAACTACGATGGCAAGGAGTACAACCCCGTGCAAGCCCGGCAGGGACAGGATGCCATCCCTCCGCCAGACCCTGGAGAGCAGATCTTCAACCTGCCCAAGAAGTCGCACCACGCTGCCAGCTCGCCCACTGCAGGTGAGCTTCCTGCCGGGGTGCCGGGACCCGTATGCTGGCTGTATGCTACCTCTCTGCTCTCTCTGCATATCAGTTAATCGCTGACCATTGTGCCTCTTATCTGTGGTGTCTAATGGGGTTCAGTGCCTCCAGAACCTTCAGGTATCTACTGCTTATATAAAGTAATGTGAAAAAGAAAGTACGCCCTCTTTTCAGTCCTAAGGTTTCATGTATCATCTGGTACATGAAACCATTTCATGTACCATTTCAATCGGGCTGAGGCCCGGACTCACTGGGCCATTGCGACGCCTTGATTCTTTTCTCTTTCAGCGGTTCTGTTGTAGAATCGCTGGTGTGCTTGGGATCATTGTCTTGTTGCATGACCCAGTTTTGGCCAAGCTTTACCTGTCGGACAGATGGCCTCTACAGTACTTTGGTATACAGAGGAGTTCATGGTCGACTCATTGACTGCAAGGCGCCCAGGGCCCATAACTGTAAAACAAGCCCAAGTCATCACCCCTCCACCACCGTGCTTGACAGTTGGTATGATGTTTGTGCTGATATGCTGTTTGGTTTTCAGCAAATGTGGCGCCATGTATTATGGCCAGACATTGGTCTCGTCTGTACAAAGGACATTGTTCCAAATGTCATGTGGTTTGTTCAGATGCAGCTTTGCAAACCCAAGCCATGCTGCCATCTTCTTTTTGGAGAGAAGGGGCTTTCTTCTGGCAGCCCTTCCAAACAAGCCATAATTGTGCAGTCTTTTCCTAATTGTACTGTCATGAACTTTAACATTTAGCATGCTAACTGAAGCCTGATGAGTCTGAGATGTAGCTCTTGCAGTTTCTCTGAATATTGTATGGACCTTAGGGTGAATTTGCTGGAACGTCCACTCCTGGGGAAGATTGCAAACGGTCTTGAATGTCTTCCGCTTGTGGATAATCTTTCTCACTGTAGAACGATGGACATTGTTTGGAAATGGCCAGTCTGGTGTTTCCCAGACTGACGGGCAGCAACAATTGCTTCTCTAAGAAAATTGCTGATGTCTTTCCTCCTTGGCATTGTGGTAACACACACCTGACTGCTCCAGACCAGCAAACTGCCAAAACTTCTGCTTTTATAGAGATGGTCACACTTTCTGATGAATCAATCAGTCAAAGGCATTTGATTTGCAGCTCCTGGCTGCTACTTACCCTCCTAATTAAGGGTGTACTTCATTTTTCACACACTGATTCTGCATTTTAGCTTAGCTTTGTTAAATAAATAATGACACGGTGTAATATGTCATGTGTTGTTCACCTGAAGTTGTTTCCCTAATTGTAAGACCTGCCTAAGGACCATATAATTTTGTATTATGTCCTGATACGTAAAACCTTAGAATTGACTGAGGACGTACTTTTTTTTTTTCCCCCTCATATGACTGTACACTGCTCAGTCTGTGTGCTCTGCAAGATCAGTATAGAGCAGATGATAGACACAGCTTTCGTAGCTGATATCTGGCAGAAACCCAACCCGGCTGGATTAGGGATATTCGAGGGATCCTACATCACACCAATATAAACTTATAGTTTCTTATTTGTATCTACATTTAGTTAACCCTTTAATGCGTCATCTGTTTCAATTAATTTATTAGAGTAAACAGGTCCCGCATTTGTTGTCATGTGGATGGTTTTGTCGGGGTGTTGATTTGAGCTGGGCAGTCGAATTTTGATTTCGTTTACGATTTTTGCCTGCAATGATCATCAAAACAAAATTGAGAGAAAACGATTACTGTGCCGCATTTCAGTGATGCTCCAGTTTTGTCTAGTGTTTCAAACCCAGAGCTCCCGGTTCTAGCCACTTTTTATGTTTCTCAGATGAATTATATGGAAGAGACCACTTCATATATATATATATATATATATATATATATATATATATTTGTTTTTCTAAATCCTGGTTTCATTCTGGTTCTGCTGCCAAAAGCCTACACTGAATGGCAGGTTGCTTTCAGGCTCAACATTTCTAAGATCGTGGTACACAAGAACAATTTGAAGCAGGGAACACTGGGAATGACCAAAAACTGCCCAGGTTTAGGGCAGAAGCAATCCCTCATGAAATCAGAGGATGACCTCAAGTGACCGTCAGAATGAATGGGAAACATTAAGTGGTGTGAAGTGCACTGCTAGGACAGTTCATAACAGGTTCCTAGAAGCAGGACTGCAGACCCATAAAGCAAGGAAGAAGCCCTTCATTAATGAGAAACGGGGAAGAGCCAGGCTGCAGTCTGCAAAAAATTTATCATTTACACAGAAGCAAACCCATAAATCGAGTGAATCTAAACATTTTGCTGTGGTTTCTTAATTTTTTTTTCTTACCAGAGCTGTATTTCAGAGTTCAAATCTTTTTGAAGTTCAAGAGATGCATATTTCCAAAGTCAATGAGTAATCATGTTAAATAATCGTAATCTCAATATCGACCAAACTAATTGTGCAGCCTTAGTATTGATGCGCTACACCTGTATCCCTTCTCTTTTGTCAAAGTGCTGGTGGAAGCAGATGGGCGGCAGTGTTGTAGACTGCAGGCTCTGTTTTGTGGTCATTTACACTGCAATGCACGCGAATGATGAATGACCACTGCTTTTTCACGCTGACATACTAACCAAAGCAGTCCCCCGTATGATAACCCCATGGGTTAGCGCAGCCTCAATACCGTAATGGGGCGCACTGTCTAACAGGAACATGGACGCTGACCTCCATACCTCTAGAAAAACCATTTTGGGTCATTGTGCAAGAGAAGAGAAGGATTTTGTTTAATTGTGTAATGTTCTTCTCAAGATGTTTTCCTGTAGTTTGTCAGGTTGATGTTAGCATTGCTGTTTTTAATAGTAATACTATGCTTTTGTGGCGACGGATTATATTTGCGGTTATGTTTCGGGAATGAAGCCTGTTAGCTGCAGGTCTGAAAAGTGCTACAGAGTGTAGGGAACTGCTGGGAATGAGCCCGGATGCAGGGTTGGTAGAAGCTCTGCCGCGACTCCCGAGGATGCCGCTTGTGGCTCACTCCGCCCCGCCGACACCTTTCTGTCCGACTGTCTTTCAGGTGCCACGCGGGCAGCTGCAGCTCCGAAGCCCTCCACACCGACATCCCGACCATCCTCCGCTAAGAAGATCCCGCCGCCAGCGGTAGGGGGGGCCATGGCGGCCCCGGCCAAGGGGGAAAAAGAGCTGGAAACTCAGGTGGTGCAGCTCAACGAGCAGGTGGGTGTTTGGTGAGGGTCACGCTTCACTGAGCCATAGAGCATTCGCGCAAAGATCCAAAGGGAGCCATTCAGCGAGAGATATTTCTGCCAGTAGAATAACTGGAATAGCGTCCTGCCTGCAGGATCGTTATCTTTCTGGTGAGAGCATTATTTGCCTAGAACAGTGTTTCCCAATGTGGCCCTTGGGGGATGCACGGCCGGTCCATGTTTTTGCTCCCTCCAAGCTCCTTGCAGATAGTCCACATTTTTGCTCCCTCCCAGCTCCCAGCAGGGTACTAGCAAAAACGTGGACTGTCTGTGGGTCCCCAAGGACTGGATTGGGAAATAGTGTGCTAAATGAAAGCAAATGAAGCTGAGGGAGGAGCCGCGTGTCTCGCTGCTGGTTGACGCCCACGTCCCACTCCGCTCCTGGCAGGTCAACACGCTGAAGCTCGCCCTGGAAGGCGTGGAGAAGGAGAGAGACTTTTACTTTGGCAAGCTGCGAGAGATCGAGCTGCTGTGCCAGGAGCAGGGCCAGGAAAGTGCTCAGTTTGTGGATCGGCTAATGGAGGTGCTCTACTCCACGGAAGAGCAGGTGAGCCCCCTAAGTGCTGTCCCACCCCTCGCTTCTCACTGGTTCAAAATGTTCGGTAACTCATATATAATGCATTATAGACAGCTTTGTAATGCATTATAATGCAGTCATAAAGTATAATAAACACAGCTATAACTGTTTAACTTTTTTAGTGCACTTGCAAATATCTTCATGATGCATTATAATGGCTTTACTGGCCTGTATAATGCATTATGACGATATCTATAGTGCATTATAGATGAGAGCTTCATAGAGCATTCATAATGCATAATAAACATGCATATGCCTCTTTATAAAGAGTTGTAGCCATGTTTATTATACTTTATGAATGCATTATAATGCATTATGAAGGTATATATAATGCATTATGATGAGTGCTTTAAGTAAAGTGTTACCGAATGTTCTCTCTCTGTTGTTGTTTAAGGGTCTCTGTTGAGGACATTCGTAGTTGGCATTAGAACAGGTGACCTGGGTTAAATACCTCTCCGCACTGCATTAGTAGGCTGTGCTCAGCAGGGCCAGAGAATGCAGAGTTGGCTGGCTGAACCGCTGTTCTCCTGGACAGCTAAGGGGACTGCGTTCCTCTCTATCATAGTCGTGCAGCATAATCACTCAACTAGATGTCATCTCGGTTATGGATGCAATCTATAGAATGGCGCCGCCCTGCAGGTCTCAGAGTGTAGATACCAGTCGCTGCGCTGTCAGCAGGTCTGGGTGTCGTGAATCGAGGGGGAGACACTTATGAGGGGCTGATTGGGTGGAAAGCAGGAGGAATGAGACTGACGTCTGCTGTCGTCCGTCTGTGCAGGAGGGGGCAGCAGATCCTGGGGAGGAAGCTGCCCACGCAGCTCAGGAGGAAGAGGAGCCCCAACAGGAGGAGTACTGACTCCCCCACTGTCCTTTGTTTTTGTGAGGACTGTTTTAAGCTTTTATTTTACCACCCCACCCCCCATGTTCCCTCCCCAGCCAATTTCTTCCTCTGAGGATCGTACACATAGAGTGGCTTGTCACGTGTGACCCCCACCCCCAGTGCAGCGTTTGTGTGCTTTTGTGCCTGTCGTTGAAGTACCCCCTGGCGTCCCCCTACCATTGGCCTCCAGGGGACAGAGGACAGTGTGGATGCGTTCTGACCTGCAGTGCGTCACTCCACCCGTGACCTGTAGGGTTCTCACGTGTCACATAGACGTTCCCAGCTCATCCCCCTCCTCTCGTTTTCACGACATCTTGCATAACGGTTCTGTTCATCATGTATGAACGCAATAAGTGTGGCCCTCGAAGGCCCCCTTCCCACCCCCCCTCCCTCAGTGTCATCATGTTAGTGTATCTTGTAGAACAATGAGAAATGAATGATTTGACTTTTTTTACTTTCAGTATACTGAATGAGGAAGGCTGTGTGTACACTAGGCATGCTCATTTCCATGTAAATGGGGGATTATTTTGCAGCAGTTGAGGTAACAATTCAACTTAGCTCGTAAGTTAGATTTCGTTTTATTTGTGACAGTTATTACGAATTCCAAGGAATTGAAGTATCAGTGAAGTCGATGTATAAGAGTTGCTTATTTAATTTTTAACAAGTCCATGGAACACTCACTGGGTACTGTAATATAAGTACAGTACAGCAGTATGATACTGTTCCTCCGTACATTTACTATAATTAAACTCCATTGCTCATGTACCGCTTTATTCATATATTACTTGTAAAATGGAAAGGAATGTAAACAAATGTACTGTTTATAGGTATAAATAGCAAAAGAAAAAAATATTGGGGATTTCCTTAGATGCAAAACATTTTCCTCGCAATGTGCCAATCATTGCACCTTCCCCGCAATCTGCTGCATGTTAGTATTTTATTTTTTTGTCTTTGTGAATAACAACCGGCTTTTATCTTTTTACATATTTAATAAAAAAAAAAACCGTTAAGTGAATTGTGTTTTTGTACGTTTAACCTGCCATTTCAAAGCTAAGGAGATTTGGATGGATTTGCTACAATAAAAAGTACAACTTTGAATGAAAAAAAGCAGTGGATTCACATGCTGTACACACTGTCTGTCCGGTCCTGTCT
>JAOYFF010000081.1:9412252-9429711 GCA_025773925.1 Cryptomyrus ogoouensis
GTCTCTCTTCACATGCTGTACACACTGTCTGTCCGGTCCTGTCTGTCTCTCTTCACATGCTGTACACACTGTCTGTCCGGTCCTGTCTGTCTCTCTTCACATGCTGTACACACTGTCTGTCTCTCTTCACATGCTGTACACACTGTCTGTCTCTCTTCACATGCTGTACACACTGTCTGTCTGGTCCTGTCTGTCTCTCTCTCTTCACATGCTGTACTTGTGCTCTGCATGTCTGTCTGTTTGTCTCTCTCTTCACAGTTTGTTTTATCAGCTCTTTTGTACTCTGTACCTTCTATGTAAATGACGCTTTCAGTTCTTGAAGTATTCCAGCATTGAGTATCCGCTTCATTTTTTTATACAGATTACAATGGGGTTACGTTCCAATAAACCTTTTGTAAGGGGAAAATGCATTTTAATACATTATAGCTAACCTTACAAGCATTATAGCCTAGCCTACCTTAAACATGCTTAGAACATTTACATTAGCCTACTGTTCTGCAAAATCATTAACACAGTATTTTATAATAAAATGTTGAATATCTCATGTAATTTATTGAATAATGTACTGAAAGTCAAGAACAGTCACCCTTTGAAATATCGTAACACAGACCATTGTAACCCCAGGGAGTGTCTGCATATATTCCCAGCTGTCTGGATAAATGCACATAAATGCTGTCTGAGGAGATGGAAGCTCCCCAACAGGAAAACCAACATGCAAGTGTGAAAGCTAGGTTGGTGCACGGATGAATAGATAGGATCAATGGAAGGATGAATAAGTAGGATAAACAAATACATAAGATTGATATATATAGGAAGCAACAGATGCATTTTCCAGCCCAAAATTTAGTTAATCAAGGGAGAGTTAAGTGCTTCTGGCACCCGACTAATCTACCTGTATGACTAATAAATGCAGACTAACTTTAACCTGAGGTACATCGTAGAGGTGGAAGTTTTGCTGAGTTGAATTGTGTAGCTATCAAGATGGACGACATGGCTACTTCGCCAAATCACTGCGGAGTGCTTTGAATTTAGCTATTAGTAATTCTGTCAGTAGCGCTGATCGGATGGGCTGGGGCTCAGTCATTTCTCTGATGCAGCTTTTCAGGTCGATCCAAGCTCCATGTTTGTCATGAAGTGGCCAGACAGGCAGCAAGCAAGAGGAAAAGCAGGAAATCACAATCTGTCAGCCTGTTTCGTGCTTTACTTCTTGTCTTGAGATGAAAAGCGGCACATTCTTCTCAAGCGTATTGCGAGTTTATCGTCGCTTCTCAACAAACACTAGCCTAAAGGCATCTTAGCGCTGTGATTATAAAGCCAGATAATGTGATGTTTTGACAAATACAGGAACCTACCAACCTAAATTCCACTTCAAATGGAGCAAACGGGTTAATGTCTACAGGTCCATCTGCCCTATAAATCACTAGACTTAAATAGTGTGAGCTAAATTAGCTTAGCTGCCCTAATAATTTCAATACTCAAACTGATGATCTGCACATACTGTAGCATGCCAGGATACTTTTTAAAACCCACTTAGACCAGTGTCAATTGTTTATCACGTTTACTGCTTTCTCAGGGAGCATAGCAACAAAGAAACCTCATTTGCAGTATTGTTACGTCACAGTATTATGCTTTATGTTAAGTGCTAAATGTTGCCTTTCCTATTTTCTTATTTTGCTCTTTTTTCTGTATTCTGTTCATTATTTTTGCTTTGAATTCATTTTACAATATGAAGTGTCTGTTTACACGAATGGTTTGTGTTAATTTCCTTTGAAATGTCATTTAGCTTTATATTAATGTGTTAGATGAGTAGTAACCAAGGTCCTTTGTTATAGTCAACCCCAGCAAACGTAAGAAGGGATAAAGTTAGCCATTTTTTCATGGTAGTAAATTTAGGCCATATGCCAGAAATACGGGAAGGTTTAAAGTTAAAATTCCCATGCTGTCTTGAGTGAATTTAGGACATCTTAAATGTGTGCTTCTCTGAACTCCACCTTCTCTGAAATAACACAGCGTGTGGCTAATTAGCCCACCAGTGTCAGAAGGCATGAAGGCAGCGGTGAGGCAAATGAGAGAATCGCGCCGATTCAAAGTTCACAGGTAGAGGGAAAACATTTGCAAAATGAGAAAATCACAAGCGTATTGCAACATACTGTAAAGATAAATCTTGAAGTAAAAACTTCATTGTAACACCGCCACCCATAAGTGCTGATCTAGTCATCCAGCATGGGCTCATAGTGAAGCAGAAGGCGCCAATCTGAGCTGGCATCCCACCCAGGCTGATGCCCTGCAGCCTGGGCTCAGATCACTGGCACACTGGAGAAGCGCTCAACGGTGATGCACAACATCTAAAATCTAACTTCTCATTTGTTGATTTTAACATAAACAGGAGCTTCCCCATTTCACATTTGTCCTCCGGCCAAAAAAATAAGCTTAGCACTGAACTGAGTGTTCAGTGACCATTAAATGGTGGAATCACTTTAAATAATGGACAGAAAAGGGGAACATTATGGACAGGATACCAGGTGTTAGTCATCTGACAGATGATCAGCGCACTGTAACGGGGGGGGGGCTTATTGGGGAGCCAGGGCCCCTTCCATAACCCCCTTCAATTCACAATAAACTGAAACTGTCTCTCATCCTTTTACTTAGAACAGTGTTTCCCAATCTGGTCCTCAGGAACCTTGTTTTTGCTCCCTCTCAGATCACTTCCTGGTACCCTGGGGGTCCCCGAGGACCAGATTGGGAAACACTGGCGTAGACTAATATTCAACAGGCAAAGCTCAAAAAATGTGATACTGGCATACAGTGCCCACTGCATCAGCATGTTACAATGGTAACTTTGTTTATTCAATAAACAATTACAGGGGGATTAAGGCATGGACTTACAAATGCAACGTGTCCATTTTCTCATGCTGATTTTACAAGTTATTGGAATTATTAAAATGTTACAGAATCTAATCTTTAAGTATACAAGCCAAGCATCTGCTTTTCAAGTGTATCTTTCTATCTATCCAGACCAGTGTTTCTCAACCTGGGCCTCGCGCACCCCCGGACAGTCTACATTTTTGCTACCGGGAACTGGATGGGAGCAAAAACATAGACTGTCTTGGGCTGGGGAACACTGATCTAGACTGAAGAAAAGCCAGACGAACATGAAGAGATCATGCAAACTCCACACTCAGACTCTGGGGCAGCAATCGACCCACAACGGAACTGTCCAAATAAGCGGTACAGTCGTCAAACCTCAATTCTCATTCATTTATTGAGCTTCATTCTCCATTAATACAAATCTTTATTTTTATTTTGTATTCTGAGCAAAGAAACTTCTGTAATTAATTTAACATCTAAAGTCCAAACATGAAGCGGCCTCCTGATGTCCAGCTCCTAGCAGGAACTGCAGTGATCATCTACCGACCAAAACCGAAGTCTGAAGTTTGCTCTTTTACACAGTTGTTTTTCCAGGAATAACCACATGCAGGGGAGTTGCACAAATCACCCCACAAATAATATTTGACTCAAGAAAATGGCAACTCTTTAGAAATGCAATATTCATACAAATTTACCATTAGGTATTTATGATGAAATGGAACCAAGAAGTGAGACGTACTAGGAAGAAACAGTGCATACATTAAAACATGAGAAAGTTCATATGCATACTATATCCTGACTGGTCTAAAACAAAATCTAACAATAAATACTTTAATATGATTCATTTTTTAAGAACTAACCTTATGCATCATTAAACCTTCGATACATTCAGAATCATTCAACATTTAGAACAATGTGCTTTGATTTATTCCATTCAGAGCATCTCATTCGTTAGTATATTATAAGAAACTGTCCCAGTTCACATCCAGTGCTTTGATGTCATTAACAGAATAAAGCAAGAATCACTGGCGATGCGATTCCAACATTTTCGAAAAGCTGGAAGCTTGCGAGCATCCAGTGTCCTTGTTCTCTGATCCAGAGGTATTAGTGTAGAGTAAAATGCACTGCATTTTGTTCCAGAGGGAGCAGTCTGCTATACTGATCTCCCTTTGGGTGTTTATGTACCATGGCACAGTGCCTCCCTAACCCCCTTAAAAAGGAAAAGTAGTACTTTTCTATCCATTTAAGAGACAAAGCTGCAAGAATCATTATATAAAAAACACAGGGATTCATCCTGACAAAGATTAAAAGCATCCGCAGTGAGAGCAGCACTGCGTTTCAGAGACGCTCAGTGACGCTGACACATATTTACACATTTTCATGAGATTAATGCCTAACAAAACAAGCTAAGAAACATAGTCAGGTTCTGGGCTAAACCTGTAACTGCTGGGCCAGCCACAGACCTCTGGAAACCGTATGACGTGTAGAAATGAAGGTATGCAAATGCAGTCTAAAGAGTGTCCCTGTCAAAATGCTCCACCCTCATGCTGGGGTCCCTGCTTCCCCTTGTGTTCCGTGAGGCTGGAATACCAAGCTGCACTTACATTTCTGCAAAGGCCAATAAACTGCACCAGGGTTGATGAAAACCCCTGTTCACTATTGTAGGTCATGTTTCCATACTTTATCCTTTCGTTGCTAACAGTTTGCATTATTAAATTGTCAGTAATTTCTTCCTCTGCGAAAATATGATACTGGAGAAAAACAAATCACTTTCAATGCCTATATGTTCTTATACTTTTTTTTTTTTTGCAAACAGAGTACATCAAAGCTTGTCATATGAGAATGGAAGATGTAAAAAAAAAAAATATCAAATTCAAATTCTTGTTAATATGACCCATTTTCATGTTGACTACAGGAGAATTTTGGGAAAACTGTATGCAAACACTGTCTGCTAGGATGAAATATGTTGTCTAAAGTAATACACCAATCTGCACAATTTCAGTCTACACTCAGACACATTCTATTACAGTCCAGTTCATACACAGCAAATAGTAGAAACCTTTAAACTATAATGATTCCACAGCATAGTATTGTGGTGAATTAAAATGAAGCAGGTTTTTTCCTCACATTTCTCTTGGAATTTCTTGCTATGGTTGCGACCTTTGCTCAATGACCATGTGACCGTGTGCCATGGCCTTTAACCACAGGTCCATCTGTAATGCCAGATTTGCTGCCAGTATCATATTACATCACATAATTCCCAGAGGGCATTTCTGCAGCTGTCCTATCCCTCTTCCTGATTGGTTACCTGAGAGGGGCTCTAATGCTTTTCTCGGGCAGTGCGTGTGTCTGCCTCTGATTGTCTCCGTCTCTGAGGTGCCGCTCCTCGGCTGCACCGTTGGACAGGTCCAGTCTCTGGACAGTCAGCGGCACGGGGGCCTGCGCTACTGCTGGTGCTTCTTGTCCAGGGAGAATATGTAAATATTCAGATGGTCACTCAGCTGTTTTCCCTGGAGAGAAAAAAAAAAACAGGGAAGAGAGCAGACAGATATGAAATTTTTTTCAGAGCTTGGAACAGAAATGTTATGCGTAAAGATGCATCAGGCAGAAATTAATCCTGACATTGTATCATTCACTTCTGACTGTCAATTCAGGCCTTGCATCATCCTCTGTCGTCACAGCCTCTGGAGCCAATCAGGTTTAAGCATGGATGCCTAGGCAACCGTTTCCTTAACGTATTCTTGGTATGAATGTGGCTGCGAAATAGAGCACATGGAAGCGGCCAAATTCAGACTGGGGAGGGGGCACAGACTGGGCTTAAGGAACACAGCCACAGGAAACGCTCAGGCAGTGCAGCCATCTGCTTCCTCCTGTCCCAAGGGCACATTAACCTGGTGAAGCATCACATCTTATGGTACAACAGAAGTTCCCCTGAAGGAATACACAAGCACTGAGCCATGACACCTACTTCAAGCTACGTTAAGGAAAGGTTTTCAGATATATGATCTGAGACTTTATACCTCTGTAGGCCTCCAAATGACTGTCCTGAAAGACTTTACCATCGCTCGTCAGTTTCCGTATCACAAACGCCACAATTCTATTCCCAACTGTCGTCTACATTCAGGCAGATCTGCCACGTCCACTTTTGACAGCAAGGTGCAGGGGAGACACATTCACCACAGGGAGGTACTGTCTGACAATGGGGGGGCACAGAGAGCGAGCACAGGAGGACACTCACCACACAGACCCCGTAGTGCAGGTGTGCCAGCGTCACCAGGGTGCTAAAGGCCAGGAGCCCCAGGAACTCGCCGTGGGCCAGGAGCCCGGAGAGGATGGCCCCCACCATGACAGCCAGAGGCAGGAGCAGCCAGTGCAGAGCTTCAGACCGGGTGTTAGTCATCTGGCAGATGATCAGCCTGCACTGTAACGGCAGGCAAGGCGTGGGGGGGCTTACTGGGGGGGGCAGAGAGCCTTCTGTAACCCCCATCAACTCACAATAAACTGAAACTGACTCACATCCTGTTATGTAGAGCGGTGTTTCCCAATCCAGTCCTCGGGGACCCCCAGCCGGTCCACGTTTTTGCTCCCTCCCAGCTCCAAGAGCAAAAACGTGGACCGGCTGTGGGTCCCCGAGGACTGGATTGGGAAACACTGACATAAGACGAATATTCAACATGTAAAGGTAAAAAAATGTGCTGCTGGCATACAGTGCCCACTGCATCAGTACCTTTACACTGGTAAGTGTTAACGACATAGAAACAGCCAGGAATAAGGGAGAGAAAGAGCTTACAGACACGTTGGAAAAGGCCACGCCCGTCATCCACAGGAAGATGCGGGGATGCTGTGCCAGCACGTCGCTGGGCGAGGAGAGGGCCCAGGTGGTGAGCAAGGCGAACAGGAGGCAGGGAGAGAGGAGCGGGAGGAGGCCTTCGTACAGGGAGCTCCTCTGCAGGGTGCCATCGCGGTGCCCCCTTCAGGCAGAACAGTAACACTTCACACCTACGCCTCAGAGGTAAAAACCCTCTAATGATTATTAAAGGCATAATGTGTCCAGGGATCCATTTGTAAATCATTATATCATCATCCTGATTGTGACAGCCCCATGGTTACTGATTGGTTACTCTAATGATTTTCTTAACTCTGATTGGATAAAACATCTTTGAAGCATCTGGAGTGTGACTATGGCTTCTGACCGTCAGTGTGAGAGACGCCACTCACTTGTAAATGTTGTAGAGAGTCTGCGGCAGGGACAGGAAGGCAATGCACCCTGGAGACAGAGACATCCTCTAAAAAAACTGACTCAGTGCTGATTCTGGGGCCAAGCCGGCCCTTATCACACCAAACACTGTTACACCATGACAATAAGACAATGTTACAGCCCACAATATCCCTCATTATAGTCCTGAAAGGTCGTATCTTCACTTCTTTGATAAATAACACAGTTCTCTTGTCTATCGGCACATCACCCGAAATCACACACATATGCCTCCTCTGTTCACATGCATTATTCTTCCTTTTTAATATTTCTGCCAAAAGTTCTTCCTTTTCTCAACACTCTCTGTGATTGGATACTGATGCTAAGCTTCCTGTCATGTGACCATTAAAAGAAGCTGGCTTCCTTAGTTTCTGAGCCTTGCTTCCTGATTGTCCATATGACTGCCTCCCTTCTTTCCTTTCCTGCCGTTTCCTCTCTCTCTCTCTCTCTCTCTCTCTCCCTCCCTCCTGCGTGGCTTATTTTCTATTCCATAAATCTGAATGAAAAAAAAAAACAGAAGTCATGCACATAAAACAAACAGATCATTATTGCTGTACGCTTCCTTCACTTTCCCTGTCTTTAATAATGAATGTTTATGTCTATGATTAATTCATATGTAGCACAAGCCTTCCCTTTCACAGATCCAGCACCTGAACCACAGTCTCTCTCAAACTAGGGGTGTCGGTGACTTTATAAATACGCACGCACACACGCACAGACCCATCACTCAATCCTGCACTTAACTCCCAATCAGCCTTCTCCCCTCCCCACTCTCAGTGTTTAGGCTCATTCACACCTAATCATGGCAATTCCTGCTTCTAAAGACACATAATATACTCAACTCAAGTGACCAGTCTCAAATAAACCGGCACGACACACATCACTGCATACAGGCTCTTCCGATAGGCTTGGGAGTGACTAAACGAAACCATCGAGATGATCAGCAGGAAGATCACTGCTAATAATGTAATGTTGTGAAAACGCACCATACGAAAATAAATCTGTTGTTTTTCTTGAAAGGACATCAAGCGCCGTCAAGCAGCATCAGCCCATACAGAACACGGTACTATAACCAATGGGCAAAATCAGCGTCATCATATTCCCACATAAAGAGATGGCTTGTGCAAGTCATTATGGGAGTGAAAGGTCTCTGTGAAATGATTATGAGCATTGACATGCAGGAGCTGAGATAGAAACCGTGAAGCAGAAAAACATTGGCTCATCACTAGATGTTTATGTCCTCATATATCAATCTTCAGCAGTGGGGAAGCCAGATGACGGTCCACAGAAATGCCCACATCAGCCGTATTCAGTTCTATTCTGTTGCCTAACAATTAATAATTTTATCATAAAAGCCAAACAATCAGGTATTATTCTGATACGGAAAGCTGAAAATAAACGTGCCCTGTCATGCATTAACATTTAAATACCCATCAATCTGGGTAACTGGCTTACTGAGTCAGCGTGGTGTGTAGAGCTGACAATTCAGGAGGAAAATGCATATATTTATGCAGTATATATTACAATGTAGTCAGGGCCATAGCCTGGGTTTGGAAAAGAGTGAGGTCTAGGTCCGGGGTCGGGTCCGGGGTCGGGTCCGGGGCCGGGTCCGGGGCTGGGGGGAACTTGTCAAACACATTTTTATTGGTGCTGACAATCTGAAAAATATTAATTCTGAAAAATACACCATACATCCTGCCAAGAGTAAGAGTAATTTTAAACTTAAACAGTTCACCCTTGGTCACATTGACAGAGCAAGAAGCAAAAATATACTCTACTAACCCTACAGTGTCCCTAGCTGAATGAATTTAGGTCTATGCCATAGACTAGTATCAATAACGCTTGATATTAACACACCATTACAAGCTAACATCAAACACACTTGTTTTGATATCCAAATTTGCCTTTGAAATGGTTCTATGGACACTGTTACTGATACCGTCCCCTTCATAAGCCGTTTATTATTATTATTTATTAACGACGTTGTGTGGAACGTTAGTTAGCCTAATCTAGCCCATCGGGCGTAATGTGAAAGAAACCCAACCTTTACCATGGCCAGAGTGGCCCAGTCTACGCTTATATTTAACATGCTTCATACAATTATCTTTACTCCAAATGCCAGAGCGGGTTGCAGTTCTGTAACATTTTTACACATAATGGCATCCTCTGTCATGCTGATACTGAATGCTCTCTCTCTCTCTCTCTCTCACACACACACACACACACACCAGACACTATTAATGACACATTCAAACTGAATTAATTCACTTGGCCCGCAGACATTTTCAACTGCTGATTTTTTTCTATTCTGGTGAATACTTAGCTTGAAATTTTATTTTTAGCCCTTAAAAATATTAGCAAGGTCCGGAGCTCGGTGCCATCATAGCTGGTTATGGTCCTGCATTTATTTGATACGGGTCACCACACTATGCTTGTCAATGATCCATTTAGGATTTAGGGATTTCGAGGCCCTAAGCAAACCGCAAAGATGTTTATTCTCTACGGCAGTTTAAATGACACACGTGACTCAGCCATATGACACTCTGCCATCACACACTGAAGCAGAAGAAGGGATTATTACTGCCATTACCAGCATGTACGTGGCCAACGAAACAAAAGGGTGCTTCAGGCCATTTCATGAGTATTGATAAGTGGCGCCCTCTGGTGCCCATTAATGTAACTGACCTGGTCTTCGATTGTTTTCCGAATGGAATCCTGAGTTTTTTGATCTTGACAATGAAATGCAGTTTTCATTTGTCAGTTTACTTGGTCATCTTAGATCCATTGATTTAAAAATTACTTTAATTATGGTTGGAAATTTTTTCTGCCGAGATACTAATGACTATGACAAAATATGCCAGAGACAGGGGCAATAGGATCATGACACTCCGTGGGCCCGATTCTCACCACACTGTTTGTAGAACCGAGGAATCCGTGATGAAAAAAACCATCGTGATTTAGCCCTATTAGTGGTTGTTATCCGAAATATTAAAACATGGAGACTAACTAGCTGGCCATGATTATCTGAATTTAGGCACTGCATTTAGGCAAATTCAGTTTATCACAAAAAAGCAACTGGTATAACAAGATTGGCGAGTACATGAGCACAGAGGACAAAACTCTCTTTCCATAGGTCCAGTCAGGACCGGATGCTTATTGGACGTTTCTGTGAAAGCTGAAATTATTGAAAGGAGGGTTAAATAAAAAGCAGAAGTCTTCTTTACTTGTTTTACTAGCAGTGATAATTGCAGGGTTAGGACACCACTCCCAGGATCAGTTGCTCACTGGTTCAAATCCCATGCCTGACACAGTGATGTCACCACTGCATCCCTTGAGGAAGCCGCTTAACCCCAACTGCTCCAGGGACACGGTCTCATCTTGCTCTCGCATCCTCACTGCCTGTTGCTTTGGGAAAAAGCGTCTGCTAAGTAAATTTAAAAGTGTGGATAATGTATAATAATTTTACTTCAACCACTGGATTATCACTGACAGTCTTCGTAGCTAGCTAACTAAATCCCGACAAGCCTCAGCCCGTCTAAAGCAGGTGGCTATAACAGAGCTTTTCTTTAACTGGCTAGTTTTCCTCTGTGCCTAGAGGAGACATGTCCCTGGAAACACAGGGTGTGGTCGAGCTAAGACTTAGTCAGCACCAAAACAAAGGCATTCGTAAAGGCCTACTTTTACTCATCACTACCCGTTGGTTCCCCGTTTTCCTTAGATGCTTGCATTTCCATCATTTTTTAATGTTTAAATGATGTCACAGTCATCCTTGCGGGAAAGGACGTCAATGATTTTTAGAAGTAGGTCACAGGGAACAGTAGGGGCTAGACTAGTGGCAAAAGGGCAGCTTGACGTTAATTACTGTGACACAGCCACACGTGACCAATAAAATGAAGAGTACAAATATAACGGTACCTGATACTGTTATCTTTCAACCACTTATCTGATACCACAAGACCGGGGACAAGATGTCAGCCCAATGCATGGCACACACATCAGCCACTGTGGACGATTCAAACATGGCAGCTCACCTAATCGCATGCCTTTGGACTGCAGGTCTAGAACGCCTGAAGGGGACCCATGCAGACTGCACACACAGATAGGGGCTACAATTTTTTACCCTGGGGGATGTGAAGCATCAGTGCTACTCAATGAAGTGCCCCCCCCCCAATAAGAGTGGTAAAACCACCATGTTGTTACAATCCAGGTCACCTTTATGTCCCCTGCATCTGATACACACATATCGGAGATATCGTCACCATTTTGCGTAACTATCGTTTGATAATTGCTGGCATCACGGCTCGGTGTGTAGCATCCCCTCGCACCTCCAGGGTTGTGGGTTTGAATCCCACCTCCGCCCTGTCTGTGTGGATTTGCACGCTCTCCCCGTGTGCTGCTGCTATTGGAGTATGTGCACTATTATGTCGTCCTTACGCACCAATTATACGCAGTATGTTATATTAACCACACGTCAGCCAACACCACTAACTCACTTTTATGCTGGATCTGTAACGCACCCTTACTGCAGTACTGCTGTCCATGCTTTTGTAATAAATTGTATTTATTACTCAGAATTTGTACCTTTACAGTGCAGTTCTTTTATATTTTACACCTTTATCTTCCTTATTCTTTGTATTGTGTTTTAAATGTAACATACCATTTGAGGCTGACACAATTGCAATTTCGTTGTGCTTGCGTAGTGACAATAAAGTTCTTGAATCTTGAATGCTTCACGTTTTATCCAGGAACTCTGCTTACCGTCCTCAGTCCTTTAGCATACATGAGTGTTCTGCAGTTCCGATCTTGGAGGGCCAGACTGCAACACAGTGCGCACATTTCTCTACTCAGACACACATACTAAGCCTGGTAATTAGCTGGTGAGCAGAATAAGGTATGTCTGAGCAGGAAAATCTGCGAACCATGTCGCAGGCTGGCCCTCCAGGACCGGAACTGGGGAACCCTGACATACTGTTTCACTACTTGGTGTATCTAAATTACAAATGTGTGTATGTGCATCTTGTCCATGGTGTACCCCAGCCTTGTACCCTGTGCTGCCTGTGATAGTCTCACATGTCCCAGTCCCGCAAAAGCAGTTGGAAGATGAATGTCTGTAATAATTACATAAAAAACGAAAAGAATCCCAAATCACTGAGCGTTCTGACACAGTGAATAAGCATATTATGACAGCACCACCTTAATGGCCAGTCAAGTATGAGGCTTACAAGATAAATGAGTGCTAATGACTCTATACAAAGCAGTCAACCCTTTGTGATGTCACTGGAATGAACAGGACAAAAGGTTCCAGAACATGGAATTTCAATCATCTGTCATATTAGACCTTGCTAAGCATAAAAAATATATTACCAGCACCAAAATCACTGGCTATTTGGTGTGGTAACCTTCAAGCGCAGCAAAAAAAAAAAAAAACTCCCTCATTATCTGGTTACACCTCATTAGCAGAGGCGTGACACGCAATGTGGGGACATGTTTAAGCTTTAACCCTAGTGAAACATTAAGTGTACACCCCTGTCCCTAAGTTAAGGTACATGAACTGGAGCAGAGGTAGAAAATTCACATCGAGAAAGTACAAATCTAGATCAAGGTTTTGTTTTAACCAACCAGTTGAGCATAAAGAGTCACAGACACAGAGTACTGAACTGGTTGGTTGAACCAAAATCCCGGTCTGGATTTGTTCTTTCTGGACCTGAACTTTCTACCACTGAACTGGAGAACATCAAATCCCTCATCAGAACCATAGCTCCCAGAACCAACTGCATCCCAGTGTCCCAGCTAACAGGGAACGTTCCCAGAACTTTAGCTAATGGTATGTGAGGGTCTTCTCAAAGTTGGCAGAGAACGTTCTTACTGTAATGTTAATTTGCATGTTTTACATTTTAACAAAGGTTCTGTCGACGTCAGCACAATAACATTATTACCTGAATATCCTTTTAACGCGAATAATGTTGAAAAGCATTGTTTTATAATAAAATATTATGCAGTAAAAGTGCGACATGCGTATACTGAACAGATGCCATCCAGCCTTGAACCCCATAGCCGTAACATTCGGTAAACATTCCTAGAACAAATAATTGTTAGCGGGGGAATAGAGTAATTTGTGCTGCATCTAGTAAGTGCACAACAGCCTAGCAAATCCTTTTAATTGTAGCACAATAATAAAGTGAGGCAGACAGAGAGGTGAGGTGCGGAGTGGGATGAGCAGGACAGCGCTTTGGGACAGACTCGTCATCCACGTGACACTTAGGCTTGGGACACTTACCGATCGCCACGGCGATTAGAATATCCGTAAAGAAATAACCGAAGGCCACAGGCTGATACCAGACTTCGACTCCCAATACTGCTGTCAGCAGATACACCGCTGTCATTGTCTACAGGAGGAGAAAACAGATTTCACACAGCATCACATGCATCTTACCGGTGCATATTTTAGCATTTAAGGTCAGCTGGCAAGTATAGTATAAAGATCATTTATACTGCTAAAAAAAAGGACTCAAAGCTGAAGGATTTTTAGCCAGGAAACGTTATTGAAATGCTATTCCTCTGCTATTGCAGTAAAGGGGTCGTGTGAGTGTGGCTTACTAGCAGGCAGCAGGTTTGGGTTCATAACGAACCGCGTAACTGCACAAGGCTGCACACTTTCACTCTGATACTGCTGACGAGGAGGAAGAGGAGGGAGCCAAGCTATGCTGAGGCAATGAAAGGGAGCCGCCTAGGCTAGACCGTCCACCGTGCACTCGAGAAGACAGCTGACGTGCCACTTTTCCCCCTCTAAGCCCCTGCCAATTCCTACTCCGCATCACACGCAGACTTTGCGGGAGAAGGAGAGAATCGCCCCCCAGTGCCAAGATCCAGCAACAGATCGGGACAGGCACGCTGAGATTCCCCAGCCAATAGAAAATTGCCTTCCTGTGGCAGCAATTTGTTCCACAAGAGATGACTCACGCGCTCTGCTTTCGAAATTCCATAAAACACGCCTGGGTACAAAGTAAGAGAGAAGCTTGGCTGAAGATTGAATTATACCCCGAAGGTGCCTAAGCAGGTGTAATATCACTAAGGACTTTTCTGTGAAATTGAACACAGAATAACACTACTACCATTGTATGTGTATTTTACAAAAGAGAGCTGGAAATTTAACTGAAGTGTCTTCTTCTTTCCTTTGTACTGTTCTATGAGTTTACCTCATAGAACCACGTACTTGTCAAGCACAGCGCTAAATATATAGTGAACAATCGTCATGCGCGTGAATTCCTGCACACCGATGTCGGATAGAACGCGGCGTCAGGATCACAAACACGGCTGAGGTCGGAGGAGGTCCGGCGCCACGCCTTATCTACCTTCCCTCCTTTTCCGAGACTGAAACGAGATGACAAACCGCGCGAATTACCGGCGGCTGAGCCCCGCGTGCTTCTGGGTCCCCCGCTCCCAGAGGCGTGGTACAAGCCAAGAAGCTGTTTTTCCTGCATCGAGGGGGGCGAGATGGATGAAGAAAGCCCCCCCGCGGTGCGCCCATCTATTCCGACTGGAGAACTGCCCCCCCTCCCCCATTTTGTCATATACAACTAGGGCAACCTATACATGCTGTATATAAATAGCCTGCCTGCAGAAAACTTACGTTTATCATTATCCGTTCCCTAATTACTGCCGCTGAATTTTAAAGTAGAAGATTTTTTACTTTTTGGCATACAAAACGATTTTTAAAAAATAATACGTCACTAGATCACTACTCAGTTAGCAAACAGGATCCGAGGCTGTTCCCACTATAACGAACTGTAACGTTTGCCTGAAAAAGCATCTGTACCAGACCAAAATATGTTGGTGGATCCATTACATCACTGCTGAAATGTGCCGTCATTTAGAGATTCAGATCGACACCACCGGCAGTTTTGCCGAGAGCCAATCTGCTGGGTGACACAGTGAACCGATTGGCGGGTAATATGTATAATCTCATAAATTTAACTCTAGACTGAGAAGGACTTGTTCAAACAAGCCAGGCACTGAAGTACCTGATTCCTCCAGTCGCCGCAGTGACCGAACCGGTTCAGATGTGTCTGCTGAACTCTCCCAGCAATTCAGAGAGCAGCGCAGTGCCGGCTGTTACGCAGCCCCCAAGCATGGGGGGCTCATTAACCATACACTCACTGTCTCCTTTACACGACCAGCTCCACTGCATATACATATCATGAATATACAAAAACCAACTAAAGACTAAACCGGCTCCTCAATACAGTATTCCGCTTGCATCATTTGATGTTTCACGCTGCTCCTTAAAGTTGTAAAAGGGACCAAATAAACAGCGTTCAAACAAGACCCCTGGCAGGCATACAGTAGAAGCACTAAATGCCTTTAAGCTGAATTCTGTGACTATAAAGAACACCGTCCCAACATCCTGTTTACAGACTAGATACCGACGCTGTCCCGGGTACATTGTAGGGCTCTCTTTGATTCTTCGTGAAAAAGATCAAGGAAGAAGACCTCCAAAATATACTGTCAAAATCTGCCATTAGGACTTTACTGTCAAGGCTGCTCAGTGTTATGCAGCGTCCAACCAACTTAGGAAGCACTGCTGAAAAATACTGAAAGCTTATTGGAGGAGAACAGACCAGCACACAGTAGCTCCATCCAATATCCCCTGAGCGTCATTGTTGATACTGTCACATAGCCCAGGCCCTGACCGTTCAGCCAGACCCAGGATAGCGTGAGGAACACAGTGTATGAAAGAGTGAGCACTTCCAAAGAAAGCACATCTAATAAAATACAGAATTACTAATCATTTTACACTAATAATTGCATTTCGTCAGATTTTTTTTAAACAAAATGCATTTAGCGCAATGATCACCATGCTGTTCAGGTGAGGGATTTTTATGGCCTTTGTAATGAATCCTTGCCATGCTAGAAATTGTCGAAATTTTATATTGCACATTCTACAACATACTTTTCCAGTGTGAGGGCACTGCAAATGTTTTGATAGCCTGTGCTTGCTATTGAATCGTCAACCCAATCGACCAGTGTTATTCCTCAGTACATATTTTATCTCACCAGCCCAGTGACAGGATTCCAGTACTGACCACTTGACTGAAGTCATATCCCCAGGGCAGGAACAGGACTCCTGTGTTGTACTTCTCCCAGTGAGAGAGCACAAATGTGACCAGGACGATGCACAGGATGCAGTAGAGGGTGTAGGCTGAGACAGCCCTGGCCTTGCACAAGCCGAACACTGAGAAGAATGACAAGCTGAAAATGGAGGTGGCCCAGCTGTCCAGGCCATGGTCAAAGAGCTCCCCTAGAGGGCTGGAGGACTGCGTGCGGCGAGCGTGCTTCCCATCAATGGAGTCTGTGGGGTATCACAACGACAGTCCAAGTCAAGCCCATGTAGTATCTTTGCCATTATAAATAGACAGTTTCAACCTTCAAACAAGCTCAGGATAGATATACTTGCTGAAGGTTAGTCTATCAGTACATCTCACAGTATATGCAGATGGTATGAAAAGCAGATGCAGCACAGCCTCTTAATGGTCAGCATATTATAATATTACATATAGAGAGGAGATAAAATAAAAGATACATTTTTTCATTAATCTCAAATTATGTCAAATAATTCCTCATGCCAATATACAGCCATGGAAAAAAATGAGACCACTCTATATTTTTTAAACAAATCTGCATTTTTAAATCCTAGTTTAATCCTGGTCCTGCTGGCAGAAGGCTACCCTGAACAGCAGGCTGCTTCCAGGTTCAAGATTTCTAAGACAGCAGTACACAAGAACAAGGTGAAGCAGGAGACACTGGGAACGACCAGAAAACAGTCAGGTAAAGGACGGAAGCGACATTCTAATGCCAGCGATGACTGTCAACTTATCAGTCCCTCATGAATAGAAGGGTGACATCAAGTGAGCTTCAAAAGCAATGGGAAACATTAAGTGCAGGTGTGAAGTGCACTGAAATGACAGTTCATATCAGGCTCCTAGAAGCAGGACTGAGTCCCATGAAGCAAGGAAGAAGCCCCTCATTAATGAGAAACTGCATTAATGAGGCTGCATTTTGCAAGAAAATATATACTATTCACAGACACACAGCCATAAATTGAGAAATGAGTGAAACAAATATTGTGCTGTGGTCTCAATTTTTCCATGGCTGTAGCCTCCCCTCTCCTCTATAAGGAGACCCACCACTCATCCCGTTACTCTCCCCTCTCCTCTATAAGGAGACCCACCACTCATCCCGTTACTCTCCCCTCTCCTCTATAAGGAGACCCACCACTCATCCCGTTACTCTCCCCTCTCCTCTATAAGGAGACCCACCACTCATCCCGTTACTCTCC
>JAOYFF010000081.1:9437244-9457480 GCA_025773925.1 Cryptomyrus ogoouensis
ATTTTTTTAGGAAACTGGCACAGACTGGAGGATACTCAACCTCTATGGACCACGAGAGACTGACCAGACAGAACAATGGCGGAAAGAAGAGCGCAGGGCATCTACAGAGTAGACAGACACTTCACAAGATGTCTGCTGTAAGATTAATTTGTGACAATGACCTAAAACTAGCCACTACTGAATCAGTTTCATTTTGCTGGGCCAGTGTGCATTACCTGGTGCAAGGACCACTCAGGAAGACTAATAAAGTTTGAGTTCTCTCATTCTCCTGCCACTTCTCCTGGTGATGGTCTCGGCGGCAGAATACAGACCAAACCTCTCTTTTCCAAAGTCATTGTGAGGGATCCCTAGATGTTCCCAGGCCAGCTGGGAAATGTAAAGCATCTCGCACGTTCTGGGACTTCCCTAGGGCCTCTGCCTAGTGGGGCGTGCCAGGAACATCTCCCTTGGGAACCATCCAGGTGACGTCCTTATACGGTGTCCAGACCATCTTAGCTGGTTCTTCTTGGATCAGTGGAGCAGCAGTATTTCAAAGCTCCTTTTGGATCTCCGGACTCATCAGGAATCTCTCGTCTCACCTTAAAGGAGAAATCCTTTCTTTTGTAAGAAGACACCATGGAGGTGTTGATTCTCATCCTCTTCACACTCATGATGGATGAGGCCAAAAGCTCATCCTCTGCAGGTAGCAGGGAAGTCACTTCCAGCTCCCTATACTGGACGTCCTAGCAGTATGAACAGCTTCAGTTTTGTACCAAAGATGGAGATACAACTTTTACTGCATTCATGCAAGGAATAAATTCTATAATCCATTCTAGTGCAACATTTCCTATAGTTTGTGCTGGGGCATATGGTCACATGCCTTCTCCAACTTTTACACAGCCAGCCACAATCAACATTGTTGCTTCTGAAGCCTAGATTTGACCATTTGGTTGTGTTATCTCTAGTTCCCTGACATAGAGCTTGACTATACCCTCTGGTATGTTCTTCTTAAGAATAGGGACCACCACTCTTCGTTTCAGTCCAGAGGTATTTTACCCACTTTCCAAGCAACATTAAAACGAAGACCCCCTTGCAAGTATTGCACCTAAGGTCTCCTTTTTCTTGACTTAATAGCTTCCCCACAGAAGTCCACTCTGGGGTCTTTGGGGTCCCGCCATAAATGATGCCGACTGCTTCCTGGCTGTAGCAAGGATTGAAACCTTGGCCATGATCCATTCATCCCCAGTTTCCCAGAACTCATTAGGTACATGTTTTTCTGGAAACACCAGCTTACCAGCTCATCGCCGAGTGGTAATGATCAGTTCATAGCCCCCTTTGGACAATCTTCAGCTTGCATAGACGTATAATATCTATCCAGCACTTTGGCTTAGATCCAGGAAGCCATTCCTCCAATCATGTATCATGCCCCTTCCAGTATCTCCATCATTCTCTAGGTGAGCATTGGTATCTCCTGGCAGCACTACAGAGACGATACTCTTCCGAGAACCTTATTCAGGGTACTTTGAATTTTGTCTCTGCAACTCGCCGTCCTATAGAGGCAACCGTCAGGTCTACCCGGAAAAACTCTGCGTAGTCCTCAGCATGTGATTTGTAAGTATTCCCACACATCTATGAGATCTTTCACCGTGGGGAACACCAGAGTTGGAGAGACTTCTCCCCCCCCAAATCATGAGCCCATGCTATATGTGGAGGTAAGGTTAACTCCATTCAAGTAACTGAGCCCAAAAGGGGCTCCACACAGCCTTACCCTGAGCTGAAGCTCCAGATGACATAGCTCTGTAGATCTGTGTTTCCCAATCGAGTCCTCAGGGACCTGGGAGGGAGCAAAAACCTGGACTGTCTGTGGGTCCCCCAGGACAGGATTGGGAAATACTGCTGTAGATCATTATAGCAGTGTTTCCCAACCCAGTCTTTGGGGAACCCCGGACAGTCCACGTTTTCACTTCCTCTCAGCTCCCAGCGCACCTGTACCAGGTATTCGGTGTTCCTGATTGGCTGGGAACTGGGAAGGAGCAAAAATGTGGACTGTCTGGGGTTCCCCGAGGACTGGGTTGGGAAACACTGCATTAAAGCATGCAAACCACGCCACCATGCTATGGTCACAATTTTCTGTGGGATTTGATGAGTCGTCACTCACCATCAGCCAGATGGGTTTATATTTTGAGAAAGTGAATGGATGTCTTCAACCCGCAATGTCTTTTGGGATCATTAGGTATGCTAATTGCTTTACGTAGTTATGTGACAGCTAAAGGGTATTGAGCCATTGTAGAGTATCAGGTGCACGGTTTGGTGCAAACATTGTTCCTTCATTGTACTTCAAAGTGATGGTGCCCCTCATATTCACTGCTACACAAATTACAGATTCGCATCATAAACACCAGGATGGAGTGAAATGTCTTCCATGGCCTCCCCAGTCTGTAGAACTAAACATCAGTGAAACTTTGTGGCAACCTGGTCCTTGGGGACCCCCCCCCGCACAATCCAGATTTTTTGCTCCCGGTTTGAGAAACACTGCTTTATGGGAACTTGTGGACTGCATATTGTGAGGCTGATGGCCACCTCCTTTGTCCTTTAAAGACTTGCAGTCTTTCCTCTTTTTTCCCCAGCTTCTGTGCCAGCATTCCAAGAATGATCGAAGCTCTTCTGCATGCAAAGGGTGATCTTACTCCTACTAGATCCTTCATATATTAGGTTTTTCCATTACCCACAGTCGTCAAACCAACTGAATTTGGAGTTCCTCCATAATCACATCATATGTAGATGTACTGCTGCATGGACTTATAACATAAGAACCATCTCACAACCATCTCGGTGTTCACATCAGCGATGATTTTTTCCTGGTTTCACAACACCACTCCACTGGTAAAGAAGTCTCGACAGCATCTGAACTACCTGAAAAGGCTAAAGTTGTCTGGCATGCCAGGCAGAATCCTCAGCAACTTCTGCAGGGGTATTATCAAGATCCATTTTACCAGTATCATCACGGTCTGGTTTGGAAACTGCTCTTTACTGGATCGCAAATCCCTATAGCGTGTAGTTAGAACTGCCCAAGGCATCTCAGGTGCAACTGTACCAGCTCTGGGGAACACTTAGTAGGAGTAGTAGTACTTTATTGATCCCGAAGGAAATTCCAAAAAAGCTACAGTAACACACACAAAAGTGAGTACAAACTGTACATATACAACAGAAAAAGACACAGTACAATACAAAATATACAATGCAATACGAAATTGCAATGTGTGGTATGCAACATTTAAAAATGCAATGACAATCCAGAGGGCTGGTGACTGAGTGGGGGGAGGGCCGGGGGGGGGGTGGGGGTACGTATTGTAGCATTTGATGACTGCTGGGAGAAAAGACCTCAGATTGTGCTCACTGGTGCAGTGCAGCTGTGTGAGTCTGCTGCTGAATGTGCGTCTCTGTTTCACCAGGGTGTGATGTTGAGGGTGTGAGGCATTGGCCAGTCTGGAGCAAATCTTCTTAATTGTTCTCTTTTGGACATTTGCTTCAAAGGAATCCACCCTTTTTAATGTGCTTATTGAGCCTGTTCGAGTCCCTTCCTGTAGCATTGTTGCCCCAACACACTACAGCAGAGAAAACTGGAATCTCACACTGATTTTTTTTATCACTCAAATTTATCACTGCAGTGTCGTTAGGAGGGCCCACAGCATCATAAAGGACAGTACCCACCCCCAGTACAGCCTATTTACGCTCCTACTATCAGGTAAGTACTACGAGAGTATGAAATCTAGGACCACACACACACAAGAGACAATGGTGCACATGGACAAGATAAGTGTGAGGTGAACTGTACTGTATGACATCATGTGATTTGACCAAGGCAATGTGAGGATTAAGTAGTTAAAATGCAAGGTGAGGCGTGTTTAGCTGGGGTTCAGAATATTAGTTATGCTGCTCAGCCATGCTGGGATCTCAAAGGAAACTTAAAAGCCAGAAAGGGGAAATATCATCTGCATGGTGCAGATAAGAAACAGGCAACAGCGCCCAGAGATTCATGTCAGATGAGCAGATGAACATTGATTCATCCACCCATCCATCCTGAGGCTGCAATCAAACTCACAAATCTCATAATGTGAAACAAGCAGAACATTTCAGGTCCCAATACTGCTAAGGTCAGGTAAAGTTTATTGTAAAAGTGTCAGTTTTCAAATTTGAATTGTGATTGTGATGAACATTTAAAGCATCAGTTATAACGGGGCTACTGATAGTGGCTAAATAGACAATAACCATACTAAACTACCCCCAGTTTTTTGTTGTTTCTTTCGTTTTTTTTGTCAAAATTGTGAATTTGATAAAGCAAAATGTTCCACCTTTAAATAAAATAGAACTGAATCTCTGTTGCCATAATAAATGCCAGTGTAAATGTTATTCTGATGTGACAGTAACACGTAGGATACAAAGCGGATACAATTAGTACACATAACATATATTATAAACAGGGATTTTATAAGGACATAACTGGTACGCAAGTACGCATTAACCTTTAAAAGCGATACGTGCGACAATCGATTGTTGTAACAGCGTGAATGCGTACTTATTTTATGTGCATTTGCGCTGATATGACAAGAAATTATCATGCATTTCATATGCTAATTCATAGTTATATGCCCTTATATGCTAATTCATACTTCATTTATGGTATTGAGGTTAAAATGCACGGTAATTTCTTGTCATATCGGCGTAAATGCACGTAAAATAGGTACAGATTCAACTATTACAACAATCGATTGTCGTACGTATCACTTTTAAAGAGTGAATGCGTACTTGCGTACCAGTTACGTCAATCCCTGATTAGAAATACACCACTTAAAATATTCCACAGGCACGTGCAAAAATATGAGGATGACTAGATTTCTCACATCAAATGCAGAATATACCTCAGATGTCTGCGGTGGTTAAGGGCCCAAAGGAGAGGTGGTTACTCTGTCAGTCACAGGGCTCATGCTGGTGACCTTCTGATCACAGACTGTACTGAGCCACTTAACACCCTTAAAGCTAAGGCCCTCTTGAGATTTGAACTCGTGGTTTATAAGGCCAGTTGCTCTAATCCCTGAGCCATGGAGCAAAAATAGTTGGAAACGTAATAAAGTAACACAGGGTTATGTTGCTTGACATTAGTAGTTGCTGTTTGCATCTAACTAATCTTTTGATGTCAGTATAAATAATATTTATTGTTACTGGATCTAGGACACGGCTTGTGAAGATGGGCAGCCACATTTCTAACCCCATCACCCTCAGTACTGGAGCCCCACAAGGTTGTCCTCTCTCTCCCCTGGTGTGCACGAGGGCATCACTTCACAAAGCGATTATGTAACAAGTTTGCAGACATCACCTTAATTAGATTCGTCAAAGATAAAAAAAACTACCATACGGAAAGGAAGCTGGCTGGTGTCATACTATCGTGTTAACAACTTGGAGCTGAACACACAAAAAATTGTGGAAATGATCATCGACTTCTGGAACCCTAATCGCCGTCCCCACCAATCATACACAACACTCTATTCAGCAGAACTGAGACCTTTGAATTTCTAGGCGCCATCGTTCAACGAAACCACAAGAGGGAGACAAACATCACCTATCTAAGTAACAAAAGGCCAAACAGCGCCTATATTTCTTGCGACAGCTGAGAAATTCGAGCTGACTTTGATGGCTCAGTTTTACGCAGCAGCAGTACAATCCAGTGTCACTTCTTTCATTTCTGTTTTGTTTAGCTCTCCACACTCTAGGCAGAGATCACAGCAAACTGTGCTTTGTGCAGAGAAAATCATTGGCTGCCAGCTCCCTTGAAGCCCTGAGGAACAGGGCCAAGAGAATGATGTCTGACCCGTCTCACCCTGGTTTGCCTCTTGTCCAGCATCTCTCTTCTCAGTGAAAGCCATGAATGCAAGGTCTTGCCATCTGAACAGCTTCTACCCCCAGGCCATTGCCACCCTAACCGAGGTCCTATGAGAAGCATACTGCCCCCTATTGGGCACAAAGTCACCCACTGTAATAACACTCGTAGTGACACTAAGCTTATTTGCAATTGTGTGTTCCCCACATTTCACTGTCATGCTCTCATTTATATGTACATATGTTACTCATTTATTTATTAATGACACATTTTCTTATGTCTTTGTATGTAGTTTTGCCACCAAAACAAATTGAAGAGGTGTTGGAGTGGCCAGCAGGTTAGCCCGTCCTGTGGGCTGTGGGGTCCCCAGTGCAGCAATGGAGATACGGTGCTGTAGAAATGGTGCCGTCCTTCACATGAGACGTAAAACTGAGATCCTGACACTCAGAGGTCATAAAACAGAGTAGTTGTAGTACCTCGAAGTCGTGGCTAAAATATCCCACTGTGGCCGTATCAAATCATCCCCGATATGTAACTGGTGAAAAATACACTTAGCACAAAAATATACTTTCAGAAAAGTCTATTAAGTGTGTTATATCCCTAAAAAATGTACTGAAGTGTATTTGATCACAGACATACTTTTATTCAAGTGTGCTTCAGCGTACTTAATTATGTTTAAATGCAAAATATATTTTCTAAAAGTACACATAAGTATAATGTCAGTATATTTAAAAAAATATGTGTAAAGAGAATGCATTTTTATTACACTTCTAGTAATCAAAGCACACTGTTAATACACTTAAGTACACTATTTTTTCACAAATCGCGTGGTGAGCATACAGGCACAGAATGGCTTTCATCCAGATGGGTGCTACACAGTGGTGGTGGTTTAAGTTACTCCCCAGTGCTCTGAGTGTCTTGAAAAGCGCTACATCTCAAATTCCTTGTACTTGTTCATGGCGAATAAAAGGACTCTGATTACGATTCGCACGATCAGTCGGTGAGTTCCGCCCCCTTACGCGTGGTGGCAGTAGTCAGTCTTTAACACATAATGGATTAACCGCAGAGGAAGCCGCTTCAGCCAATAGGAAAGCTGTCAGAAAGGCGCGCGGCTCGGCAAACTCAACATATACACAACGCTACCGAGTCCGCTATGCTGTTTATCGCTGCGCTTCTCATCGTGTCGTAATAATGTTATTTAGTGGCTCACTGTCGACAAATTCACATTATTAATCGGTCTGCCGCAAGACTGACATGTCTCGGTTTAATAAGGTAAGGATGAAGATATAACGCCACAAATGGGGTGATTTATAGATGTTCATTTCGACCGTAATATGGGAAATAAGCCGTAGAGAAACTGACGCGTAACGTTCACATTAATGTCCTCAGCACACAGGAACAGGTACAACTTTAGTGTTGAACGAGCTGTTTAGCCGCAGTAATAGTAGCGTCAGTGGAGGGGAATTAATGTTGCCTGTCAGTAATATCGGTAGTGGAGTGAATGCCTCGGCTTGCTGTAGTAATGAGTAACGCCTGGCGCCTCATCCCGCAGGGAAAGCGGGGCTCCTTGCCCGTGAGGCGCCCCATCCTCCGCGACGAGGGCAGCAGGCGGAGGGAGAACCGGGCCGAGTGTGTGCGCCGGGCGTGGGAGCGCTGCGGGGACGCCTTCGCCGATACGCCGGCGGTCAAGGTGCGGGGACACCGCGTCCTGCTCTCCGGCCACTCAAGGAGTCGGGGCGATGCATGGCAGTTACTGGATTTCTGGAGGACATCGTTCGGCATGAGCTTCGTTTTAAGATAAAACATCAACAGAGCTAAATTTATAAGCTGGTTAAACTGACGTAGTGGCCCTGCCACTAAAGATTTTGGGCCCCATGAAGTTAAATCATATTGGACCTCTGGACCGCACCAATCCAATTATGTTCCAATTTTTTTTGAGGCTCCTGTCACTCAGGGGCCCTTGAAATCATCCTGACTTTACTCATTTATGGTGCCCTGGTCATTATCGATTATACTTAATTTTCCCTACTTTACTGTATTAATATATGAACGCTACATTAAAAAAAAATGGAATATTCTGTTTTTAGTGACCTGGCCTCATGAATGCTTTTTGATGAAGCAGTGACAGATATATGTACCTTTTTAAATTTAAATCCAAGCATTTTGCTAGGTTGAGAAGACCCAGAAATATCCCCCAACGTTTTACCTACAGAGTAGAGAGAGAGTACTTTATTAATGCCCTATGAAAATTTCCCTCTAAAGGATTAATGAAGTTTTCTCTCTAAAAGGTAGAGTTCTTTAGGCTGATCCAAACTTCACAACCTGTCTTATCCAGTGACCTATTCAGTGCCTGAGGAAGGCCAGGGTGCTTAACTATTTTAAATCTGCCAGAACAACTGTAAAAGAGAGCTTGTTTTTACTTACATTTTCACTGTTTACATGAGTGATGATGGAATGTATTAAAAGACTTTCAATTCTGACTAGGTGATGTTCCAAAAGAGTATTTTCCTGGGTGGTCCTTTTTCATTTTATTTATTCATTTCATTTTTCAGAATGATCTCTCCTCTCTGGAAAAGAAAAGTACAAGACAGGCAGTTCCTTATGTGTCAAGTGTTGGTGAGTAAAATGGTGTTTTTATATAGGAAAATACAGCTTAATTATATGCTTATTTCCCAGCCAAATGAGACATCGCTCATTGCTGCGAAATAACTTAAAATATTAAAAGTAGCATTGAAACTAGAGTTGAACAATATTGGAAAAAATCACAAACAATAAGTAGAGACAAGGCAGCACAGACATATCATGCCTTTGCTCAGTGTTGCCTCTGGAATTGATGTTTCCATACAGCGAAAGTCAAATGCCTGAGGATCACTTCTTGTTTGCTTGTTCACCTCACTTGTTTTTGTTAAATTTCTCAAAACGTGCCGCACTGAGTGAGCAAGGAGTAGAATGATTATGATTGGCGCGGAGATTGCATGCAGAGTTCATGCGGAAGCGCTGCAGCTCAACTCCAGAATGAATGAACCACAAACTTAGTAAAGAATGGGCAAAGACAACTAATTGTACTGCTGCTAAATCATTTTTAAAATGGCTCATTTGTTATTCTGTTTCAAGATTTATTTTTAGATTTCATACACCTTCTCAGATATTCAAATGTTTGACAATGCTGACTCATTGCTTCCAGGTTTCCACGTGTCGGTTAGGGTGCATGCGGTCTCTCGCAACGTCTGCGACTAATCTATTGTGTAAACAAGAGATTGCATTGTTTTTGAAAATACTGTATACTGTGGTATGTTTGGATGATCTGAAAAGCTAGATATGTGGGTTCCTCCATAGCTCCTCATAACTCCTCCTCCTCTACTCCTCCTCCATTGACTTCTGTTTGTGAAAGTCAGTGCTGCCACCTACTGGAAATACCTAGTAAATTTCCTTGCACAGGTGCAGTTGACATGCATAATGCCTCCCTGCACATAAAAATCTGAGCTGCTGGACACCTCTAGTGATGAAATTTACGTCTGTGTGCAGACTACAAGTGCATGCAAAAGGTTGAAGTATGAATTACTCTTAAGTTGAGTGTGAGCACTTTGAACGGGCTTGTGTTGGTATTTACCCTAACCCGTCTCTCATAACCCTCTCTGGAATATGTTGCATATGTACGCAGGCTGCTTCTTGAGATCCATATGAAGTTTTTCCATCCATTTTCTAAATGCCTATTCTGATCTAGTTGGCAAGCATATGAAGCTCTTACCACTGCAAATTAGATAACCATCTATATTCTATGCACCATTTTACCCACAAACGCACATTTTTAATTGTGAATAAAGGATGAGCTTAAAGCATACCATAGTATACTTGCTATAATAGCCTCTGCTCTTTCGGATGGCTTCCCATTTGATGTTGTGAGGTTTCTGGTGGGATTTGCCATTCATGTTGGGTATTGATTAGGCATGCCATGATTCATACAGTGAACAGTTCAGTTCGATTCACAATATTGGCTTCATGATTTGATCTTCCCACGATATTTAAAAAAAATGAATTAAATTTTATTACCAAAACCAATTTTTAAAATATTCCTTTAAAATTTAAAAAAAAAATAAAATAAAATTAAAAAATCAATTTCTTAACAACCAAAAATAATTTGTAGCTTTTGTAATGGTTGGTGTAAAATATAGTAGCTGATTAGTAAAAGAACTATTTTAGTTAAACATGAAAAGTTAGTAGGTTAGTAAGCTTTCTTAACTGCTGTGCCATTCCGTAGTGTTACTCTTAAGTGTTGCATTAGTAGGTTGGTGGTAGTTGTGCCTTCTACTGGCTAAACAATGCAGTTACCTCTAGGAGAAACTAAGATATCCATCTATTTTCTGTAACTGCTCAGTGTCACAGCATCTGGGGCCTATAGCCGCAAGGCAGGGAATAGCCCAGGATGGGCCACCAACCCATCGCAGGGCGTGTGTGCATGTACACACAATTTGGTAACTCCAGTTAACCTCGGTATGATTTTGGACTGGGGGTAAACCCCATGACAACATGGGGCAACATGCGAACTTCAAACACTCGGAACCCTGGCAGAAACTTGAACCCAGGTCCCAAGAGGTGTCAGGTCAGAGTACTAACCACTGCACCACCGTGCTGCACTTCCTAATGATTCCATGATTCGAATTGTCATAAGTTAACTGTGATTTATCGTCGCGCAATGTATCGTTTCATGCCTAGTATCAGTGTTTGGTGATGAGGTCATCTTGTGTGTCCTTCCTCTTCATCTGAACTTGCTCCCAGATGTTTCCCCTTCAATTGCATTTCACCATGGCAGCTCTAGCATAGCAGAAATGTTACAAACTGACTTGTTGGAAAGTGTCCTGTGATGGTGGAATGTCACTAACCTCTTTTTATTGGCCATCCATTCTGCCGCTGAAGTTTTTGCAGGAGATTGTGTGACTGTGCTTACATATACTGCTGCCACCAATAGATGTGGCTTAATTAGGCAGTTCCTTTAAATAATAGTGATGTCCATATAATGTATATGGTGAACTACCTGAATTGGTAAGGTGTTTTTGTCCACAGTTGTTTTTGAGGGAAAGACATCATTAGCTAGACTTTCATGCTCAATCCCTTTTCACTGGAGCTCTGCTTCTTTCGTAATCCATATCAGCTGAGTGCCACCAGTCGGAGGGACAGGATGTGCACATCGCTTGGAGCTCCAGTGAGAGCGACGTGTCAGACAGTGAAGCCAAACGTCCTGCTGCCAGTGGAGCCCCGGTCGGGGGGGGTCCAGGCCTGCAGGCCGTGCGGGACTCCTACAACGCATATCTCCGCATGATCACCACCATCACCCAGCCCCAGCAAGGTCTGAGCATGTTCCTCCCCTGAATTCTGTAGCTTCAGCTGACATTATGACTGCAGAATGATATATGCACAGATAGAGGGATTCTGGACTGTTGCGGAGGTCAAGCACCATTACATTTACTGCATTGTAACCTTCTGGGTGTTATGATTGTTCTGTGTAACTCACCTGTACATCTTATCAAGTCTGATGGAAGCTTGTGGATGTGTTAAAAGTGCTTGTCTGTGTTTGTTCCTTGTGTAGTGGCTCATTGTTCCTCTGGGATTGTGGGAGGGATTGTCATTCTTAAATTGCCCTTTGGCTGTATATGACACCCTCTCCAAGGTGTTCTCTGTCCTGAATGGATGTATTGGATGTATTGTGCATGGAGCTGCCAAAGAGTGGCAGGCTACATTTCTAGAAACTTTCCATTACATGGGAAGTTAAGCTGGGGAATTTTAGAAATATTCCAAGTTGGAAACTTTCCATGGGAATTAATGGAAAATTCCTAGAATTTTGTAACCTTAATTGTGTGTGTGTATATGCTTTTCTAGAAGAACAGCAGGAGATTGAGTGGGAGAGCGACTGTACAGATGAGAAGGGAGGGGACAGCGAGGTGGAAATCTCAGACTGTGAGTCTGTGTTACAGCATGGGGATGATTCTCCAAAAGGCTCTGTGGTAAGTGCACAGCTTTCATCCTTCTAGCTAAAAGAGTTGCTGTTCTGCTCCTGAACACATTCGGTGCTGCCTGCGTTTTATGTGGTTTATTACTGGTCTTCTCACTTGTTTTTTTTTTTGTTGTTTTATTTACAATGAAATTTTCAGATTGCACAAATGAACTTAGGGGCCTATTTTATGCATTTATAATACGACTAGTAATGGTGCCAACTATGGCGTTAACTTTATAATTATAAAACTGTAATTATAAAACTTGTTATTTCTTTGATCATGCTGTATGGGAGAGTAGTATGAGCATAGATTTAATAGAGAGCTATATTATTTCTTCCTGGTTGTAAACTGTGTGAGTGTTAGTTGTGACGGAATCTGAGAATTGGGAGCTAAAGTAAAAACATTCAGCTGGCGTCTCATGGGGAAGCTGATGTTACCTTGTTTGTTTTGTTTTAAAAGAAATCCCAAACAGGACTGTGTGGGATTATATATCCCAATTTTTGCAATATGTTTTATTTTGGCTTGTACCTGCTTTTATCCGCTGAGTATATGTACATGTGGTACACGCAATTAATGGCTAAGGTGTTTGATTTAAAAAAATAAAATAAAAATCATCGCTTGTGATGCCGTGCCCCCCCCCTTGTCGTATTGTTTGTCGTGATGCCGTGCCCCCCCTTGTCGTATTGTTTGTGCGTTTTTGAAAGTATTGAAATTCAGCTTACACTTGTTTTTAAACCTTTCAGTTTTATTGCATGTATTCCACGATAAACTTTCAGTTTATATGACGATGCATATTTTTGCTCATTTTTTGTTTTATGTTTTGTTTTTGTATTTTTTTCTCCATTTTTCTGATCTCAGTAATGCTTGCCCTTAATTTGAAGACATTTTTCTCTTTATTATGGAAATAAATGGTAACAAAACTGATTAACTACCTCAGAGGCAAAATCGACAGTTTAGGTTAGGGGTGGCCAATCTTATCCGCAGAGGGCCGCTGTGTATGCGGGTTTTCGCTGCAACTCCCTAATTAGATTACTAATTAGAGGATTGATTGGCCGGAGAGTCCTCACACCTGGATTTGAACACTGTTATGGTAATGAGTTCAAGACAATGACCTATACACTCCCCTTCATCTTCAAGATAAGATATTTATTGACTTATGCATTAAGTACAGGATGTACTAAAATTCAGTGAAATTCTTAACGTGAATGTCTTCTCGTAGCCTGACCACTTGAACGGTAATAAATGCAAATGAGAATTCAATGTATAAATATCTATTTTAATATTAATGTGATATTAGTACCACAGCCCTAGTGCCTACAAAAGAATTTGTAATGATTTGGATTTCTGGTCATTGTTGATTTGCTTTCTGCTGTAAGACCAGTTTTTGCCAGTAGAGGGAGCCAGTGCTGTTTTGTCAAGGTGGGCCGTCATCCTCAAATAAGTTCTACTAAAAGAGATATTGATGCTCTACTGGAGTTTTGATCTGGTTGAGTTATTGGACAGGGCAGCACTTGCTAGGAAATTCCGGCTGAAGAGCAGGGGTCGTAATAGAGAGGCTAGCGTGGTAGCTGTTGCTTTTTCTTTATTTTCAAATTTACACAACACACTTCAGGGTCTTGTCTTTGCGCTAAGAATCTGGTGTGCAGCGTTGCTGACCTGTTAATCCCGGTTGCTTCAGTAAATTGCCAGCTGTTTAACCATGTAAATGGTTGTTTGCGGGTGGTTTTGGGTGGGGGTAACTGCGATGTCATTGTACCCTCCCGCCATTTCGAGTCGTAGCGACGGCGGAATGAAGGCTAGCTGTGGGGCCAGGTGTGGGTGAGGTGCGTAGCAGGTATGCGCACGTGTGCAGAGCCTGGTCTGGCAGCCTTCACCCTCAACCCCTGTGTCATTCTGGGCTTTGGGAGGCACCTGCTCTGCCTGCCTGCCTTCTGGGGCTGATGGTGATCTTTCAGAAGGCTGCTTGACCCTGTGGTAGTAGTACTGCGGACAAGACCTAAATAAGTCTCTAGTATCCCAGAAATCACACTTTGGTTTCAAGGAATTAAATGGGCTCTTTAGGGTACTCGATTAATGTCACAGAGAACAGAAACCCACCACAGTTCATATCCGCAAAGTATGAACCACTTGCTAAGAAAATAGCTTTATGCTTTCGAGAATTGTTGCAACTTGTCAATGAGAAGCTGAGAGTGAAGAGCCATTAGCGGGTAATGGCATGATGTTGGCTTAATGAGCCTGTGGCTAATGATGGCACTTTTAATTCTGCCACCATTATAGCCTCACGCTGCGCCGTTTCCTGCGTCTGGCCTGAGTCACCCACTTCCGCCAGCACTGGGCCGCCCGTGCCGTGTCCACGAGCCACACGGGAAGTTTGCTCTGACTTTGCGGTGTTTGAGCGGAGAAGGTGCGTCGTGTGACGTCACCACTGTGGAATGTTTGTAGAAGGTAGGGCTGGCCTTCTGGGAATGTACAGAGAGAGAGGGAGCAGGTAGGTGGGAAGGAGAGAGAGGGAGGGAGGGACCTGGGACTAAGGGACAGAATATTCCATCAGGCTCAATGCTTCTCCCTTTACTTGCGTCACAGTTCATTCAAAATTTGATAGCTCGGTCTTGGAAGTCATTTTCCACAATAGATGAAAATGCATTTTTTTAAATGAATAGTTAACAACTGGTTTCAGTGATTTAAAAGCTCGCTGTTACTACTTGTACAGTTGATTCCTTGTACAGTCGGTACATATTTTGACTAATGAAAAATGCTTTATGCAAGTAATTTGTCAGTACACGCGATTAATTGCTGTCAACTCGGGGAACAGCGCAAATACTTTAAAAGAATGGAAACACCACAAGTCCAAGTACTGAATCATCTGTTAGTGGTTTAATGTTGGTATTTTTATTGAGTTTTAATTAGGGGATGTCTGCAACCAAAGTTCCTTAATCAGAGGTTCACTGCATTAAGTACTACTTGTATGTATATGTTTATTTTGTGAATGAGGTTGGGCATCTTCCACTCGTGATTGTTTGCCTCTTATGCTGATGGGAAGTGCACTGCTCTGTTGGCGTGAGCCTCTGCCAGCCTCCCACATTGTATGGCTCCCGTCTGACCATTGGTCTGCTCGGGGGGCAGTTTGAGTATATGCCCAACATACAAACAGAATGTGGAACGGTGTGTAAATATTTAGCTTCATAGGCAATTTTTCGTGCCTGCTGCAGATGAGGCCCTTCATAAGTTCTCCTGAGTAGTTGCATGGTAGATTGTAGCTTTGAGATCTCCAAAATGACGACTCCTGAGTGTTGTGCCAGGCCCATTGGGTGCTGGATTGCAGGAAAAGGTACAGTGAGGACGCCGTTTTTCAATGGAGATTGTTAGTTCGATTGTAGAAGCTTCTGTTCAGCTGCCATCAACATAGTACACATAGTCCAATATGGAAATTACTGTTGCATTGTTTCACTTCCATTTCATTAATCGTATTTGAGACCCAAATGCTTCATGCATTGGTTTATAAAACTGGTATAATCTGCGAGGTGGGCCTGTGCTGGACATGACATTTGCTCGGCCAGTATGGAAGGTTCACGAAGGCTGCTATCTGAGAGACAGATCTTTGTGAAGGTGTTGCTTTGAGGGCCTGGACGTCTTGGGTTTCAGAACACACTGCGGAGGAACAGCTATCGTACAGCTGAAAGCAAATATCCTGTTTGTATGACGGACGTCTGCACAGAAAGGTCACGGAGCCCCGCCCGCCCGCGCGCCACGGCTGTCGCCCGGCACGGTGAGACACGCCGCTCTCCTCTTGGCGGCGGGGCTCCACGCACGCCCTCCAGCCCGTGGGAACCCGGCAACAGGCTTGGTCACGCTTCGGCGGGGGAGACAATGCCGATGCCCAGGCCCCACCCTTGGAGCAGGGAGGTGGAATGGTATTGGCTCCTGGTGCTCCCTGCCGCCTGGCGCGCCGCCTTCACCACCTCCTACCCCCAGCTGCGAGAACTCCCTGCCCCTTATGACGGGAAAACCTGCACCCAGTGAACTCTGAGTCAAGACAGCCTGTCTGTAAGCTGCAGTGTGGAGCTCGGTTTCCAGAATCATCTCGGGGTAAAAGAAGGGCCCTGTTTCAGTAGTCGGTCCTGTAGTTTGGTGCGTGGAGGTTTCGCGGTGGCCCTGTCCCCACACACACAGGGCTGAGTATTAGCTAATGATTGGCCGGGTTAAGGATTTACAGCCGACGGCTCGCTGTTTGTTTGAACCTTGGTGACCCGTTGTGTGACAGCTGGTCCAGGCTGTTGCTCTGGTTGTTCTTGTACATGGGGCGGAGCGACGTTTCTGGGTGAACCCACGTGAACCCACACGGGCTCCCCATCCCCCCATGCGCAGCGAATCTGCTTGCATTCGGAGGAATCGCAAAGCGCGCGCTGACCCAGTGTAACTTCCCCGTACAAACCTCGAGGTTTAGCTCAAGCTTGTCTTCATTTCCTCCCCGTTAAACGGGCTGCGTGTGGTTACTCTCCAGAACTGTAATCATATTCTTTTCAACAGTAAATGTTTGACAGCTGCATCGAAATAATTCGTTATTAATACAAATTACTTATCAATATCTGTTAACCACACAGATCGTTTCCAGGCAAGCAAGCTTTCAGTATCTTGTGGGTAATCTTGTGAAGTTTGTCCAAAGCAGCCAGATGTTTTTATGATGTTTTTTGGACCATCCTACCAATCCTTCTAATGTTAAAAAAAAAAAAAAAAAAAGTTCCTTTTCAGTTCTTGGTTTCTTGCAGCCTGTAAATGCTTGAAACATGGCTGTGTTTTATAGTTTGACACAAGTCTTTCAGATGGGTCAGAACTGATAGTTATTAAGCGTGTAACGATATACAGAAATTCCAGTTCGGTACGAACCTCGGTTTTGAAGTCACGGATTGATACCTTTTCGGTACAGCTGATGTAAAAGAAACAAAACACAAATTGCTTCTTTTCTTTCATTATTAAGTGGTAGTAGCTTAATGAATAAAGTACGACTGTCGTAAAGTCTCTGTTAATACTGCTGCAAGCTACTAATAAAGTAAAATTTACTTAAGTGCATCTGTTAAGGTGCACACTTAGAAAATTAACTGTACCGAATCTGTACTGTATTCACATTTCAGCTTCATATTGGACCTGTGCAACAAAATATTGTCTCAAACTACAAAGCATAAAATAAATATCCATTATGGTGCTGCATTTAAAAGAAAAACCTGCGCTCTACTTGTATTGACATTAACAACTTCCAGCTTCACGTTAGGACGTACACACGCATGTGTAGCAGCACGGCTTCATCCGCCCCTTTCCGAATGTTGTTCAGGGGAAACGCACAAACGCATTTGCTGCATTTGTTCGGTACATATGCGTACCGAACCGAAAGACCCGTACCGAAATTTTCGGTATGAATACTCATACCGTTACAATCCTAATATATATATACATTGGTTAACAGCTTTTGGTCTCTCTTCTTTTCTGCGACCAATGGAACTGGGTCTTGCATCTCCACGGTTATGATGCCACGACCAATGGAGCTGGGTCTTGCATCTCCACGGTTGTGATGCCGCGACCAATGGAGCTGGGTCTTGCATCTCCACGGTTGTGATGCCACGACCAATGGAGCTGGGTCTTGCATCTCCACGGTTGTGATGCCTCGACCAATGGAGCTGGGTCTTGCTTGCCCAGGGTAGGTTTTTGATGCAGTAGGGTTTTCTGAGCTGCTGGCCTGACCTGTTTGCAGCTGCTGACGGGAGCTGCGACCACAGCAGTTTAAAGTACTTACTCAAATTCAGGAATCTTGATGATTCTGCGTGGCGCGCTTGGGAAATGTGAAAATGGTTCGTTTCTGAGTAAGATCGCTCCTAGCCCTCTCATTCCTGAGATAAAGTGGGGAAGGATGCATTCCATGAATGGGACTCACCCACGTAATCTGGCTGCATCCCTCGGCTGCTCGCCAGCTGCTTACTGGAAGAGCCAAATCCGACTGGCCTCTGAGCTCACTCGGAGTTCATCCCGTTCAAACCGCATCTTTGCATTTACATTTATTTGGCAGCTGCTTTTCTCCAGGGTCAGCACAAATACAGTGATGTTAAAGAAAATACAGCCTCATTCAATTCAATGTTTTGTTTTTCGTACATCAGGACATTAAAAAATCTGGTCTGTACTAGGTCCTAAAGAGAGGTGTTGAATAACGCATAAAATTCCACAATGTTATTCAACCAAAAATGTGCAAATATGCAGAACCAATGTGTGGAGGACAACTACAACCTGAACTCCTTGAGCTTGTAGAACCACAGTAATAATAATCATTTTCTGTCTTAGGTCTTTTTGGAGGAATTCTTGCCTACCCTTCTATACCAATGCTGTAGTTCAGGGTGCCCAACTCCAGTCCTGGGGGGCCAGAGCCCTGCACATCTTTGGGTCTCCCCTCATTTAACACACCTGATTCAGCTCCTTGTGCTCATTACCGCACAGCTCCTGAGCTGAATCATTTATGGTGGAACAGGGAAAGAGCTAAGCTACACAGGACTCTGGCCCCCCAAGACTGGAGTTTGACACCCCTGCTGTAGTTGATATTGTGTGACAAACTATACCTAAATAGAGAATTCCACGGTAAACTTGATGACTTGAAGTTGCCCCTGTCCTTTGGCTGCAACCCAAGCCCCAGTCATCACCCCTCTACCACCGTGCTTCATGGTCGGCATGAGGTGTTTGTGGTCATACACTTTTGTCTTTGCCAAACGTTATGAATTATGACAAAACATCTTTTGTGTTGTTTTTCCAAAGGACATTGTTTTGGAAATCCTGTGGTTTGTTCTGGCTAACCTTCCGTGAAAGACCCTTCTCTCGGGGTTTTTTCCCCGAGCCAAAAGCCGTTTATCCCTAGATGTAACTCTTGGGTCCTCTGAGATTTTTCTGAGTGTTGTACAGTCTGACCTTGGGGTGAATTTGCTGAGGCGCCCACTTCTGGAAATGGTCTAGGATATTCCCAATTCGTAAATAACATCTCTCGCTGTCGAATGATGAGTTTCAAATTGTTTAAAGCGGCCTTGCAACCCTTCCAAGATTGCTGAGCGGCAACAAACCCTTCTCTGAGATCATCGAAGTCTTTCTCCTTGGAATGGTGTTAACACATCCCCTAATGCCCCAGACCGCCAAATTGCCAAATATTCTGCTTTCATAGAGTTGGTCACACTTTATGATGACCGACTAATCAAGTACATTTGATTAGCAGCACCTGGCTGTAATTAACATTTTAATTCCTTTGGTAGGCGTGAGAGTTTACATACTTTCTTCCCTCGTGGTGTCTGCCATTTGACTTGCTTTTTATTGAATGATGATCTCTTACGCTTAACTGTTATCTGAAGCTACATGATATCTAATTTCATGGAATTTCAGATGCTGGTAAGGACCAAAAGATTGTGTCCTGATAAGTAAAACTATATAACTGAAAGAGTGTTTACTGTTCAGATTGATATTGACTTGTTACTGCAATATAAAAAGGCCATGTTTAGTATAAATGAGTTACCGTAAAAATGCCTATGTAGCTAAAGCTACAGATAACTTTGTAATGCGCCAGCTGTCAAAGCTGAAGACGTATCTCCATACTGGAAAACTGCCCCCTGAATGTTGGTAGGTCAGGGCAGGCATGCAGGTTGTGAGATGGGTATTTTTTGCCCATTCTTGAAGAGCAGAAGCATTCCTATATCTTGAAGCTCAGGAGAAACTTGTGCTGCCACACGGGGGGGGGGGGGACCATTGAAGATGGCGCAGATTCTGACTGTTCAGGTCTGGAACTGCCAGATGGGTGTAGTTGGTGTGAGGTGTTTCTAGTTTTCCCTGCAGGATTTATTTAGTAAGCTCAATTTTAATTTTTTTTTTTTTTTTTTAATCATGCAGAATTGGCCTAGCCTTGGTCGAGAGAAACCTGACACTGCTTCAGGCCCAGGAGGTTGAACTTTGAGTAAATTTCTAATTTTACTAATACTCGCATAATTGGCAGCCTTCAAATTTTTGACGATTGATATAGACTGCTGTTACTCATCTAACATGCATTTCCTCATTTTTATTTTGCCTAATTGCCTTTATTGCATAACATTGAGTAAGGAATCTGTCAAAAGGGACTGACTTCAGCAAACTTATTCAAGTAGTGGGATTGGCTGAAACTAGTGGAATAATATGTGAATTACAAGAACAATGCAACAATATAGTTTTTATATATATATACACACACACACACACACACACACACACACACACACACACACAATAGTTTGGATTTTGCTGTATAAATGGACAGACTATGCAATGTTAGACATAGCCTAGACCGAAGCCAGCATTTCACTGCTGGATGTTTAAGTTTTTCGCCTTTAGCTGTGTTGTCAGTCAC
>JAOYFF010000081.1:9472748-9489563 GCA_025773925.1 Cryptomyrus ogoouensis
AAGGAGCTGTGCTGCAGGCCAACGCTGACTGCCTGACTGCCGCCCAGGCTGTGCTGAAGCAGTAAGGAGCTGTGCTGTAGGCCAACGCTGACTGCCTGACTGCCGCCCAGGCTGTGCTGAAACAGTAAGGAGCTGTGCTGCAGGCCAACGCTGACTGCCTGACTGCCATGCAGGCTGTGCTGAAACAGTAAGGAGCTGTGCTGCAGGCCAACGCTGACTGCCTGACTGCCACGCAGGCTGCAGGAGCACTGGCTCAGCAGTCGCTCAGAAGTTTATGAGACATTAAAGTTTCAGCTTTAAGATGCTTGATTAAAGGGTCCCTTCAGCGTGTATCACGTCTGTCGCTGCGTGCCCTGCCGGCCAGCTTGTTTCCGTAGTGACGCGTGGGGGGAGCCATGCCCAGCTCCGATCGCTCACGTAGGTAACAGGAAGCGCCCCCCCCCCCCCCATGTCTTTCACCCCCCGTCTTTCACCCGAGTAGCTTGTAGTTCGCTGCCCCCACTCGCAGGTCGTGATCTTGTCCGGGCCCCTCGTCGCGCTTAGTGGAAAGCGGCCCCCTGCCCTATTTCTAGCTTCCTCCTCTGGCCCGCTGAGGTCACTCCCCATAATCTGTGACCTTCATTTTCGTCACTTCTGACGCGGGTGACATCATCTCTCTCGTAGGAGTGGTAACGCGTGTCGCCCCCTGAGCAAGTGCCGTGGTGTTTGTTCCTGTTACTGGTGTGGTTCTTGGGTATCTGGTTCATGGTCTGTGTGGCACTCTGAGCGGATCAGACCCACCTTCTCTGCACATTGTGTCCTGTGGTCTTTAACAAGTTCCTACTCCCCATCCGGCCACTCATTCCCTGCTGCTCTCTGTTTATAAAGCAGAATGACAAGACAATCTATGAAAGTGGCTTCCCCCCCCCCCCCTGTTTTCGGTATGGAAAAACTGTTGTTCTTTTTTGAGATTTGTGAAGGATATACACTTAAAATAACGAGGCTGACTCGGAGATCATCGTGCAAAGAGATCTTGAGTTTATTTTTCACACATGTGGGAAATATGAATAATGCAGTTGGTGTTCACTCATTATAGGCCGTCAGGCAGGTTGATGTTTGGGTAACCGGCTGTGAGAAAGGCGTCAATATTATAGTCAGCTATAGTTGTGTCACAGTTCACAGTTCAAGTATCTCAATGACGCAGGAGCCTAGCAGACAGCCTGGCTGTCATCCATTAATTTAGGTCTCTGAACACGTCTCTCCCTCCATACCACAGAGATGGGGGAGTCACTCACACACTCCAGGTTACCTGCCCGTGTGCCAGTTCCACCTGTATGCTAACTGACCTGAAAAATGGCCGACCCTGCATGAGCGAGGACCCCGTTGTTCTGGCACTTCAGACAGAACAGTGTGATCTGTGCTCAGCTTGCGGGCATAGCTGGCTGGCAGTGGCTGGGCGAGGTATCAGCCGGCGCCAAGGCAGCCCGGGCGAATCGCTGCGAACCCTCCCTTTGCCCTGGCCTTGGGGGGTCGGCCTGTTCTTTCTGCACTGTTAATTCGTCACTTTATTATGCTCCCTTCGTGCTGGAGAGATTTCCTTTGAATTAAGGCTTGTTGATTTAATCAGGGGAACATTCTGTTACTTGCTACTCCGACAGTGCGGTGTTTTAATGATTTTTACAGGCCTCTCTCATGGTGCTACACAGGACACTCTAACAGATATATTTGTGTGATTTTGCATATACTACATTGTGGGGACCCAGTGTTTCCATTATGTAATAAACACCTGATTCTTTTTACTTTGTGGGGACATTTTTCCAGTCCCCAAAAGGATAACCTCAATTTTCTAAAAAATCTGTGAATGAAATAATAATACTACTACTAATAATTAAAAAAAAAACTAAAAGGTTCAGGTTAGCACTGGGTAGCGGTTAAGGTTCTCATTGTTGAGATTAGGATTATGGCCATTGAGAGGGAGAGGGAGAGAGAGAGAGAGAATCGAAACTGAAATACCTGGTTTTAGGCCACAGTAATTTATTAGTGTGGTGTGGAGCCTCCTTTTGCAGCCAGTGCAGCATCAGTTTGTCTTGGGAATGACAGATACAGTGACAGTCCTGCCCAGTGGCCAGAGAGATTTGGAGCCATTTCTCTTGCAGAACAGTGGCCAGGTCACTGTGATGCTGGTGGAGGAAAATGTTTCTTGCTCTCTCTCCTCCAAAACACCCCAAAGTGGCTCAATAATATTCAGATCTGGTGACTGTGTAGGCCATGGGAGATGTTCAGCTTCAGGCTCATCAAACCACACTGTTACCAATCTTGCTGTGTGTATTGGTGCATTATCGTCCTGATACACGGCACCACCTTCAGGGTATAATTTTGAACCATTGGGCGAACATGGTCCTCCAGAATGGTTCAGTAGTCCTTGGCAGTGATGTGCCTATGTAGAACGTGTAGTGGGCCTAGGGGATGTCATGATATCGCAGCTGAAACTATCATTGATTCACTCCTGTGTTGCACTCTGGGTATGCAGCAGTCCAGGTGTAAGCCTCTTTGGGGCATCTCCACGCCGGAACTATCCTGGATATGGGAAAAACAGTGAAGGTGGACTGATCAAACAGTACATGGTCCACAGCCCAAGATTTACTCTGCTGGCCCCACAGAAACCGATGTTTGGCTTTGGCATGAGTGACCAAAGGTTTGACTATAGAAACTCAACCATGAATATTGACCCTGTGGAGTTGCCGATGACCCGTTTTGGTGGAAACGGTAGAGTCAAAGTGCATAAGTGCAATCTTGGTTAGTACCTGGACATCCCTTTCAGACTGCTACCCCTTGCAACCACAGTTACTCCTGTTGGACGTGGTCCGTCCTTCGTGGCAGTATGCCGACGTTCCCCTATACACCGTGGCTCTCGATACACCACAAAGACTTGCTGTCCTGGTCACAGATGCACCAGCGTGATGTGCACCAACGATCTGTCCTCTATTAAACTCCAATACGTCTCCCATTATGTTGTGTGGATAGCAATATTTTATGTGCAGCTGTGCTGTTACTCTGCTGATTCAACCTTCACACTCTGCTCTTACTGATGGCCAATCTTCACTGATCGCACATTCCATCAGACCCTGCACATATAGGTGTGAAACCTCAAACGCTATTGACCCGGTAGCTTCGTGTTGCTGTTAGATTTAGAAGGACCGCTTTTGTAAATGGTAGCCAGATCTGTCCCACATTTAAAGCATTTACAATGAGCTTGGATGATTTCAGGTTTCTTCAAAAGCAGAGATGGTGGGTTATAATGCCTGGGATTCATGGCCCCCCACTGCAGAGTGCAAAAATAAAAGCTCAGTAGAGCAGAGGTGTGCGGAATACATTAACTAGACCTGAAAGTCTGGAAGAACTTGCATTTTGTGCATTTCACTGTGGTAACGCTAATGGATATGTGGCTAGCTGCTTTGTGCATTTCGCTGCGCTAACGCTAATGGATATGTGGCTAGCTGCTCAGAGGGTTAGGATTCTGTGTGTTATATGAATTTTGCCTGTTCCAATCCCATGACTGGCAGAGTGATTTCACCGTTTGGCCCTTGAGCAAGGCCCTTAACCCCAACTGTTCCAGGGACTGGCTGAACCTGCTCTCTGATCCTCATTCATGTCACTTGTGAGGAAAAACGTTTGAGTAAATGTCATGCACTTCAACATGCTAACGCTAATGGGTATGTGGCCAGCCACTTCCATAGGAACATCTACATCCAACCTACAGCTTGTCATTGAGCCAAACAGCCCTCCGGATGTCTGCAGTCAGCCTCTTCAGGCTCTGGAATCAGTGGCTTCTTTTCTTATGCCTGGCCCTTCATAGTGGAACATTTTCGCCCCCTCTCAAAAATAAAAAAAAAAAATAAAAAACTTGAATGAATTCCTTCCACTCAAGAAAAACATACAACCCACCTCTTCAGGCAACATTTCACCCATGATTTATTGAGGCCGTGACCAACTGATTAACCTGGCCTGCCAATGACATGTATTGCTATATCCGCAGAGCATAGCTGTGTACTCATGGTCACTTTTGATGACTGTCTTTACATTGTTGTGATGCTATAGGGTGCTGTAAACATAGAGCATCTTATAGCATTTTCCACTGAATACACAAGCTGTTAATATACTGCATCAGTTCCTGTATATCTGTACTCCCTCAGGCTAACAGCGTCTGTCCCCTAGATGCCAAACCTGGTGGCCTGGTCCTGGAGCTCCAGGCCGTGTGGGAGGAGTGTGGCCTGCAGCTGGCACTGTGCCGGCCCCTGGAGCCCCAGCCCCCGCAGGAAGATGGGCCTAGCGGCCAGCTGCTGGTCCTGTTTGACAGGGACACGGCCGCCCACCTCCTGGCAGGCCCTGGGGACAGGGTCCACGTGCACGCCCCATGGTAAGCTCAGGCACAGCCAGACATGAGCAGAGTGCTTCAGGGAGGCCTTGTAGCCTTGAACATTCCCTGTTTAGCTGCCTGAATTAACATTTATAAATCTGACATTTGTTATCATGGAATAAATCTCTGGCGAGTTCCGCTCCCACTGCGTGAACAGATGCCTCAGAAAATCTTCATTAACTGTAGTTTAGTAGACAGATTTGTGTCGGACGGAAAATGTCGCCCTGTTTCCGTTCCACAGCAGACACCTCCGCGTCATCGCTGTGACGTGAGCTGACACGCCGCTAGAGAGTAGTGAGCCTCTGTGTGCGAGACTGGCCAGTGCCTCCCGTCTTTCTCCGGGCACCGTAATCCCACACTGCCTCCGAAAAACTGGGCATGCGGGTGCGATGAATGCACCTTTTCCTGGCAATGCCGTTTTCCTGAATTTAAGACGTACTTTTTGTGAATTTCTGCAGCGCCTTTGAGTATTTGATTAAAGAAACAAGATAATTGACTTAATATTTACCCAAGAGCTTAATAACATTTTTTTTCTCTGCTGCATCACTAGCGAGCTAGTCGTGGGAAATGCTTAGAACAATTCCTTAATTTCATTAAAGTGTTAAAAAGGCAAAGTGGTTTGTTGGATATTTTGTTCATTTATACTCTTGTTTATTACTTAAAGAAGTGTATAAAATGTGAGGTTTTTAGGTGTTGTGTGAAAGGGTTTAGTAGGGATCTGTAATTGTTCCTAGGAATAATGACCCTGTTGAACAGGCTTCTTTATAATATGTGATATCTTGAGGCAATAAATTATTCAGTTATTCCTTTGAGTTATTTGATTTGATTTATGGAGCATATGAAATAATCGTTAGATATTTAATTTGATGTGTTCTCTCTGTAGGTAAATGAATTGGCTGGTAGGTGTCTGCATGTAATCAGATGCATAGGAGGCATGTTTTCACTGTCGGATTTAAACTTCGTTGTGTTTGCACAAGTGCAGAATACCGCAGAAAACCATGAAAACGATATGATTTAAGTTTAGTAAGTAAGTGCTACGCTGCAGGTTGACGGCAGCAAAATGTATCCTTTGCAGGGCAGATTGTCTGGATTTGATTTTTGAGTATCTGTAGTGTTCTACTCGCAGGAATAGTGGGGCGGCTTTGTCAGCTGCCGTTTGTCTGTGCAAATCGGATCTTTTGGTATGATATCTTTCTACTACAAAGGCAAAATGGTTACATGCAAATGAGAAGTGATGGTGAATTGGCAATTAAAAGCTACTAAATGACTAACACCTGAGTCAGGGCAGAGAGACTGGGCCAAAGGTTGGCAAGTGCACCGATAAGGGCATGAAGTTTAAACTGAGCCCCAACACAGAGGTAATCATTATATTCAGGTAAATATTGCATTTCCCTGTGATTGAGGCCTGGTTTGTGCACTCAGTATGTATGGTGATTTTTATCTCTGAAAAGATGGGTCACAGTTAATGGGAGGAAAGGTTTTTCGGTTCTGGGCCCAGGTTAATAGACCCATTTGCATCCCCTAAACAGAACTTCGGCTCCTCTGGCTGTTCCGGCCGTACTGCTCCGTCAACAAAGGGCAGCGGTAGTTGTTATTGTAATGATTCATTGTAGTTTGGCTGAAAGGACAGAGTGTCTGTGGTTCAGTCCCTTCAGCACTCTGCAGAGATGCAAGTGACTTTGCTTGTGAAAGCATTCCTTAAGGACAAACCCTTCCTGGCCGTGATGCCGACCTGCCCTGTCCTACTCAATAGCCAAAGAGATGTAGTAAACATCATTATTAGTAGTAACAAATTAGACATGGGCTGTTCAGCTCATCTCGCATAGCAAATGCGCTAAGTGGCACTGCTCGGGATTAAGCTCGAGATCCAGCGAGTGCCTTAACGAGCGCCCAGCACACTCACACCGCCAGGTCAGTGCTGAGCCTTTCTGGGCACTCGAATGCTCTCACTGTGCTGAAATGTTGGAACGGCACACCAATAGATAATCCACCGTAGAATTACAGCAAGCGTGTCGGGACTCGAACAGAGCCGCAGCGTATCAGCTCTGCTCGGGGACTGTGTCACGTATAGCGTTATCTGTGTATGCTGATACTGTGACTGATGCGTAAATCCGGTGTATCTGCACTTCCCTGTGCTGTGTCGTCATGTTCCTGTGTTGCACTGCACTCTGACTGTGCTATGTAGCAGGATCCTCTTGTTTATGGGTAGCTCTGGGCTTTTGCTCTGTAACTGTGCTGTGGAATCATGTTTTCTTTTTCCTGTGTAGCTCTCTGCTCTGGCATTGACTGTGCTGTAGAATCACGTGCTCTTGTTCCAGTGTAGCTCTTTAACTGTGCTGCGTGATAATGCTGTGTCACTCCTTGTGGCTGTGTAGTTATGCTGTGTGATTTTCTTTACATATTTTATTTGGGTAAATCACTGTGCTACGGCTGTGTGATTCCTTTGTGGCTGCCTTAGTCCTTTGTTTTTCCTTTAAATGAATAACTGTGTGCTCTGGCTGTGTAGTTCCTGTGTATCTGGCTGTCTTTAGTGTACTGACTCTCGCTCAAGAGAGATCCTGCTCCAGATGGGCCGTATGTCCGGCCTTCGCTGGAATTTCCAGGCTGGGGCGGGGGGCGGGGGGGGGGCTGCTGTGTGTGTGCAGAGCGATGTGGAACTCTGACGTCAGCCTCCACTCCTGGGAATGGCTTGCATTCCTCTTCCTGGCAGTGGTCAGGTGGCTTCCAGCAAGAGAGGGGCGGAAAACACATTGGGATTATTTTCAGCGGCTATAAGGAACAATTCGTAATCGCTGTGGGGACTCGCCGGACGACGCCAGGAGACTCAATTGAAAACACATTCGGCACAGTACATTACTGGCATGTCATTTGGATTCCCGTGTTTGTTTCCTTTTTGTTTTTTTTTTTTCTGTTTATTAAGAGCTGTGGTGTCCAGTCGTTCTGAGCACAGGACTGCATTGGGCCTGAGGGCACACGTGGATGCACCGCCATAAACAAGCAGGATGCATGTCGCGATCCGCTGCACTCCTCTGCATCACTGTCAGAGGTCAGGCAGCCGCTAACGTGCCCCGCTCTGCTTGTGACCTGGACTCCTCTGCTTTCATAACCCCCTAGCCCCAGGGCCACCCTGCGTCCAGGCCCAGAACGTGAAGGTGCGTCAGAGGTGGCCCCTTATGGTCTCCTTCCAACAGCACAGGCATTCCTGGAATTCCAGTCATCTGCGCGTCACCCCTGTAATCCAGTTACGGTGGGCAGCCAGTGCCACTAATGTGACGTTTATTTCAGTCACACCAATTACTCAGCCGCCTCAGATCTGATAAATTTTAGGTTGGCGGTTTGATTTAAAAAATGAAAGTGTTTCATATTTCACATTGAATATATTTGTGTTACACACACACGCTGCAGAGGGGTGATGGAGTTTGTTTTCTGTCCCGTCAGCTGAGTGGTGCAGTGCGTTCCTTCTCCTCGTATCTGACAGGGGCGCTGGTCCCACCCACGTGCTCCTCCTCGGAGCAGCCTCCCCAGTTCTTGCGAAGGATTAGCAGGAAATTCCAGGTTGCCTCAGCCATATTTGGGCACGGATCAGCCTTACCTTTGGGTGCATCATTCTGACGTTGCCACAACCACCAGCCCACTTGTTTACGTCAAGTTTCCCGTAAACCAAAAAAAAAAACAACCAAACCCTTTTGAAACTCTTTGATGGTATTCCCTCTCATTCTGCCGGATAACATCCAGATGAAATGGCAGTATGGAATCCCCGCTCTCCCTCCCTCCGGTTGTTTACATGTGCGGTGAACTTTGTTCACTTTTGTCAGAACCGTCAGGGTGTGCGGTTTGGACTGGATGGGAACGTAGGTGTGTTAGGCTGGATAAGTAGACGCCTGTGAAGGACTGGGGTGAGAATGTCAGTGTGCAGGATCAAATGGCTGTGCTGCGCAGCTCTGGGCTCCAGATGGAACACAAAATTATGTAACCTTTTTGTTTGTCGACCAGCAAGGATGGTAGTAATTTTTCTCCCCTTAAGGAACATGTTTTAGGTCACTATAGTTTGAGACTTTATTTAAATGCATTAAAAAAACATGCACATATTTCAAATTTTGATTCATTAGTCCTTAAGACAGAATTTCACTCTGATAGAGAAATATATACAGTTTAAAACACACAATTATGGTGTCCTGCTGGTTTTATTCAAACTTTTGATTGACGCAGAGCTTTTGGCTGAATTTTTAAAGAAAGTTTCAATTAACCCATTCTGCTAGCTTGGTATATACATGTAAACAAAATGCCACAAGGAAAATAGTGATGGCAGAACATTTGAATTAAGATGAAATAAGCCTAACAGAAATATGATGGGTGTTTCTGCTCCCCCTTGGTGTGCTGTATGAGTTTGTGAGAGTGGCTGACTGTGACTTGCCCTCAGTGAGAGCTGGAGCTGCACTCAGGTCATATTCTGCTTTATCCTGCTCCTTTTCTGGACTGGCTCTTCTGATATTAATAGATTGTATGCATGATACTTCCTAAAGGCTGTAGTTACAACCGTGATTGCCTTAATTACCAAAATTTGGTTTTTGATTTTAGCAGGATGTTAGTCTCATGTAAATCCCATGTGTTCCTTCAGAAACGTCAGTGTGGGTTCATCGGCCTCATTAACCGCTCCTGACTTGCATTTCTGTAAAAACAAAATGAACTTCTAAGGGTAAGTTGTGATTGTATTTATGCTCAAACTCTAGCAGAAGTGAGAGCACAAATCATACCAGTTTGTACTCGATCCTAGTGGCATGAATCCAGCCAGATCCCACTGATATCCGACCCCGGTGGAACAAATACAACCAGTATCCGAGCCTATGCTTGTCCCCGGCGGCAGAGGTGGATATTTCAGGTCCAGAAAGTAAAAATTCAGGCCAGGATTTTGTTTCAACCAACCAGCTGAGCACAAGGAGTCACAGTCGTATAGCACATAAGTGGTTGGTTGAAACAAAATCCTGGTCTGGATTTTTACTTTCTAGACCTGAAATCCAGGTCTAGAAAGGATCCAACTACAGTTGGTATCCCAACCAGGTACCTGCACCTGCACAGAAGGAGTTTAACGCAACTAACATCAACATTAAACTTTAGAAAGGGTGATAAAAATGTCTCCTTCAAAGATGAAGAGCAGAAACACTGTATGCTGACCTCCCTTGTCACTGGAAAATCTCCAGCACCATTACGTAACTATAATAGTCATAGTGATTAAGTAGCTTATGCAGCCAGTCATAAAACTGAATATGCTTTTTGTTATCGTTTAACTGAAGCTGTGCTAATCCATTGTGATTTTCTTTAAATTGTCTGTGCAATACTCTGTTTTCATGGATCTTATGTTTTATTCCCAATTGTAAAACTAATAACATGCTGTTTTCACACTGAGCGGTGGCTGCAGGGTGGTCACTTTTGGGTCCTGCTGGGCTTATAGTAAACGCATCTCTGCCCACGTCGTCCCTCTCAGTGGCTCCAGCCATGGCGTTTAAAAAGGGCCGTTTCCGTAACGTTCGTCTGCTGTAATGAGGTCATGCGAGTGCGATGTTTACTGTGCGGTCGGTCTTTGGGGCTGTCGATTGTCCCCCCACCATGGTGGTGCAGTAGAGCGGGGGAGGTTATCTCTAAGATATCGGCCCTGTTTTCTTCTGTAGTCATCAAAGCCTGTAAATGGGCCCTCGCCTCTCGTTCATGCTGCTGCAGTGAGATCACGCTGATGTTTCCACGTCGCTGCCGGGGGCTGCATTCTCTGGGGCCCCAGTGCCGCCCGCTCTTTCCACAGGACCCTTCTGATTTCTCTGTGTAGTGCAGTCAGCAATCACGCTTCCTGTTATCTGGAAGCCTAGCCCACATGTCGGGTACACGTTGGGGATGTGCGTGAAGAACAGGCAGCAAATCATAGGTCTTACCGAGATTATTATCCGTTTTTTAATGGGGCGGCCAGCACCCTGTGCAGCCCCCCCCAGCTACGATTCATTTTCAGGCAGCTATTTTGATGGGCTAATGTCCTGCTTGCTGTGAGGTTGACTTGCCTGTGTAGCTCTCCCTGTACCGGCCCTTCCCTACATTTGCAGCCTACAACTGCATGCTGGCCAGTGCCAGACCACGGAAGGTCCAGTCCTGCCACACGCTCATTTCCTTCCTCTCTCTGGGTCTTCTTTGAACGTGCAGCAGGGCCCGAGAGCCGGTGACCGTGACGTCCCATTTTACGAGGCAGTTACACCCTGGCCTCTAATGACGACAGGAAACTGTTGATTGCATCATGAGTTTCATGTTTTCTATTTTGTAGAGAGCGCGGGGTGCGATGTGATGTTTCTGCTGATACCCTCTGACCACTGTGGCGTGGGGGTGTGAGGAGAGGTTCATCTGAGGAGCTGGAGCGATGCCACGCATGGCGAGGGCGGGGCTGTCGGCACCCGAAAACCGCACGCCCTGCTCATTTATCTGACGTTTTCCACTCCACACAGAAATCTGCAGTTTTGAGAGAAGATGGGGCGTTGTGTGATTGGTGACTGGGGCACAGCCTACCGGTGATTTATATCTCGGCACAGGCAGAGAGAGCTGCACGAATGGGTGTCTTTTCAAAGTTCTGTTCAACATCGGCCTTTTTAATATTGAAATGTGTTTTTCCACATTAAAGCATCACATCTGTGCTGGTAGCGTTCATCACTGTCGCGTGGTGGTAGCCCCCGTCCCGGAACTGTGCACCCGTGGGAGTCATAGTGCTCTGTAGTCCCCCGCCTCACACAGCCTCCTTCCTGTCGCACTCCAGGCAGAAGCTGACCATTGAGGGCCAGAGCACCGCCGTCATCCTTAACACACACTTCAGCCTGAAAGCGCCACCGCGTGGGGGCGAGGTGGGCGCAGCCCGCGCCCGGCCCGTGGTGGCTGGCCGCTTCCCGTGCCCTCTGGCTCGCGCGTTCAGCCTGGCCCACGGGAGCCGGCTCCCATGCTGCAAGGAGGTGAGTGGCCATGGGATGGTCTGAGCGCTGAAGCTGCATGCCACTCGCAGATCAAACACGATCGTGTGACCTGCTTCTCTTACTTCCTGCCAGCCCCCTGCACGGGACCCAGAGACCTGCGACTCCCTCCTGGACCTGATGGAGGCTTGCGGCCGGGCCGGTCGCTTGGACCGCCGGGTCGAGGTTGTGGTGCAGAGGGTGTACTTGCTGCCTCTTCCCGAGCCCCGCCTACGAGCATCGCTTCCATGCCTGGGCCCTGTGGCCATGCCATCTGCACCCACCCTCAGCAGGTATCGCCCACCATCACACGAGCCTGCAGCCATGGCCAAAAGTTTTGAGAATGACACACGTATTGGTTTTCACAACGTTTTCTGCTTCAGTGTTTGTGGATCTTTCTGTCAGATGTTTCTATGGCATGTAATTACAAGCATTTCATAAGCGTCAAAGGCTTTTTATTGACAATTACATTAAGTTTAAGCAAAGAGTCAATATTTGCAGTGTTGGTCCTCCTTTTTCAAGACCTCTGCCATTCGCCCTGGCATGCTGTCAATCAACGTCTGGGCCAAATCCTGGCTGATGGAAGCCCGTTCTTGCATAATCAATGTTTGGAGTCCATGACCAGGAAATGTCGATGTTTTGTCCCCCGAGCCACTTGATTATCACTGTCGCCTTACGGCGCGGTGCTCCATAATGCTGGAACATTGTTCGCCAGCAAACTGTTCATGGATGGTTAGGGGAAGTCGGTACCATTCTTTATTCATGGCTGTGTTCTTAGGCAAAATTTTGAGTGAGCCCAGTCCCTTGGCTGATAAGCAGCCTCACACATGAATGGTCTCAGGATGCTTTACTGTTGGCATCACATAGGACTGATGGTAGCGCTCGCCTTTTCTGTGGATGCCCCAAGAATGCTGTGTTTGGATGCCCCAAACAATCGGAAGGGGGATTCAACAGAGAAAATGACTTTACCCCGGTTCTCAGCATCCAATCCCTGTACCTTTGTCCGTCCCTGATGTTTTTCTTGGAGAGAAGTGGCTTCTTTGCTGCCCTTCTTGACACCAGGCCATCCTCCAAAAGTCTTCCCGTCACTGTGTGTGCAGACGCACTGCCTGCTGCTGTTCCTGAGCAAGCTCTGCACTGGTGGTGCCCCGATCCTGCAGCGGAATCAACTTTAGGAGACGGTCCTGGCGCTTGCTGGACCTTCTTGGGCACCCTGAAGCCTTATTTACAACAATCGAACCTCTCTCCATGGAGTTCTTGATGATCTGATAAGTGGTAGATTTAGGTGCAATCTTACTAGCAGCAATATCCCCTCACCTGTGAAGCCCTTTTTGTGCAAAGCAGTGGTGACTGCACGTGTTTCCTTGCAGGTAACCATGGTAATCAGAGGAAGAACAATGATTTCAAGCACCACCCTCCTTTTAAAGCACCCAGTCTGCTATTCTAAACCAATCAGCATGACAGAGTGATCTCCAGCCTTGTCCTCATCAACACACTCACCTGTGTTAACGAGGGAATCACTGAAATAATATCAGCAGGTCCTTTTGTGGCAGGGCTGAAATGCAGTGGAAATGGGTTTTTTGGGATTAAGGTCATTTTCATGGCAAAGAGGGACTATACCTCTGATCAGAAAATTCTGCAGTTCATGCAAACTGCCATCATAAAAACTGAGGCAGCAGACTTTCTGAAGATTAATATTTGTGTCATTCTCAAAACTTTTGGCCACGGCTGTAAGCATGTGCCAGTGTGATTGCAGTGAGGCTTCTCAGACCCTTTAAGGCACAAGGCGTCAGCATTGCGACCTGGAAAGAAATCACAGGCCACAACAGGGGCTGCGGAATGTGGGTGGTTATGTGAGAAAACTGATAACGAATTGCAGTGGAATGTTTTCCAGGCTATGGGGAAATCATGTTCTGTTGCACACTGTAAATCCACAGTGAACGGCCTGCAGTGTACCGTCAACTTGCACTGTAATTGTGCTGTGCCGTGTTGTGATTCTGGACGAGCGATCTCCGTAAGGGTGCCCCAAAGGGTAGGTGGGCTGATCAGGGACCCCACCCAGCCACTTCTGCCCCCCCCAGCAGTGCCCGGTAATGTGAGTCACTAGCAGCCTGGCTGGGTTGTGCTGTGCTATCCTCGTCCTGTGCTCTAGACATGCTTTTTCATTATTTATATCCGTGCTGACCTTGGGCCTGTTCGCAGTTCTCCTGTTTCACTGGCAGTTCTAGCTGGTGCACCCCACTGACCTCACCTCCTCTCGCATGACATCACGCTCCCCCCGGCTCTCCCCACGTGCCTCCCCCTGGCTGCCTCACAGAATCCCCGTGTGCCATCTTTACATGCTTTCGGACACTGATATTTCAGATTTCCCCTGCGGTGGGTGGCAGGCAGACTGGAGGAGACTTCTGTGCTGGCCTGCCTGTTTATACCAGCATTCACGCACTGCGTGTTCCGACTGTGCTGTTTATATCGGCATTCAGTTGCTGCATATTCTGACCAGTGAATGACATTGATTCTCATTACGATGGCACCTGTCAGGGGTACCATTAGTTGGCAGCAGGGAAAATGGGCAAGAGAAAAGATCTGAGCGACTTTGACAAGAGCCAAACTGTGGTGGCTAGATGACTGGGTTCGAGCATATATAAAATGGCAGGTCTTGTGGTGTGTTCCCTGTATGCAGTGGGCATTACCTACCAAAAGTGGTCCAAGGAAGGCTAACCAGTTAACCAGTGATGTGGTCATGGGCGCCCAAGGCTCATTGATGGGCAAAGGCTAGCCAGTCTGGTGTAATTCCACAGTTGAGCTACTGTAGCAGAGATTGCTACAGTATTGTTAATGCTGGCTATGATGGAAAGGTGTCAGATTACGCAGTGCGTCGCAGCTTGCTGCTGGTCTGATGTGTCACGTTTTCTGTAGATGACTGGGTGTGTTGTTTGGCACCACGATGCACTATGAGAAGAAGGTAAGCCGGCCGAGGTTGTGTGTTCTTTTTGGAAACCTTGGGTCCTGGCATTCATGTGGATGTTACTTTGACAAGTACTATCTACCTAAACATTGTTGCAGACCAAGTTCACCCCTTCATGGCAATGGTATTCCCCAATGGCAGTGGCCACATTCAGCAGAATGATGTGCCCTGTCAAACTACGAAAAATTGTTCAGGAACGGTTTGAGAAACATGAAAAAGAGTTCAAGGGTGTTGACTTGGCCTCCAAATTCCCCACATACGAATCTGATCGAACATCTGTGGGATGTGCTGGACAAACGAGTCCCACCTCGATTTAAGAATCTCCTGCTAACGTCTTGGTGCCAGATACCACAGGACACCTTCAGAGGACTTCTGGAGTCCTTGCCTCAACGGGTCAGAGCTGTTTTGGCGGCCCAAGGGGGACTTAGACAATATTAGGCACAATGTTGCACTATATTTTTATATATAATACACACACACACACCTGTTACTTTGTGCCATGAGATAAACACCAGAGTGTGCTAGTTTTTGACATAAGTGGTATTTTCATTCCCTGAAAAGACATTTGGGGAGGGGTGACATTTCTTCCCTCAAATTGTGTTCAAAGAGGCATAAGAGTTACAAGGATTGGAACTTACAAAAAAAAATATTAGTGAAACTACTTTTTAATTCATCTATAATATAAATAAAGTAGCCTGAAGTGTAGCCTTGTGTTTTGGGGGTCGTTTGATGTTTGACCATACCACGAACAACCTGTGTGTGTGTTGTTTTTCTTATTTTAATTTTTTTACGCTTTCCAATAAGCTATACAGTCTGATAAGCAATGTAGCATTAATAGCAAAATATTTACGTACGTCGTGTGGTGTAGAAAAGATCCTATGTCTCTATATATAAAAAATAAAACTGAGCTCCGGAAGATATGTGTGATTCGCATTTCAAATTTAATTGGAATTAAAAAGATGGAAATGGAATGACCTGCTGATGGGTTAACTGTCTAAGAGTGTCACTGCTGCCTGTCACTGACTGCAGCAGGTAAAGTTTAATTTTAAGGTACATCCTGGGGACCATTTCTGTGGTTGTCATCTTCAGGTATTTTACAGACTTGGTCTGCTCTCTGCTAAGCAGAATATGGAGCCTTAATTTTCATTACTGTTAATATATTTCTAATGATATTACTTCTGTATTGTGGTAGGTTTTAATAACTCTCCGTCATGACACTAAAAATAGCTGGCTTGTTTTGTCGAGGGTTTGGTTTTCTTGTTTTGGAGCCCTTGGGCTGTTGGATGGGGGCTTTTTTGGTAAATCGGCTTTGCAGAAGAGGGGTATTCCAAGCTGTGGTCGGGAGGCTCCGTGTCCGGTCACCTTGGTAGGTCTAAGTCCAGATAAATCAGGTGAGCTGGGCTTAACTCTCACACTGTCTGTATACAGTAAGTATATAATGGCTTGGGAAAATATTTCCCCCAGGACCACCGTGCGACATGCGGGCAGGGAGTTACAAAGGGAGGGATTTAGTATAATTTTTGGAAATTTAATCATAGTAAAAATATTGCGTGCTCTGGAGGGCTACCAGTTGTTCCCAGTAGCCCATCCCACAAGGAGAAGTTGAAATGTCCACAAAAGATGGTGCTATAGTGTACAGAGAAGCCGCAGTTGTAAAAACATGGTGAAAAGTGTGTTAAAGGCCTCATTGGTGAAGCAGCCGGGGAATCCTTGTTGAACAGCAGCTTCCTGTCGTGTGAAGCTGACTTTTGAGGGTGGATAAAGGGAGGATAAAGGGACTGTCATGGCTGCCTTCGGCTGAAAATGGAAAGCAGGCTTGTTGATGAGCAGGGGGGTCTGCAGAGCCACAGCACGTGTGAATCATGCTTCCCGGGGAAAAAAGGCTCCCCTTTCAGCAGTAGCCTGAAAGGCCCGATTGAAGCAGCAAGAGTCAAATGTAGTGAGATCACTTATACGAGAAGTGAAGGGGTCCCCCCCCCCACTCCCGTTAATACTGGCCCGAGGAATCCTGTAATACTGGAAATGGAGCTAGTACCTGTTTCAAAGGAATCAACAAGCCAGTTTGGCTCCCCAGCGCTAAATGCAAATGTCTGTCATCTGGTTATTCAGTGATTGTCTACCGTAACGGCACACCTGGTCTCTTGCTGTTTGTCATATGGGACAGCAGGTTTCTGTTGTGAAGTGTACAGGATGACATCGTAACTTGTTTCCTACACTTGAATGTGGAGTGACAACAGCATATATTTCTGGACTGTGGCATTTGAAGGGTTAATGTCAGAGTGGGCAGCAACATCAGGACGGCCGTCTGTGCCGTGAGCGGTAACGTCGGGATGGCCGTCTGCCGTGAGCGGTAACGTCGGGATGGCCGTCTGTCGTGAGCGGTAACGTCGGGACGGCCGTCTGTGCCGTGAGCGGTAACGTCGGGACGGCCGTCTGTGCCGTGAGCGGTAACGTCGGGACGGCCGTCTGTGCCGTGAGCGGTA
>JAOYFF010000081.1:9497688-9514938 GCA_025773925.1 Cryptomyrus ogoouensis
CCCGCCCCCCGCCTACTGGTCAGGCTGCAGCCTCTCTTGCATTTTATGGCCAAGCACATGTAGTTCTTGACATGTAAGCTTGACTGGCAGAGACGTGGGAAGTTGTAGGTACATCATTTTTCGGTTAGGTACGTGCAATGAAATGAAAGAATCCCATTTATTGACACGGATGCGACCTAAATTCACAAGTACATGTTTAACACTGAAAACACAATGCTAATTGTCCTAATTATAATTGGGAGTTTGCAAACATTTTGGTTTACCAATAAAGTATACTAGCACTGAGAGAGTAGTTTATAAGACCTAGACTGTCAGCTGTGTTATACCAAACTCTGCTATGTCACTGGAAACGTATCTAACTTACCAACTGATTTGAGACGACGACATTCTAGGATGTGTACAACCAAAGCAAGGCAGATACAGCCTCTGCAGGTTTGTCTCCAGTGGCATTTAACACACTTTTACCAGGATATTTTGGCCGTTATGGCTATAGGGGTGATTTACCACTACAGATTTGCAACTATGCTCAATAGTTGAGAACATGATACTTAATTCATTGTGATTGTTATGATGTCATATTATTTAATTAACATTTATTGTTGGAATAACAAAATGTAACAGACACTTATTTGCAGATTCTGACACATTGTCTTCGGTTTCCAACCTTCCTAACTGTGCTCGTGATTGCAGTTTTAATAATATGAATGATTTCAAGCCAAATCGTTTTCCCTGCTGAACTGTGAACCCACGACCGAGGTTTGTATCGAGCCGTGTACTTTGTGTATCGTTACACCCTTATTCGGGTGTATCACTAGGCTCAAGGTTCAGGTGTAACGCTGTCTCCCCTGTGCCCCCTCGTCGCTGCCGTCTGTGCTGCCTCCCCTGCGTGTGAACAGGGCAGGCCCCAGCTTGCTGCCTGTGCATCTCCTGGTCTCAGCAAGCCTGCTGTCTGTGTCCCCGCCCCAGGTCTGCCTGGCTATTCAGCTTGATCGACAGCCTGTGGCCCCCGGCCGTAGCCCCCCGAGGGCCCGGAGCCAGCCAAGCCTGCTTGCAAGTGGGTGTCTCCTTCATTGATCTTGCTCTGAATGGGAATCGATCTAGTTTACAAGGGGATTTCTCAGGCACCTGCTCACAGGTAGCCATATTATTGTCGGCAGCCAATGAGCACGCTACATGCTGATCCGAGCGTACAGTCCAGTCCCAGTCAGGCACACATTTATCAGTGAAGGAAGCTGCTGTATCGACTATATCGCGCTTCCTGTCTCTTTATCAGAAGGTGAAATAGTCAATGGCTTTTCGCGAGTTTCAGAGTGATCAAAAAAGGGTAAATATGGCGGATTGGAGAATATACCCTGAGGATTTCCCTGAAGGCTGCACTGTGCTGTCTGTCGGTACAGTTCTGATGGTGTCTGCGTTGCAGGAACCGGCCCGGCTGCAGCCCCCCAACTTCTGCTACCTGCTAAAAGGCGGCTGTGGCCAGGGGACCGTGCAGGTACTGCGGGGGGGGTCCAGCCATGAGCTGTACTTGCCAGCCGTGCCACGCAGACTGAGCACCGTCCTGCAGGTGATGCGCACATGCACACACACACACACATGTACATGTACCTCTGTCCCCTCAGTCACAGTGTCTTACAGCCCTGTAATCTGCTCACTTTATGGTACTGGTCTGGGGGCCAAATCCTCATGAATCTGTCATTTCAGGGTGTTTCACAAGGCCAGCGCTGCACCTTCACTGCCAGCGTAGTATATCATAGGCAGAAGGTGAGTTTGTGTGTGTGTGTGTGTGTGTGTGTGTGTGTTTTGAGAGATTAGGTTTATATCACATTGTGGGGACCAAATATACCCACAGTGTGTCATTTTGACAATATAGGAACCATTTTTCAGGTCCCCACAAATATCTGTGAGTGCACTCAAAAAAAAAATCTTGTATTTCATATCTTGCAGATGTTTCGTATTTCGTTTGGTTACTTTCTGGTTAAGGTTAGAGCTGGGTAGGGGTTAAGGTTGTCATTGCTGGGATTAGGGTTATGCCCATAGAAATGAATGGAGAGTCCCCACAAAGATATGAATACATGGACTCTGTGTCTGTGTGTGCATATGCGTGCATGTGTGTGACCTATCAGTGGAGCTGGGTGTGTCCCTCCCCCCACCCCACCTAGACCATATCAAACCGCAGGTCACCAGCTTTGCTAAGCAGTAAAACTAACTTGCTTTTATATGTTCTTGGTTATTTTCAAAAGGGAGATGCAGGCAAAACAACATGGGTTCACACATGAGTCAAGCCTCTGAGGCTGGCACCTGAATATCACTGACATGACTGAACAGCTTGCACACTAATCTTCAAACACACCACACAAACAACAGATACGACTGCATGGAAATTATGCTATCGTAGTAGCGAACAGCTGATGCGTTCACTACTAAGGCCCTGCATGAAAAGTCACACGAAATTCGTGACTACAAGTCAAAATACTGTTTGAATTCAGCTGGGCTGACTGGACTGTTGGTTGGACAGGCTAAGGGTCCCTTTTGTCCCCTTTTGGCCTGACTCTTTGTCCATTTATGGTCAATGATTTTGGACCAGTGCCAAAAGTATCGAGAGCACAGGAGGGTGCATTCTGTCCCGGCAGACACGCACACATTTCACTCATGGTCTAATGCAGGGGTGTCAAACTCCAGTCCTGGGGGGCCGGAGCCCCGTGTACCTTAATCCATTCCCTGTTCCACCACAGATTATTCAGCTCATGAGCTGTGTGGTAATTAGCACAAGTAGATGCAAGGAGTTGAATCAGGTGTGTTAAATGAGGGGAGACCCAAAAATGTGTAGGTCTTCAGCCCTCCAGGACCGGAGTTTGACATGCCTGGTCTAATGGCACCTTAGGGTCACTCAGGGTCATTGGATGTGACCTGGAGTAGGCCCACGGACCAGGCCCCTGCTGTAAGCTCTGCATGCAGGGCTGGGCTGCAGATCAGAGCCATGACCTCTAAGGTATAAGGGGGAAGGGTTTTTATCACCAGACTTGTATGCCTGCAATGGAATCTGCATTTCAGCTGAATTTCCTGAAAGTCAGAAGTTAATCAAGGCCTAAGGTCAGTCTTGGAGGGGAGGGAGGGGCTTAGTGCCAGGGGAAGAACCTCAAGGACCCCCAGCCCCCCCCCCCGCCCCCCCCGCCATGGAGACAGACATTGATCGGCCTGACCTTTGCCTTCTCCGACTACGACAGACGGTACCGCATGGCATATCTCCATACTTAGCACACTGTACCATTCATTCTTGCATTATTGCTCATGGATGAATACACAATACATAGAAAAAAGTAATAAACGGATCAGTGTCTGAAAATCCTGGGTGTGCGCCAAATTCTTATTGGACGTCTCTGAACCATGGGAAAATAAGCCGGATTTTTTTAACACGCAGCTGTCAGTTGTCCGTTGTATATGTGTGACATGACTCGATCTTATCATGATGTTGTTTATCATGGTATGATAATTGCTTTTAGAGGACAGATAGTGTTCACTGTAGGACCCGCCTACTACTGGAGTAATAGATGACTTAGTAGAGTGGATGGATGATGTCCAAGCTAAAGTGCAGATGTGAATCCTGCAGGCTCTTTGCTCTGTACTAACCTGTAATGGATGGGTGTCTCACCTTGGGCTTTGTGAGTAAAGGCCACTGACTGCAGGGCATTGTGGGATTTTTCAGAGTGCTGCTGAGGGCCCCTGCGAGTTCTGGCTTTTTGTCACAGACTCCAGCCTGCAAGACGGTGAGCTACAGAGAACAGTACCTGTGTACATCAGCGGCTCCTGTTCACTTCTGCCAGATGCGGCCCGAGCTCTGCAGGCCCCATCACCTGCTGCCTGCTGCCTGACCTTCAGGGATGCCATTAGGGAGCATGGTAACCCAATGGTACTCCGCCGTTAGGGAGCGCGATAGCCCAGCCGCACTCCGCCTATAGGGAGCGCGATTGCCCAGCCGCACTCCGCCTATAGGGAGCGCGATAACCCAGCCGCACTCCGCCTATAGTGAGCGCGATAACCCAGCCGCACTCCGCCTATAGGGAGCGCGATAACCCAGCCGCACTCCGCCTATAGTGAGCGCGATAACCCAGCCGGACTCTGCCTATAGGGAGCGCGATAACCCAGCCGCACTCCGCCTTTAGGGAGCGTGATAGCCCAGCCGGACTCCACTGTTAGGGAACGTGATAGCTCAGCCGGACTCCACTGTTAGGGAACGAGATAGCTCAGCCGGACTCCACTGTTAGGGAGTGTGACGGCCCAGCCGGACTCCACTGTTAGGGAGCGCGACGGCCCAGCCGGACTCCACTGTTAGGGAACGTGATAGCTCAGCCGGACTCCACTGTTAGGGAGCGCGATGGCCCAGCCGCACTCCACCGTTGGGGAGCGCGATGGCCCAGCCGCACTCCACCGTTGGGGAGCGCGATGGCCCAGCCGCACTCCACTGTTAGGGTCTGCACATTTTCCTGGGTCTTAGCTTTTTTTGATCATAGTTTCTATGCATTTCATTTAAAGTGGAATTAAGAAATGAATGGTTGAATGCTACAGGTGGTCTTTGCAGATGTTTTCATCTGTATTGCGAAATGTTCATTCGCATCAGGGGCATCGTCACAGTGCTTCCTCTGTGTGAGCCTTTACTGCCAATCTGTGATTCTGCACCATTGCAAATGACCTGCCTTTACAACTGTGAATTTGGTAAGGAAATGGGAAGAGACAGTCACATGCGTAACTCAAACTAATGTAAGATATACCGCTTTCAAGTATTAGCGATATGCAGTTTGGATTTCGTGCGTCTGATTTCAAGCTTTGTAGCCTGTAGTCATACAAAATGACATGGAGCTTGTTCCACATGCCACATGCCCAAAAATGTATGTTTTTGCACATACAGAGAAATATGTTTTGCCACTTGACTGGATAGAGTGGGGCCGCTTGGGGCAGCTTGTTTGTACATAGTTTGCTTGCAGATGGGTGTTTATTATTGTCTCGGTGGGGACAGATTTCGAGGATGTGAGTGTATGACTGCACAGATTGTGGTTTTGGGTGTTTCTGTGTGTGTGTGTGTGTGTGTGTGTGTGTGTGTGTGTGTGTGTGTGTGTGTGTGTGTGTGTGTGTGTGTGTGTGTGTGCGCGCGCGCATTTGTCTCTGTATGTTTGTCTCTGTGTATGTCATTGCGTGTATTTATGTCTGTGTGTGTGTGCGCACACGCAGGTGTAGTGCTGTGTGCCGAGCGATCCTTGGTCCAGCTGCATGCTCTGCAGGATTCAGCCCCTGTCCTGGCCTGGCTTGACCCCCTGGGGCCCGACGTGGCTGTGAACACGCTGTGCTCTGTGCGAGGTGCGTTCCAGTGCCATCAATCTCTCTCTCTCAGGCTGGGGGAGTGTCTGTTTTTCTGCAAATCCCCCCCTCTGAGGTTGGCCCGCCCTGTTGCTGCGTGAGCAGCCTGACTGTAGTTGCTGGAGACAAAGCTATTGTCTTTCTGAACGGCACAACATTCCAGAGTTCATAGGTCTCCTTGGGGTTTTAAGGCACGATGGTCCCTGCTAAGGTTGTCATTCAGGCCCCCCGGCACCTCCAAAGAAGCACCAGCAGTGGAGCTTATCTTGTAACTTATTTATGCATCAGTGCTGCTGCCTCGCACATCCCATCGCACATCCCATCGCACATCCTGTACAGGCTATGTGCATCTCTTGCACCCTGTGCTACCTGGAATAATGTCTAACCTGTCCAGGATAGGGGGGGGGACTGTGGCACAGTGGTTAGACCTCTGGGATCAAGGTTCGCGTCTCCACTGTCGCTCCAGGTATGAGACGTATGCATGTTCTCCCCGTGTCGTAGTGGGGCTTCCTCTGGGTACTCTGGCTTCCTCCCACAGTCCAAAAACATGCTGCAGTCAGTCCCGTAAGTGTGTGAGTGTGCCCTGTGATGGGTTGGTGCCCCATCCTGGGTTGTTCCCTGCCTTGCACCTGTAGCTCCAGACCCCCCCTGACCCTGCATATAAGCAGGGGCAGAAAATGGATGGATGGATGGATGGATGAATTGCTTTATTGTGTTACTTTATTACAAAATATCTCATTTATGTCTAATTATAACCTTATTGTAAATGAGTAAATGATTGAATCAGTGCAGTGTAGCAGTTTTAGGATGACAAACTGCAAGTTGTTCTGACACCAGAAAAACCACTTGAACTGAAAATTGGGAAGAGGGTTTAATAATAAAAGGTGTCTGTATTTGCAGGTGTCATTGTTGGTGTGGATGAGAATACGGCCTATTCCTGGCCTACCTGTAACCTGTGTGGCAGTGAGCAGTTGGTGGCAGATCCTGCTGGACAGTAAGTTTTGATTGAGCAGCCCAGGAAAGAGCTGAATATATCAGTCTGGTTGTGTAGAACAGTGTATAGTACTACAGTATACAGTTAATAATTACTTCATGCATTGTGTTGTAGCTGTACTATACCATTAAATGTTAAAGTTTTAATTAGCCGCATTATGATAAGCATTAATGAAATCTGTAATAAATACAATTTACTTATTAATTGATAAAATGTGGCTGACACACTGGCTCATTCCTGGTTCAGATTCCGCCTCCACTCTGGGTGTGTGTAGAGTTAGCATGTTCTCCCTTTGTGGAGTCTAAAGTCATGCCCCGAGATGATTTGGCATCTCTAAGCTGCCTGCAGTGTGTGCTTGTGTGTGTGCCCTTTGATGGACTGGCATCCTGTCAGGATCTGCGGTGACCTGCTTTCATATTTTGCCTGTGATGGGTGCCAGGGCCCCTATGACCCTGTACTGGAAGATGGATGGATAAAACGTTCCTAAGAAACGACACATTAAGTTCTAAACTGGTTGTTTGCCCCCAGCAGCCCCGGGTTCCTCTGCCGTCTCTGTGACGTGCTGGTGAAGGAGCCCGTGCTGAAGATGCAGCTGGAGGTCTTCCTGAGCTGTCCCTCGCTGAGCCAGTGCACAGTAAAGATGAAGGTGCTGTGACTTTGGCGTGGATTAGCATGTGAAGAAGGAAAAAAAAGCAGAGATGCCTATCAGCTTTCAGGATGTGAGGCCGAGAGAGAGAGCGCTACGGCTGAAGTTCTTTGCCAGCCCTCAAGAGATGATGGGAGGGGGGGATCATGCAGCACGGAACCACTGCCAGGATTTAACTGTGTTTTAGCATGAATAACCATAACAGCCTGCAAAAGAATTGTGTAGCAAGGGATGGGAATACACTGTAGTATGGATAAGCATAATAGCCTACATGGGAGCTGAATAGCAGGGGATGGGAATACACTGTAGTATGGATAACCATAACAGCCTACATGGGAGCTGCATAGCAGGGGATGGGAATACACTGTAGTATGGATAGCCATGACAGCCTGCATGGGAGCTGCATGGCAGGGGATGGGAATGGACTGTAGTATGGATAACCATAATAGCCTACATGGGAGCTGAATAGCAGGGGATGGTAATGGAATGTAGTATGGATAACCATAACAGCCTGCATGGGAGCTGAATAGCAGGGGTTGGGAATACACTGTAGTATGGATAACCATAACAGCCTACATGGGAGCTGAATAGCAGGGGATGGGAATACACTAGTATGGATAACCAAAACAGCCTGCATGGGAGCTGCATGGCAGGGGATGGGAATGGACTGTAGTATGGATAACCATAACAGCCTGCATGGGAGCTGAATAGCAGGGGATGGGAATACACTGTAATATGGATAACCATAACAGCCTGCATGGGAGCTGAATAGCAGCGGATGGGAATACACTGTAATATGGATAACCATAACAGCCTGCATGGGAGCTGAATAGCAGGGGATGGGAATACACTAGTATGGATAACCATAACAGCCTACATGGGAGCTGAATAGCAGGGGTTGGGAATACACTGTAGTATGGATAACCATAACAGCCTACATGGGAGCTGAATAGCAGGGGATGGGAATACACTAGTATGGATAACCAAAACAGCCTGCATGGGAGCTGCATGGCAGGGGATGGGAATGGACTGTAGTATGGATAACCATAACAGCCTGCATGGGAGCTGAATAGCAGGGGATGGGAATACACTGTAATATGGATAACCATAACAGCCTGCATGGGAGCTGAATAGCAGCGGATGGGAATACACTGTAATATGGATAACCATAACAGCCTGCATGGGAGCTGAATAGCAGGGGATGGGAATACACTAGTATGGATAACCATAACAGCCTACATGGGAGCTGAATAGCAGGGGTTGGGAATACACTGTAGTATGGATAACCATAACAGCCTGCTTGGGAGCCGAATAGCAGGGGATGGGAATACACTGTAGTATGGGTAACCATAACAGCCTACATGGGAGCTGAATAGCAGGGGATGGGAATACACTGTATTATGGATAACAATAACAGCCTGCATGGGAGCTGAATAGCAGGGGATGGGAATGGACTGTGTAGTATGGATAACCATAACAGCCTGCATGGGAGCTGAATAGCAGGGGATGGGAATACACTGTAGTATGGATAACCATAACAGCCTGCATGGGAGCTGAATAGCAGGGGATGGGAATACACTGTAGTATGGATAACCATAACAGCCTGCATGGGAGCTGAATAGCAAGGGATGGTAATGGAATGTAGTATGGATAACCATAACAGCCTGCATGGGAGCTGCATAGCAACTGGAAGCGTGTGTGATTTGCAGAGCAGGACATGATGATCTTCAACTGCTGAATTCACAAAATAGTGACCCCCATCTGTTAATTTTCAAGTATGGAATGTGAAATATTATCTAGACTATTACATTTCTTTTATTATAGCTGCTAAACCAAAAGCATCGTATTACTCATGCATGGGTGCCTATTCACTTATCTAGCAGAAATAATTCTACTAGAGACAGAAATGCTTAGATTACAAGACTCATATGTTTTGGAAAACCAGCTGACAAAATTAGTGAGCCCAGCTGGTTGTTTTAATAACTAGTTGTATGTTATCTGTATTGAGAAAGGTGATGAGAATCAAAGAGAAATGACATTGGGTTTCAGACTAGCTGCATTAAGACATTTAATATTTACTAAACTGATTATTCATGCAGAAGTTTAGAATAACAGTAATGACTGCCTAGCAACTGGGCCAGAGGTTAAAGACTGAATGGGAATAGATCTAGAGATTACCAATAATAAAGTTGCTCTTATCCTCTTGCGGCAGACCTTTGAGTAAATTTGGTGGCGCACTGTCAGCTAATGTCAAGGAACGGCAATGCAGGTCAGTTGCATCATCAAGGGTTTCTGGGATCTGATTGGATCACAGCAGTTGTAGTGGTATTTACATAAAATAGGAAAATGTTATGGGCTTTAAATTGGCATTTGTGTATCCAGTATATTGAGCTTCAGTTAAATGCTAATTTCCAGAACCACCAATGCTAACTGTAAGCAAATATTGTATTCTCTCTGCAAACAGTTGATACAAGAAACCATCCAGGCCATCCTGAGCTGGGCGGATTGCGGCCACCAGGTGGGTGACTGGGCGCGGTCCTTCTGCGACGGCACCTTTATGGGCGCAAATGTCGCACGTGGGGAATGAGTGCTGTGTGGGAGGGATCTTTACTGTCAGTCAGAAGCATGAGGGTTTCTCATAGGCTGGGCGTGCGAAAGGGAGGGGCCCTCAGCCATAGTGGGAAAAGGCTTGTTTACCTTCTTGGTAGAACCTGTCGGACTGGCCTTGTTAATCCAGGGAGAAAGGTATTGTTTGTGGTTGCTAAATATGTGACTGTCATCGTCTTTCAATCTCTTATCTCTGGTCGGCAATCGCAACAGCCATCTCTAAACATGGTGAGAGCTATATGGTGAGGAGCCAGGCTGGGGTGGGGGGCTCCCTGTGGGCATGTCCGTCCAGATAGTTCCTCCTCATCAGTCAGACGGGAGCGACGGGTTCAGCTAAGCTAATCACCGTTTAACCAGCGCCGTCCGCGTTTGTATCCTCTTCCAGGGCTACCAGGTGGAGGGTGTTCTAGGGGCGGAGGTGGGCCCCCTCTCCGCCTACGTCCGGGTGGTGATGGGGCGGCCGGCAACCTGGATTGGCCTGGAAGAAATCAGCATATGCAGCGGAGTCTCACACGAGGGGAGGGGCGCGGGGGGGCCCAGCCTGAGCGCGGTCACCTGCGATACAGAGAGGGAAAGACACGTGGCATGCAGCCAGCCCGCTGTCCCCCGCCGAGGTTCAGAGGGGTCCAGCCGGGCCCTGCTGTACCCTGCCGACACTAGGACCTTTGACCCACACTCCTGTCTCCAGTAATTGATGGCTTCACTTTTCTGCCTTTGGCTGTTTCGCAGGGGCCCTGCACATAGTGTCATTGCAGTAGAGTTTATTTCAGCAAGACATGGCTTTCAAACAGGCCTGCATCAATACACACTTTTTTTTCCTGAGTAATCTCGCCAGTGGCTGTGAATCTGATAAATGTCAACATGTTGCTGTGCTAAAAAAAAAAAAAAAACACCTGACTCTTCTTGTGTTAATGTTGCAAGATTACAACAATGTAAAAACATGAAAGTATGACCCACACAAGCATATCTGATACAGAATGACTTACTGGGGTCCTGCAGTCATTTACAAGAAGCCTTTTCTCTGAGGGCAGCAGGACACACTCATGCCACTGGTGACCTTTGATCGCACTGTTTTCACACCTTACTGTGGTCTGCATTTATTGCAACTTTTCCCTCAGCCACCCAAATCACCACCCCATGTACAGATGACATTAAAGCAGTTTTATTTAGATTTTACTTACAAAAAGTCAAAATTATGTACAAACAATAAAAAAACCAAACATGCTCTCTCTCGTTCCTTGCAAACATACAAAGGTTTTTTGGAATTGTAAAAGGCGTACCATAGCTAATATGACTACAAATTTAAGTCGTAAAATAATTTAAAATAGAAAATATCTGCCTGAAAAGTGATTATGACAGCTATATCACAGGCATCAGCTGATATAGAAAAATACTCGGTACTCGTATCAGTGCTATACTGTCTCGAGTAACTTTACAGTACATCTGCTACAGATGGATTATTGGTAGTCGGCTTGAGGTATCGTTGTGGGGGTAGGGGGCGGCTTTGCTGAGTGTCACCGAATATCCGCGGCTGCAGAGTCCGGGAAGGTGGAGCCGGGGACCTGTTTGAAGAAGTTCCTCAAGCTGCTGAGCTCCCGGCTCAGCTGCTCGATGGTCTTGTGCAGCCGCTCGTTCTCGGTGCTCAGCTCCACCATCTTCTGCTGCATCTCCAGGTTGCGCTGTTTCGCCTTGTCCCTGCTTTTCCGCACCGCGATGTTATTCCTCTCTCGCCTCTGCCGGTACTCCAGGCTGTAGCGGTCCACCGACTTCTTGCCCTTCTCCTTGGCGACCTTGCGGGGCACCGGCTGGGCGGCGCCGGGCTCCGGGGTGGCCGGCGGCGTGGGCTGCCCGGTCTGCAGGGTCACCGTGGTCTGCGCGCACGTTTCGATCTGCGACGGCAGCGAGGCGGGCGTGTCGCTGTCACTCCAGTCGGGCTCCTGCTTCACAGGAGCGTTGAAGGACCCCCTCACGAAGCTGTCATCGCCGTTCCGGAGCGGCTCCTTCAGGACGGCCGGATGCTGCGCCGCGCCAGTCAGGTGGCCGAACTCGCTCTTCTCCTGCTTCACGGTGCTGAACAGGTCGGCGAAAAACTCGTCGTTGCACAGCTCCAGGTTTGGCACCGAGGACATGGAGTCGATGTAGGAAGTGAAGTCGATTGCGCTCTCGTCGTCGTACATGGCCGGAGCGGTGCTGAGCTCGGTCAGGCTGCTGTCCTCCGGCGCGGCGGCGCCCCGGCCCGGCTTGTAGACGCCCTGCAGCGCGCTCGGTCTGCTCTCGTAGAAGTTGGCAGGTTCATTCCCCCAGCCGATGCTGCACGGTGGCGAGACGCACTCCGACTCCAGCATGGACACACTCATGAATGGAGATGACACTTCCACGATGCGCGGCGAATAAACCTCGTGTCTGCAACAGGTATAAAACTGCTTAAAAAGTCCTTAAGCGGTGACCATGAGGTTCTGCGAAGGCTGGTCGCGAAACACCTGCACCAGTGGGAAAAAAACAAATACGAATGCTCCCTTTTTTAATTCCCACTTTGAGCAACCGCTTGATGATCAGCTGCTATTCACTGCTCGTTTAATTAACGTGTATCCCCCGATCACAGGCTGTGTATGCAGAAAAGCTTCATATGACTTAGACATTTGCCCTAACTTCTCAAGTCTCTGAAGGTCTTGGAGTGCGTGGAGTATTTATGCGCGTCTTGTGCTGACGTCAGAGGCTCACCTCCCCTTCTACGAAGCCAGTAACGTCCAGCTCCAGCCTGACTCCCTCTGCCGGCTCCTATTTGAGGAGGGGAGGGTGGGCTCCCTCCTCCCCGCCCACCACAGGGCTGAAACACGCCGCCTGCCAAACTGACGCCAAGTTAAACCTCAACTTTTTCTCCAAGTTGTTGGAGTCGATCTCCCGGTGCCCCCCCTCCCTCTACCACCACCTCTCCTCCTCCTCCTCCTCCTCCTTCCAAGGAGAATCAGTCCATGTTTTGAATTTCACTGGTTTGTATGACAGCTCGTGTAAACAGTCAGACTGCAAAAACATGTTACTAACTATAGGAAAGTGACATGCTAAGGTGGGTGCCATCAGATTGTTTTTCTTCTCCCTTCTTCCCCTGAACAATATGAAAATATGCTGCACCGACAAGGTGTGCTTTTCCAATTTTATATTATAGTCAATATTCATAGCTACATACTCAAAACTACTGTCAGTTATTACACTACGCTAACACCATTTAACGTGCGCCACTAATAATGTAGTTTGTTTACCTCCAGAATTCGTTGTGGCTAAAATAATGACATGTAGAGCAAACTAAATATTATTCAAAGCTGCACCCCAGGAGCGTAATGTGTGAAGTATTTATATGTATATTATTGTCGGCGCACTATGTCCAGTCACGTTTTGCCTCTGCGAGGAATGCAGCTCGTACTTTTCCAGGCGGAAAAAGTTAAAGGATTAAACTACGTTTCCGATTTTACCTTCGCCCTCTTGTGGTTGTTCGAGATGAGGCGCCTAGCGAGCATCCCGCGTCTGGACATAAAACCGCAGTAGCCTATGAGTATTAAATTACAGTGTTTATCACCGTTGCAATGTAAATACGTCAAAAGATGTAATCATAACTGGCGATGGAATTGCTGGACTTATTCCTGCTTGGTAAGTCGGTGTTACGAGGCTGTGGCACGTTCGTACAATGTCACTATGTTTTTTGATACGTCGGTGGCTTATTCTGAGTATCCGGCGCAGGGCAGTCGGATCACATTGCAGCCACCACATTCGGTCATCTTCAGAATAATGTGTGCTCTCCTTTGCTAAGAGGAGCACACTTTCACCTCCTCGAGAGTGCAGGGCTTTAGGTGTGGCCCCTGGGTGTTCCCGGGCTATTGAATGTGCCCACTTAGATTCTATCAGCACTCTGAGGCTCTCACCTCTCCTTCAAGGGGTGTGATCACCAGCAGTACCCACACCCCTCCCACCACAGAATTTCCCCTAGGGGTTTCCAGCTGGATCAGGCATTGTCCAAAATGTCACAGACTGGTCAAACTTGCTGAAGGGGGTGGGTGGGATGAGAGTGGGGTGCTGGTGGTGAAACTTGTCTATCTGGGGGGTTGATAGGTTTTTTTTCTGGGTGTGATCGGAAGGCGTGTATGCCTGGGGTCGGGAAAAAAGGCGTGGCTTGAAAATATATACCTTTTTATTTATTTATTTATTTATTTTTAATGACCAACCCCTCCCTCAAAGCCCCAGCATCAACCATAACATTACAACCACTGGCCTGGTGCTGTGTAGCAACAGCAGAGCCAGAAATCATAGCATGTGTGGGCCAGTCCCGTAATAATTCACTTGGCAACAAAATCACAGTACAGACTCGGCCACATATTTTTTCAAATCAGTTTTTAAATGACCCGTGGTATTAAGGCCAAAGAAACAAAGAGAAAGAGAAGTCTGTTTGCCTCTAAACAGCCCTTTCCCTCTGACTGCTCTAACCATGCACACACATACCTGTCAGACACAATCACTTTATCGTGTTGTATCGCTCATTGTGAAGGCCTTATGGGTGGGCTGAGGACCACCTGGGCCCACCTTCACCGCCACGATAGTTGTGCAGGTCCACCTCTTGCTACAAAACATCTCTTACCCGGGGAGTCGTGGACTCCACAAGACCTCTGAAGGTCTCCTGTGGTATCTGGACTCTACAAGACCTCTGAAGGTGTCCTGTGGTATCTGGACTCTACAAGACCTCTGAAGATGTCCTGGGGTATCTGACATTAGCAGCAGATCCTTTGCAACCTGTAAGCTGCCAGGTGGGACCTCCTTGGATTGGATTTGTTTGTCCAGCACATCCCACAGGTGCTCGATTGGATTGAGACCTGTGGAATTTGGAGGCCAAGTCACACCTTGAACTCTTTGTCATGTTCCTCAAACTGTTCCTGAACAATCTCTGCAGTGTGACAGGGTGCATTATCCTGCTGAAAGAAGCCACTATCATCGGGGAAGGGATGTGCTCAGTCTGCAACAATGTTTAGGTAGGTGGTACATGTCAAAATAAGATCTACATGAATGCCAGGACCCAAGGTTTCCCATACTGCCTCTGCCGGTTTGCCTTCTTCCCAAAGTGCATCCTGGCTCCATCCCCAGGTAAACAAGTGAAGTCTCATAGAAATTAATGGACGGTCCCCATTTAGATAGGCATACCAACACGTATGTGTGTGTATACATGTGTGTGTGAGAGAGAGAGTCTGTAGTAGAGCTGAGAGGGCAGCATCCACGTACAGCTTTGCAGGCTTTTAAAAACATCAACAAGCTGATATTTAATAGAACACAGCCTTTGGGGAATTTTCTGTGAAAGGATGACCAATCGCTGCAGAGAGTGCAGCTCTGGGGGAGGTAACTGCTTGGAATGTTCCTGGGTCTCTTTGCAGTGTGGGAGGGATCCGGCGAGGAGGGCTGTGTTATGTAACAGCCAATCCAGACGGCAGGTCTAGTGGATTCCTCTGGGTCAAAGAGAGGTTGGCGCTGAGATTCTCACCAATAGAGCGGAGACGTGTGGCGTTCAACATAAACGCATGACAACTTGGTCAGAATATTCTGGAATCTTCCCAAGCAAGTAAACAGAAAATTCTACACAACAGTAGTTTTGCTGAGCAATCTTAAAGAGTCTATACCTATATTTACCCAGGCAAATCACAGACCTCAATGGTCTTAATTTGGTCTTTTATCCACAAAGTGAAAGCAGATGGGTGATAATTGTACATTTATGACTTCATTTTTGGTGTAAATGGTGTTAAATTTGCAATAATGTGATGACGACATGATACAAAATTTCAGTAGTTGGCCAGCAACCTGAATTTAGCAAGACTTGCAGCAGAACTAATAAAATAATTCAGCCAAGTAACAAAACGCCTTGGCACGTGAAATCTGGTGCAAGAGGTAAGGTTGTTTTTACATTTAATATTTTAAAAACATGCAAGTGTTTTAAATATGCAGTAGGTTTAAATATAAATATAATACCTTAAATATCAATGTGTCATGTATGTATAAATGACAAACACAGTAAATCTGCTTGTTGAATGCAGTTTCACACCCCATAACCTGCAGCGGTCTGAGAAAAAGCCTTGAGGCCTGACCTCACCTCTGAGAGAAGACGGCACAGAAGTTCACCTTCACGTCAGTCTGCCTGCTTCAGGTTCTGACACGCGGTCAGCTTCACTGACCCTTGCAAGCTTACTTATGCAGTCACTGGCCGCTTACCAGAAAAACTCAGGAAATGTGACCATATTCATAAAGCCTCTTAGAGCAGGAAACAGTGAAGAACCTGGAAATTCCATTCCAGGGTTATCAATGTAGGTGCTAATTTTAAACCCGAGAGTGATTGCAAACTGTCCATAATGTGCTTCAAGCATGGTTTACATTTAGTATCAATGAGTATGTTCCAACAGAAATCATCATCAATCTTAGAAGTGATGCTTATGAATACTGGCTCATCCGTGAATGTGCATATGTATCTAACAAAAAATGCATTTCATTGCACGTATGAGCCAAACAGCAAACACAGCTGCATGCAGATCTATTATGCCTATCAAACAGATCATGGCTATTCCTTTCATATCACACACCACTATGGTAGCTAAAACCACTATGACACATTTTAATGCAATAGGGAATATAAAATCTAGGCATTCTTTAAAACTTTGCTGTGCTCCACAAACACTCAGGACTCATGCACGTCTTAATAACAGCAATAATGGAATCATCTACAGCCTTCCGAGCGCAGGCTGTTCACTTGCTTTCAAACAAGCAAACAGTGACATCTGCAGGAGTGAAGACGTAGTGCAGTGACGTCCTCAAAATTAAAATCACCCGGTTGTATATGAAAAGTAACATCACCCATAACTTTATTCAATCAGCTGAATCTGAAAATTCTATATCTGACCAATTATACCCAAGCAATTGACAATCATTTACCAGCATTTTCAATTTCTCCCCATATCAAGCTGCTTTCACCACCTGTCTGTAGTCTACCACCATTGTTCATGTGCCCAAAAAGTGCTTTGAGAGACTCATACATTAAGACCGTCATCCCGATCAGTCTGGATAGTTTGCTTACGGAGCAAACAGCCCAAAGCTCATTGATGCACATAGGGAGTGAAGACCAGCCCGTCTGGTCCAGTCCCACAAGAGAGCTACTGTAGTGCAGATTGCTGAAAAAGTTAATGCTGGCTGTGATAGAAAGGGGTCAGGACATACAGTGCATAGCAACTTGCTGCATATTGGGGTGTGCTGCTACAGATTAGTCAGCCATGCTGACCCCTGTCTATTGCCAAAAGCGGCTACAATGGGCACATGAGTGTCCGTCCTGGACCATGGAACAATGAAAGGTGGCCTAGTCTGATGGGTCATGTTTTCTGATACATCATGTGGATGAGTGTGTGTGTGTGTGTGTTGTTTACCTGGGGAAGCGATGGCACCAGGATGCATTATGGGAAGAAGGCAAGCCGGCGGAGGCAGTGTGGTGCTCTGGGTATAATTCTGCTGGGAAACCTTGGGTCCTGGCATTCGCGTGGATGTTACTAGGCCAAGTTCACCCCTTCATGGCAATGGTATTCCCCAATGGCAGTGACCAATTTCATCAGGATAATGCGCCCTGCCACACTGCAGAGATTGTTCA